>JAQGDG010000334.1:0-182799 GCA_029844215.1 Przewalskia tangutica
TGAGGTTACATGGGCATGTCTACCGTCACGATGTCCGGGCGTGCCTGGCCGTGCGGCGCTTATTATTGTGTGTTGCATCATGAGACATGTAATACACCACCGTGCAGTATTAGAGGGCATGCGGCCATGATGCGAACATGATATGGATATTTGTGGGCGTGAGACCCGTAGTTATATTGAGTGGTGACTTTGGCGTGAGTCCACGACTTGAAGCTAACATGTAAATGCGTCACGTATTTTGGTTATCATACATGTCTCCACTTTTGAAGGCTATTATGATTTCATTTCTGATGTTGTGAGTTCCAGCCCGATACTTAATTTACTGTTGTCTTGAGCCTCCTTGAAGTGCGTACTGTCGCGGTGAAAATACGTACATCGGTCGTGGATCACGCTCTTAGGATCTCATTTGCAGCGTGTTGGAAAGCTCCGATTCCGCTTGAGGCTTATCTCTTTCAGGCCATGTTTCCACTGATTTGTAGGTTAACATACATTCGGGGTATAAGTGAGAACCTGTCCACGTCATGAGTTATTGTAAATCTTAGAGAGTATGCATGTTTTGTGTGTGAAGCGGGGAGTTTGTAAGGACAAGCCCATTCGGGTTTGTGTATATCTTTGAAGGCAATTGTTTTGGTTGGCTTTGTTTATTTATTATATCTCTTGTTTCATGACTACGTGTTTATTTTCCTTTGGTTTTCTCTGATGTTCATATCACTAGGGTGCCGGGGTAAGGCACGATGAACCGAGGTTCGGGCGTTACAAAGTGGTATCGGAAAGCAGTTAGTCCTCTCGAGAAAGTGTCTACGACCTTAGGTAATCACAGTAGAGTCTTGATTGCTCCGGTGTGTTATTGCACAGCGTCTATAATCGAGGAGGCTATAGGACATTTGATTAGTTTTCCATTCTTCATTCGTTACGAGATAGGTGCCTTAGAGGCGTGTATTTGTAAGTTGGACCCTGCAGCGTGTTTACGTTTTTACGATTATGCCACTCTGCGAAAAACGGCGGCAGGCCCGAAGGGCAAGCGAGCGAGGAGGCTGTAGTGGGATTGAGGAGAAGATCACAGAGGCGCGAGGCGAAGTCGATACACGAGTAGTAATCTTGACGGCCCCAATGAGTTTCTGCGTATGCCCGACACCGACGCGAGTGGTTAGAAACGCCCGGCGGATGTTCGCTGAGACTCTGATACCGTATCAGTCCCGCGATGCAGGCGGGAGAATGCGAGTCCGCGAATGGCGATTATTGGCGAGGTGTGGCAGAATATGAGAATATTGCACGAGCCTTAGCGGCGGTTCCGATTCAGCGGCACACCCATTAGTGCGCTTTGGCGAGGAAAGACAGTTTAAAGTCACAGATTTCCTTAGTTGCTAGCCACTTTGAAGTTTGCTGGTCAGGCGGAGGATGATCGCGAGGAGTTCATCCGAAATCGATTCTGAAGAGATCATCACGGGTGATCGAGCTTGGCCCGAGTACGCAGCGACATTTGGTTCGCGTCAGTGCGTGATCCCCGCGATCGATTGAACAATCGTTGGGAGCTCTCGGGGAGCATGCAGCTTCCGGCCGTAGTTGAATAATGAGTTTCGGAGAGCGCTTCGCATGCATTTCTTGCCTCACTTGGAAATGAGGAGGAAGCAAGGCGGTAAACAGATTTTTGATGTTGAGAAGCCCGAGCGGGTGATTCGGGAGTACAATCTGATATGAGTTCGACTTCATTGGCGGTATGTTCGCATTAGCCCAGGCCCTAGTATGGAAGATCGAAGTGCTGCGCGATATGTTCTGAGGCTCGATGATTACCTAGCATGAAGGAGTTGTTGAGTGTTTTCTCTTAGACAGGAGCATGGACGTGCGTTGAGCGCTCATACGCTTATGAGTGCGAGGCGCGAAAATCGGCAGGTGGGCGCATTTCGGCGAGAAAGCCAAAGGCGGCAATGGACATATTTGGTAAACTTTTGAAGCGGACACTTTCAGGCAATGAACTAGTTATGTACCTCCGCCCATTCGCCCAGTGGTCCTCACGCGACGCCGGGACCGCAGGATGCCCCGGAAGCGGTCAGAGCTCCCAGTTTACGAATGTTCGGGGAGTAGGGGTGTTGGCGGATCGCGATCACCACTACCACCGGTGTGGTCGATGTAGTAGACGCGGCCGTTGAAGTGTCGTAGTAGGAAGCTTGTTATTCTTAAGCCATTATGGGGCCATATGGCGAGGAGAAAGCTGTCCAGAGCCCGAAAGTATGGCCCGTGCGGATAACCTGACTAGGCGATTGCGAGGCCACGGTAGAAGATCGCGGTGGAAGTTCCCGATTTTACGCGGTCGCTTGAACACGCTAGTTTGAGTATATCCTTAACCACCTTAGATACTTGTATGTATTGATGTTAATGATGTGTTAAGTGTTATGTTCGGATAGGCTTTGCTATAGTGTGATTTGAAAATCTGGATTGGTGTGAGATGGAAGTGGTAGGCTTCCGATGTGTTCGTGTCGGAGCGCGGAAGTTGGCGCTCTGATGGGTCGGGTTGGGGCCATTGTTGCGGAGCCAACGCGGCGTCCGTTCGGAAGAAGTCGGCTCACGGGTGAGGTCCGCTCGAGGGTGGCGAGTCACGAGAGTGCTAGGCAGTTTAAGATGACCGTCGTATGAGTTCATAGATATGTTGACCAGAATCGATTCGTGAAGGCGAGAATGGCCTTAGAGAGGAAATCGAGGGTAGTAAGATGACCAAGTTTGGAGTAGTAACTCCAGGGTTGGAAAGCATTCAGCGTTGACGGAAGTGTAGTGCGGATACTAGAAAGAGCTCGAGGTGTTAGAAGTGCGACGAGATAGGGGAGAAATTGAGCGTGTGTGATCGTTTCTTTTGTGAAATGTGAGTCTTGAAGGAGTATATTTTAGACCCTCGGGTAAGGGGTTTTGTGATGATTAGAAGTGTTTCCTCGATTGACTTGGGTTTAGGAGTGTTTGAGTGCGTTTGGTATTTTTGTGGCGGTGTGGCGGCGGTCGTTTCGTGCGATATAGCGTGAAAATTTGCTCTGCGCGTGTTGTGTTGAGACTTGAGAAGGAACAGTGGAATGATGTTTCTAAGGAGAGAGAATGTTATACCGTGTTCCAGTGTATGCAATGGGGCGTGCGTGAGGTGAGCCTTAAGTTAGGCGGGCAGGAATTTGAGCCTGAAGTCTGCAGAATAAATTAGTTTTGACAGCAATTCCACGGCTTTACGTAGGAAAGTGCCGTTATGTCGTTTATAATTTTGGATTTTCAGGAAGGCGAAACATTTTTGGACCAACGGGAGGTGGCATTAATAATCACTTTTCGTTGAAAACAAATAAGGTGGCTTGGGCGATTGGGTCGAAGTTGGTGAGCCTTGGCCAGGTTAGTCCCTCGCGCATTACTTGTTTTGTAGCATTTTGTAGAGTGTTTGGCCAGAGTGTTTTAATGGGTGCAACGGCTTGTCTTGGCGCACAACGCATGCTGGCGTGGCGATCTTAGCCCGTTGGTTGCTTTTGGTTTTCTTATAAATACCCACCAAGCACGAGACTCGTCGTGAACTTCGAGTCTTGACCTCTCATAAGTAGCATTTGTGCTGGCCAGGAAACACTCCTCACGGCACTTAGAAGCGAGGCCTGGTGGCGAGAGGAGTCACCACCCACACGTTGGAGTGTTTCTCGTGAAGTGCACAAAGCGAGCCCGAAAGTTGTGTACCCAGTATTGTTATAATGTGAAAATACCTTGGCATACGCATTGTATTCAAAGTTACTACATCGTGGGCGAAATCTACCTTTTAGTCTCCAATGAAACCTGGGAATGTTACGTTTGTTAGTTGAAGTTTAGTAAGTTGGATAGAACCACAGGGTTGTTAGGTGAGGATCATTACAGGAGTTGGAAATTTAAACATTTACTAAGGATGACATTTAAGCGGATAATTATATGGGCTTATCGAGGGTAATTATGCTTGTCCACTCCATTATGAGTGGAAATTACGTATTTGTTAGAATATAGTTGAAGTATCTATATGGAACTATATAGTATTCAGCGATGTCTTGACTTAAACTGAAGAATGAAAAGAAGCCCAGGCTGTATTTACATAGGGCATTATTCGATGGGCTTGTGTAGAGTCTGAGTAGGATGGTGTCTGGTTAGGCAGTGTAAACCACGCAGTTTGGCTTGGTAAGCCAGGCCACTCGATAGAGGAGGAGATTTCTGTTGTGTGAGGAGGTCTTGCGAATTTTACAGCAGAAAGACTAGACTTGTGTTTTGGGGTTAATAGGCGTTTATGACCTTTATGGGTGAGAGAAATCTTTAAGAGTAGCGTATTACTGCTAGAGTGGAAAGAAATTTATGAGAGGTTGTAGTATGAGACATTTTGCTTTTGTCGATAAATCGTCGAAATTATGAACCTCTTCATCTTCCTGGCATGATATGTGTGAACTATGCCAAATGCAGTGAAGCTTGTCAGTATTAGCCCATGTTTGATTATTAACAAAACGTAAAGTGTTATATTGACTTTATGGGAAGTTAGTTATAACGGTGTGCTATGAAAGAATGAAAATACTTTGTGGTTTTAAAAAGTGGCGATGTGAATTATAAGTAGCTAGTTATAATAAGAACGATGTATTTAGATTTATAAATCGTTTTCCAGAGGAGAAGTAACACTTAGTTTAAAGGTTTTAAAAAGAGGTTATCTTCAAACTTGGGGAGTTAGGTATAATGTCTTAAGAGAGTAAAGAAAATGGTTTCTGATGTTAGAAGTTAAAGAGACTTGATCTTATAAGATAAGAGACTTAACAGTATTTGTTTAATATGAATGTTTGTGTGGAAACCTCGTTAAATAGTAATGAGTGTAGTTTTATTAAAAGGATGTGTTTCACGATTTGGAAATCGGAGATGTGTATCGGCAGACCCATTTGCAGCGTTAATAAGGAAAATGTATTAGATAATGATGAATTGTAACAAAACCAGTAAAAACCTCCGTCTGCGTAAGCCCAAGATGAGACAAAATGATATACATTTTCTAGATGCGCAGGCTCTTTATGTGGAGAATGTTATATGAGAATAGCTACTCTGTGTGACGTATATTACTCGGTGTTAAAAGAAATCAGAGTAATGATTAAGTTTGAACTATAAACCATTTGAAAATGAAGCTTGAAGTAATTGAAACCAAACAAGCTGGAACTTAGGAAAGAATATTTGTTACTTGATTTTTGAGGGAATGGGTTAGTCCATTAATACTCACAGTGTGGTGACTTTTATAAAGTAATGAATCCCTCTTTTAAAGAACTTATGTGATATGTACTTTGAGATTTAAAGCACGTTTAACAAATGAAATACTTTTGAGTTGTTGTAAGAAAACTTTACCTATCTTTATGATATTGCTGTTATTACAAGTGGTATTCCCATGTTAAAGCGTCTCTCGATGAAGGCGGTTGGCTTATTGAGCTTACTTGGAGCGTCTTTGGCGGTGATGGAGGAAATTCAGCGGTATGTTCCATTTTGATTCTTGTCTTTATTGTGTTGATATCACGTGGGCGTATCTACCGCAAATCTGATATTAAGGCGTGCGGCGTGCAGTAAGATTGATGCAAATGTAGTTGTGCTTGCGACATGGGCGGTTATGCAAATCACGATATTCCGGCGTGGCGTGCGGCGAGGTTGACCACCGTCATATATTATTGTGAGGTTATGGAAGCATGCTCCCTGTGCGTCATGATGTCCAGAAGCGTAGTAACGTCGAGCACTGTTGTGTATTTTTATCGTGGGCGTATAGCGTCACGGTAATCAGAAGCGTCACAACCGTAATCACGAACATGATGCGTTGTTGTGATAGGGCTTGTGAATTTATATTTAGTGGTGACTTTGGCGTAGAGTCCACGGCAGCTAGCACATATGTTGCAAATACGTATTTTGAATTTATCATCTGTATCTCGCACTTTTAAGCTATTATTATTTCATTTCTGATGTTGTGATTCGCGTACTTGATTTTTTGTTATCTGAAAGCCTCGCCCAGAGGGCTACGTTAAATACATGAGTAAGTGCGTCGATGCGTGGATCATTTCTTAGGATCGTTTAGCGTGTTGGAAAGCTCCGTTCCTTGAGCACTTATCTTTAGTATGTTTACTGAGATTTGTAAGTTCTTATGCAATTCGAGAGGTATGGCGAGCCACTGTCCAATGCATGGTGTGTAAATCATAGAGGTATGTTGTAGGCGGGGTTTGTAAAGGACAATGAGTTTTGTGTATATCTGAAGGCATTGTTTTTATAGTTGCTTTGTTTATTTAATATATCTAACATTTGTGACTCGTGTTTTATTTTCATTGTTTTCTGATGTTGTATCACTAAATTTTGAGGTAAAATACGATGCGGAAGCGGGTTGAGCGTTCTGATATAATGATAGGATATTACTTATTTATAACAATCTTATTCAGCGGCCGTGATCGAAATATCATTTTGTCGTCTGTATCACGAATGGAAGTTTCTCACGGTTTTTTTAATACTTAATACAATCAAAAGTATTTCCTTTTATTAACGTTGCGATGGTTTTGTCGTGCAATTACGATTTCACGAAATCGATGAAACGATGATAAGCGGAATTTATTGCTAACCCCGTGGCCCAGTTATAACTCTTAAAAGTTTTCAAAAGCTCAAATTATTACTTCTTCTTTTGGATTCAAAAATGCTTTTGAAATACTTTAGGGTCTTTATTAACCACATGAAACGGTTATAGTTCAAATCTGAGTTACGCTTTTTTTAAAAACATAAGTATTTCTTTTGACATAAAGTTGTTATAACTTGACACCGTAATGTTATAACACTTTTATGTATTAGGCGATCAAATGCATTTGTACGTGCGTCTGGTACTGCATAGTTCAATATATCATGCTAGAAGGGCGGAAAGGTTGCGTCACCTCGCGGCAGTATTTAATAGCAAGCGCTCACGAAAGTGCCACGGCCAGTCATTTCCTCGCGCGCTTAGTAGATCGCGTAGCACGTAGTACTTGACTTTATAAGGCCGCGGCGCTTGTGCTGAACCTCATCGTAAGACATTCCTACAAGAAAATTGACGCTCCCCGCACACTGCCAGCGGGCGTAAATCTCTCACTATCGGTAAGCTACGAACAGCGAGAGAAATTTGCTCCGTCCCAACGAGTAAGGTACAATTCTACTCATGAAAGAAAGCTACCTGAAATGCGTAATGATCTATCATCATCTGATTCGGTCACTGCTTCTTTGAAAAAGTTTCTTATTATTAGAGCTTAAGTCAAAAGACATTGCCGTGACGTTCGATTCATATGCTCTGGTATGCTTCAACTATATGATATCGATGCATTATAATTTCCGAAAAGAATTCTGATAGGACAAAATATTTACACTCGATAAGCCCGTAATTATCAAGTTATGTGTGATCCACGAAACGAGTTTAAATACACTCATCATGACTCGGAGGCCGCTCGAGCAAACCGCCGAAGTTCTAACTAACCACACTTGTGCACCAAATAGCGTGGAATTTTCCTTGGTTTCAGTTTGTGGCCCGCCGGAAAGTATAATGAAGTATTCTGGGCTTTTGTATGGGTATGGCCTTAGAATACTACAAATTCACGACTGAGTAATTTGCCAGCATTATATGATAGCACCCAAGTAATATTTCTACCCAGAAATTTGTCAGCAAACTAGGCTAGGGGTACCCATGGTGTACTCTGCATGAGAGGGTGCTATACCACCGACTTTATTTTAGGAAACTCGACGAGAGGGGACTCTCGGCTAAGGCCTACCATGAAGGGGAGGATGAAGCTTGCTCTGACAAGGGAGGAATTTTAGACTTAGGAAATTGTTTGGATGAAGAAGTCTTGAAGGAAGTGTTATAGGACAAGCGAAATGACGATGGCGAATCTTGCAGTCTGAAGAGCAAATTAGCAGGGCGAAAGATCTTGCAGTGCACCCCAACGACTAACCTGTAAAAATATCCTACCAACCGCCGACCACAAAGGCCGCAAGCTGATACGCACTGCGCGCTCACGCTTTGATGAGGAGATTGCAGTGGCGCCTCGCGTTAATCCCGACACCCCGTTCGTCTCTGGAAAAATCCGCGAAAAATATAAATGACATAGCGGAATTTTCCACTACGAAAAATTTGTAAAGCGTTTAATCAACGACTCTAGCAGAGTTGTGCACAAAAAATAAATCAGCGAGCGAACGCCGAGTTGGAAATTTTCTAAATGCGTCCTTGCGTCATCTGCTGCAAAATCACGATTATATGCTTTTGTTAATGGGCTGATATTATGGCCATTATAGGTTGAAGTAAGTATAGCGTGTTACTGCAGAGGATGGAATATTTATCAAGGTTGAGTACTTTGGAGAATTTTGCTCTTGTCGATGATAAGTGCGCGAGGTGTGTGAACCTCTTATTGTTTTGGCGTGATTAATGTATGGAATATACGTAATATTTACGTGTTCATACCACTCTTGAAGTTAGAGAGGTATGTATGTGATTTACTACATGTAAGGTTATGTCTAAGTTATCTAGGTTCTTACAGCAGGTCTTATGGGGATGTTGGTGGAAAGTCGTTGAGAAATTATTTGGAGCAGTTGACTTGAAAACTAATTTACAACACAAGTAAGGAATAAAGTGTCCAGACAAGCCATTCGAAACGTTAATAAAGGAAAATGTATTGTAATTGAATTGCTATATTAAATGAGTAGAATTCTCATGCATGGCTTAAGATAAGACAAGTGTGTGCATTTTTCTAGATGTTAGCTCTTGAATAAGATGGGTATAAATAAGTATAACTTATTGCTGACGCTTTTGAAGTATATATTTACTTAATTTTAAAGAGTTTCGTGTAAAGTTTTTAAGACTATGAACCTTGAATTCTTAGCAAAGGTTAGAAACTTTATTTTCAAGTTATGGGACTTGATTTCTAAAGGAAGAAATGACTTGATTTAAATGTATAGAATACTTGATTTGGAAAGCATGGATTTCTTGATATTAAGATAGAATTTTTAGAATTCTATGTTAAGAACTTGATTTCTAAAGTTAGAAGACCAAATATTTTAAAAGTTATGTAACCCAGTTTGAAAGTAAATGTCTCTTGGTTATAAAAGAGATATGAATTAGTCTAAGGCATAAAGGATTGAGTATAGATATGGGAAGTTGGATTATAATAACTTTATAGAGTTTAAGAGAATGGTTTTCTCTACAGTAATATAACAAAGAATGAAACACAAAATAAGAAGGAAAATTGTTTAAAGGTACGATTGTAAGGTTTTAAGAAAAGAAGTCCTTTGATTTGGCCAAGTGAAATGTATTAAAAGGTATTGTGACTTATCTTAAAAGTAGATGACTCGATACTCAGTTTGTTAGTATCTTGGAGATTTTATTTGAAAAAGTCATTTTTAAAAGGGTAGAGAGTCTACCGTAATGCGTTGGGTTAAATTCGGTTTTTATAAGACCTTATCGCGGAAATCCGGGAATGGAAGTAAGGCGATTATACCTTTATGTGAGGCAAACTATACCGACATTATCGCGTCCGAAGTAATTCCGGACGATGCTCTGCTTATGGGCGAACTATATGACATTCTCGCGTCGAGAGGAAATGGGTAGAGGCGATAATACACTTTATGCGATGACTATATGACATTATGGCGTCGAATGGGTAGGCGATACCACGCTATGATGAACTATATAACGTGTCGCATCCAGAGATGGCGGGCAGTATACCTTTATGGGCATCTTGCCCCATAATGCGATATCGCGTCGAGAGGGTGGGCGAACGTATACCTTTAATGGGGACGCCACTTGACGTGCTCGCGTCGAGGAGATAGAAGTAAGAGCGTTACTCTTATTTGTGATGAACTATATATGACTTCTCGCGTCCAATTTGGGTGACGATATAAGCATTACTCAGTAAAGGGCGGATTATGTTATATAAGGTAAATGAAGTTATATGGTAATGAGCATTGATTTTCCTAAGTAATAAACAAGAAAGTGACTATAACTTTATTGAATAATGGGAGAAAGATAATAAAGTAAATTAAGTTCTGAGATAATGTAATGATATATGGTAGGTTAAGTCACACCCTTTTTATATACCCACATCATGCTTTTATACATATATGTTTTATTTGTTGCACCATATTCTGTTCCACATGTATTCAGTACTGTTATGTAGCCCCGCCAGAGCTGCGTTAAATGCCCATGTGAGTATTAGTCTAACGAGTTAGCGTCACGCTTGGATGTGGTTGATTTTTAGGAAAAAGCTCCAGTTTATAAGTATTATCTCTCTTGTGCAGTTTCCCAAGGGTTGTAGATTCGTATATATTCAAAGGGTATGGCGAGGCCACATCCATACTTGTTATTATATTAAAACTCACACAGAAAGTGCCTTGAAATCGCATGTGTGGAGTGGTTTGTAAAGAAATGAGGCAGCCTTGATTTGTATATATATCAGGGAAGGTAGCCACTATCCATTTAACTTTGTTATTTATTCTGTTGTTTTATTTTATAAGTTTACGTACATCATTCCTTCAGTTATCTCTGTTGTATTCTGTAGAATTTGATAGGGCACAGAGTCGCGAGCTTGAGAGTTAGTGTGACAATCTAATCTTTGGAAGGTATCATTATCGTCTTTGTCTTCAATGAGAGGAAAATAACCTCAGGTTATCTCACAAAATAGAACACCCAGTTTGTGTATCAGTGCTTGGATGATACTGACTCTGCTGTCCCAGTGGTGTGAGAGTAGAAGATCTGCAACGAGACTTACTGTATCACTAATGCATATGAAAACCTCGAGTCGGTATCGCCCGAGCTCGTCATGCGACGTGTAATCACGAGGAACCCGTGATCGCGATCTCCTGTATGTCTGGCGTAAATCGATCGAGTAAGTGGTCTAACCGGAAGAACACGGTTGGTTTCGTCGAAGCGCGTATTTACTATGACCCCAGGAAGTGCACTTCTCGATGCGATGCCGCACATAACAAGATCGCGTTAATCACCTCGTGCTCCCGAAATCCGGGATCTCGATCGCTGTAATAGCCAGCTCACGGGCCACGGTGCTGACAGCCTCTTACTAATTTGGACACTGGCAATGAGCCCTGCCTGCGTCCATAGCAGACCGTCTTACCAATGGAATACGTACGAGCACGGCAATCATCTTGATGGAGCCAGAACAAAATAAAGCGAAGCGCGGCGGTGCTAAAACACATTTGGCAAGATCCTGCGGCATTGAGCGCAACATGATCATCTCGCTATCCACGGCACCGATGGGGTGCTGCTACGAAGCGTTTCGCCTGTTCTTGAAGTCGTATCTCGATGTCGATATCATGCTTGGATCCTGCATCACATACGCCTCGCACCTCTTGTGAAGAGGGTTCGTGACCTGCACCGGATCTAAGCTCGTTAACACTTGGAAAAATAATCCAGACCCTGACTCGGTGGCTGATGAATACTCGTGGACCGTATCTTTGTCTGTCAGTTGTCTATCGATGAACTACCGCATCATGACTAAAGTATACGTAGCCGTCTCGGCTTTCACGGGTGGTATAGGATATCGATATCACAATCGGCACCTTTGAGTAACTCTAACAGGTAGCTGCAACCCCTTTATCACAACCAGCTTAGCTGTGGCGATTATGCGCATGAAGTTCGGTTGATTTGTCTCTGCATGCGAAGATATCTGGGATGCTCTTGTAATTACATACCGCATTATCGGTGCGTACCGTATCCCACATTACACGCCTCCACGTTATACCGTATTTCGGTATATACGTGAGGGCGTGTATATGCGTGAGCGTCTTAAAGTATAGCCACAATTTTTGAGCCTTGCAAAAAAGTAGGAGCGCCAGGTTGTAGGTTCGTAGCTACAAAGTGCGTTTTTTTTTAAATGCATAACTGCAAAGAATGCGTTTTTAAATAACGTTCCACAAACTTTTCTGACTTTAGAAGGAAAATTCCGGCTATGTCGTTTATAATTTTCTTGTTTTTAGAAGGCGAAACATTTTGGACCAGCAGGAGGGTGACATGTGTCACCTCGCATTGGGCGTGAAGTGGGCTGCCAGCGAAAGCGCCGGCCGTTTTTTGTTTGTGCCTTGGGAATGGGATATTTGTGTTGGTGTGGTAGATGGATAAGGTCAGCGTAGTTTGGCTCATTTCTAACACCGCCACACTTGTCTTCATCTTGGCCGTTGGATTTGGCACCACTTGACCTATAAATACCCCTAGTTGAAGACATTCTTAAGCTAAAGTGGCTGATCGCTAAAAGTCTCAAACCCTCATCTCACTCTTTGTGATCTCGTCATATACGCCTCCTGCTTGAAGGCAGCAGCGAAACTACCCCCTCCCACTTTGTAGTGGTTGGCCAGGTGGAATTTACGCCCCACCAACTAGTTGTTTTAAAGTATATGCCCCCTTGTTGTGGTATAAATACTCTCTGTATTGTTGTAATGTCAAATACCTTAGCTAAAATACGCATGTATTCACAGTTACTGACTTATACAAAGCGAAAATACTATTATACTTCCTCGGTCTAAAAGCGAAACCCTAAGTAAATCTTCACAGTAGTTGAAGTTATAGGAAGGAGAGGGAAATCTAGCCCTCTGGCTTGCATATGACATCTTCATCTAGAACTACAACACACCACACTTGTCTTGCGTCTTGGCCATTGGTTAGCTTTCACTTGACTGTAAATACCTCACAGTTGAAGGCGTTCTTCGTCAGGTGGCTTGATCTTTCTAAGTCTCGAACCCTCCCACTCTCCTCTTGTGATCTCGTCCGCCCACGCACCCACTCCCCCTCTTGAAGGCCACGCGGCACGAAGCACCACCCCACCTAAAGCTGTAGTGGTTAGCATTAGAGGTACCATACTAACCTAGTTGTTTTAAGTATATTACCCACTTGTTGTGGTATAGAAATACTCTCACAGTATTGTTGTAATGTCAAAATGCCTTGGCCCCAAATACATGAAGTATTACGAAGTTACACTTATACAAAAGCGAGAAAATACTATTATACTTCCTGCGATCCGCAAAAAACGAAACCACTAAGTAAATCTTCTTTTATTAGTTGAAGTTATAGTAAGTTAGTTAGAAGCTTCTAAGGGTTAGTTATGTGGTGGGCTTGCGAATTAGGAGCTAAACACTTGCTGGGATCGACATATAAACTCCGGATAATTTTGGGCTGTCGAGGTAAACAACTGCTACGATAACTTACATTGTAATTGGAAATTACATGTTGGCAGGAATATATAGTTGGAAGTATACTATATATAGGCCCGAGCATTATAATTGTGCGGCAATGTGCTATGACTTAAGCTTTGTGAATAATACTTCACGACAATGTCTTTGCGACTTAAACTGAATTTAAGAAAGAATGACGTAATTACATAGAACATTACGATGAACTTGTCAATAGCATTCTTATTGTAGTAGAATTGTACGTCGGGTTAGGCGTGTTAACTTCCACGGGTTGGTTTTGGTGGCAGAATTGGGAGCGGGTAGGAGCTAAACCTTGCCGGATCGACGTATAAACTCGGATACTACCTTTAAATACCCCCTACAGTTGAGAGACATTCAGCCGTCAAAATTGACGATCTTTACAAGTCTCAAACCTATCACTTACTTTTTGTGATCTGCGTCGCCACCGCCTCCCCCTCTTAGGCACTTGGGGAGAAAATCTTCTTGGCACCTTTACTTTTGGTAGGCTTTCACTTGACACATAAATACCCTCTGATTGAAAGCATTCTTAAATGAAATTGAAGCGATCTTTAAGTCTCAAACCCTCACTCTCTCTTGTGATCTCGAAGTAGCCTGTTGCCTCCCACTCTTGAAGGCCCGCGCGAGCACACCCTCACATGCTTTGTAGTGGTTGGCGGTAAATTGCACTTCAACAGTTGTTTTCGTATATGCCAGCTTGTTGTGGTATAAATACTCTCACTAGTATTGTTGTAATGTCGAATACCTTGGCCCCAGATACCTTGTAGTATTCCCAGTTGCTTATACAAAAGCGAGAAAATACTATTATACTTCCCTCAGTCCATGAAAACCCTAAAGTAAATCTTAACGTAGTTGAGTTATAGTAGAAGTTGATTTGACTTCTAAGGAGTTGGATATGCTGGTCAGGCCTTGAATGAGAGCTAAACCTTGCTCAAGGTGCTTCTCGCTTCGGATAATTTTGGGCTTGCTCCGGGGTAAACACTCTTGATATACATTAGCAATTGGAAATTACATGTTGGCAGGAATATATAGTTGAAGTACTATATATATGATGACGTTATAATTGTGCGTGATATGCGACTTAAACTGCGAATAATACTTACAGCGATATGCTTGCGACTTAAGCTGAATTTAAAGAAAGCGTGTAATTACATGGGGTGTATTCGATGAAGCACAGCAGCATTCTTGTGTAGTAATTGTACTAACGTCCAGTTGACGTGTTAATACACACTGGTTACATGTTGTAGAATATATAGTTAGTATACTATATATAGAACTGAACATTATAATTGAATGCGACAATGTCTTTGACTTAGCTTTGAATAATACTTACGTGATGGCGCTGCGACTTAAGCACAATTTAAAGAAAGCTGACTGTAATTACATAGGGTGTATTCTGATGAACATGTAACGTCTTGTGTAGTAGGGTGTACGTCGGTTAGGCGTGTTAACCCCACCGGTTGGCTTGTTGGCCGGCCTCGATAGAGGAGAAATTTCTGTTGTTCTTGTGGCGGGGGGTACATATAGCTGGTGTTCCATTATAATACCTTGTTGTGGTATAGAAATGCTATACCTAGTATTGTTGTAATGTCAGATACCTTGGCCCCGAAATACTGTATAGTATTCCCAAAAGTTACAACATACAAAAGCCGAGAAAAATACTGACGTATACTTCATACCGGTCACAAAAGTCCATGAAAACCCTAAAGTAAATCTTCACATTAGTTGAAGTTATAGTAGAAGTTGGTTAGAAGCTTCTAAGGAGTTGGATATATGGCGGAGGAAATTCGGGCGGCGAATGAGAGCTAAACCTTGCTCAAGGATCGGCGGCATGCTCGCTTCGGATAATTTTGGGCTTGCTCCGGGAAGTAAACACTCTTGGCGCTTATTAGCAATTTGGAAATTACATGTTGGCAGGAATATATAGTTGAAGTATACTATATATATGAACTGAACATTATAATTGTAATAAAGCGTGATATGTTTGACTTAAACTTTGAAATAATACTTACAGCGACATGTCTTTGCGACTTAAGCTTGAATTTAAAAAGAAAGCCCATTTGCAATTACATAGGGGCTGTATTCATTGAAGCTTGTCAATAACATTACTTGTGTAGTAAATTGTACTAACGTCCGGTTAGGCGTGTTAACTTCGCACTGGTTGGCTTGGTAGTGGCCTGCGATGAGAGGAGGAGATTTGTCTGTTACATTGCGGGAAAGGAAGTCTTGCATGAATTTAAATAGAATATTCTCTACATTGAGATCTAAAAAGATATTAATGAGGCGACTTTGTGGCCTCACATGGAGGTTGTAGTACTAACGTGTGGAGGTGATACGCTTGGCCGAGGAGTGTGGGGCAGTTTGAAGGTACTTGGAGCGTTTTGCTATTACTCGATGCACAAATAAATCGCGAAGGTGTGTGAACCTGCTTTACATCTGTTCTAGCATGATATGTGTATAGCATGTAATACATTGAGCGTCATGTATGTTAAATATATTTGATTGTCTTTTTTTAAACATAAAAAGTGTTATAACGCGCTTTTTATAGGAGAGTTGAATTATATGACTCTATGTAAATGAGAAATGCTTTGTGGTTTTTTTTAAAAGATAAGCGGTTTGAATTATATAAACTTGATGCTAAAAAGAAGACCTTGGCAATATTCTAAAGATTTAAGAAACCTTTTTGAAAGAAGTGTATACTTGGTTTGAAACTATAAAAGTTATACCGAACTTTATGAGAAGTTAGGTGTAGCGCTTAGAGAGATAAAAGAGGAGAAAATGGATTTAATGGTTTTAGAAGTTAAGAGACTTATTCTTAAAAGATAAGAGACTTGACTTATGGATATTTGAATGTGAAACCTCGTTGCACTGGTATAATAGTACTTGGTTTTAAGGAAGGAATAATGTTTCTCACAGTTTGGAATCGGAAGGTGTATGTCGACAAACCAGCTGGCGTTAATAAAAGGAAATGTATTGAATAATTAGAAGTATTATGTAAAACCCGGTGAAAACCTCAAAAAAATGCAAAGCTAGAAGCTAAGATGAGACAAAATGATATTACATTTCTAGATCGCCCCAAGAACATAATAAGATTGATTATGAACAAGAATAACTTTACTTCGCACTTTTAAGAAGCGTATATTTACTGGTGTTTTAAAGAGATTAAGACATTGCTGAACTATGGCGACTTTTCAAAAAGAGCTTGTCATCATTTGAAATTAAGGCAAACTGGAACTTTAAGGAAGAAAGAGCATTGTGTTGTCTTAAAATGGTTTCCAAGAAACATAAGGTGTATAACTTTCTTTATGGGAAGTTGGTTATAGCGACCTTATGAAAACAAAAGAAAGGTTTTATCATTGGTTTTAATGTGGTAACTTGACTTCAAAAGGAAAGTATGGAAAGTTGTTTTTAGTTTTTACTTAAAAGATATAAGTCCCTCTTACATTTTTATACTACGGTGTCGGGTGAAGCTTTTATAAAAGTTAGATCACTTTACAAAGGAATTTAACGTCATTAGTACTTTAGGGTTAAAACCAGAGGACTTTGGCGTTAAATGAAAGTACTTTGAGTTGTGTTATAACTTGCCTATGCTTGTTGTTGTGAAAACTTGCCTATGCTTGTTGATGTGAAACTTTGCCTATGCTTGTTGTGATGGCACTTTGTTGTGCAAAGATTTGTGTTTCTATACCATCTACACGCGTCTCTCTCGATGGAGAGTGCGGTTGACTTATTAAGAAACTTGCTTGGGCGTGGTAGATGTGAGAAATTCGCGCAGGATGCGTTCGCGATGATAGTGTTACTTTTGTTAAATCACTGGACATCGCGACCGCGATGCGTAAGCGCCGGGTATACTTCCACTTTGATTCTGCTTATGTTTGTCTTATTGTTTCCACTGGACATCGCTGATCGATCGTCGCGCGGGTATGCTCATTTGGAATCTGTCTGTGTTTCCACTTTGGACTCACTCACCCGCCACGATGCGTAAGCTGCGGGTATGCTTCCATTTGGAATATTGTCTTATTTGTTCCACTTTGGACATGCGACCGTGCACGATCACGTAGCCCTTGCGGTATGCTCCATTTGGATTTCTATCTTTGTTGTTATCATATCATGGCTTACTTCTATAAAGCGATGAGAAAGGTACTCCACTTGGGCGGGATTGATGTTGTGGGCGTGAAGACCACGAATTGATATAAGCCCTCTTTAGCTATTATGTAGTATGTCTTGTAGTTTGATTTATCATACTGTCTCACTGCTTTATAGACTATGATTTGATTTATTCATCTGATATTTCTGATTTCACATACTTAGTACTGTTATCACCCGACCTCAGCTTGAGGCTGCGTTAAATTCGTCACCGTGGTAGAGTCGCCAGTGGTATCGATCCCATTTTAGGATCACCTTTCGGCGTGTTGGAAGCTCCGTTCCTTGGAGGAGCTTATCTTTGGTATGTTACCACAGTGCAGCAGAGTTTGCGCATACATTCGGGTATGGCGGGGCCTGTAAAGGTCATAGTTAGTGTATAAACTCTTAAGTGCATGCCTTTGTTATTAGGTGGCGGGGTTTTTGTAAAAAGGTTAAGCTATTTGCGTTTTTAAAAAGAGTTGTTTATATATATTTTATTGGAAGGTAACACGTTTAGTTGGCTTTCATTTTTCATTATCTTGTCTCATGTTCATGTTTAAGATTTTTATTTCATTGGTTTTCTGCGATGTTGTATCAACTTAAGGTGCGAGGGTAAGGCACGATCGCATGGGCCAAGGATAAGATCAGTGTCACATTATACCAAATATTCAGTATATGCACGTGGGAATACGTCATTGTATAAGATTAGGCCAAGTTGAGAATGTGTGCACAGCTAAGCTTAAGATCGTTTTTCAGGCGAAGCGTTTCCTGACTTTAATTAGGATAAATTCCATTTGTATGCCTTTACCCAGCGATTTTCGCGAGTTTTTCAGGAGGCCGAAACATTTTGGACCAGCGGGAGAAACGCGACATAGCACCGCCAATTGGTGAACTTCCGTCAAATCGTCCATTTGGGCCGAATTAGCTAACACGATGTACGCGTTTTTGTGCCTTGTACGCTGTCGTCGAAGTTAAGTAGGATATTTGTGTATAGTTAATCCTAGCACTTCACACTGGCTTGCCTTTGCAACTTGTATCTAAATCTTGGCCATTAGTTGGCTTAACTTCTTGACTACCTATAAATACCCCAGCTTAAGATGAAGAGTTAACTTTGCATCCTTTACAAAGCTTTCAAGTCTTGAAAATCCTCTCACTTTCTCCGACTTTTGTAGATCTTTTGGAAGTCCAGGAAGCACTCATCCCACTCCAGCATGTGAAGGAGCCTTGGCACGAATACATACACTGCCTGGCCAAAATCTACCCACTCACTTGGTAGAAAAGTTGCCTTCTTGTATTGTTATAATGCCCAAATACCTAGCCAAATACCTTACTACTTAGTAAAGTTGTGAAGAACCAAGGTTCATGGAGCATCTGACTTAGGAATGAAAACCTTGCTCGAGGCGTGACTTTCTAGGATATTATTGGGAACTACTGCAGGAGTAACTAATCCTAACCCTCTTTGAATTAGAGAATACTTACTGTGGTAGTATTAGAATAAGTATCAAATACTTAGAGAAGAATATCCTGAGAATAGAATTGAGTATTTACACCACGGTGAAGGGTTTAAAGAAGAATAATCAAAGCTGTGCTTACATGCCAGTTTGTTTTCACGATGGAAACTTATATAGCTCGGCGGGTGAGGGAGGTCTTTGCCGCTGAAACTTTAAAGTCAGAATTATGAACCTCTGCATTTAGAATGACCGTCGAGGATAGTCTTTGATAGATATGCTCGCAGCGGCTAATTGTATAGGAGTGACTCTGCGCTTGTAGCGACATATTGACTTGGCGGTGGTTTTGGCTTTGAGAAGGTATGCCGATTCTTCCATAAGCGTGATATTTTACAATATATATATAATCACGAGTGAGCGTCACATGTGTTAATGAATAATAACCCCCTCACGGCAATATGTTTGACTTAAGCACGAATAATATACGGCAATGCCATCATGGCTTAAACCTTTGTGAACTAACACTTACGGCAATGCCTGGCGTGCACAAACTACAGCTTTGAATAATAAAAAGATCTGAAAGCATTTCAAAGAATCACGAATCGTTTTATGGAAGAGAACTAATGGTTTTTAAAAGCGAAGCTTAAGAAGTTATACTAAAACTTTATGGGAAGTTGAGTATAACCACTTAAGATTGATCTGAAAACAAGTTTGACTATGTGTGTATATGAGACTTAAATTGAATTGTAAGAAAGAATAATAAGATGGTTTGATAAGTAGACATGATGCATGATGCTTTATGTGTGTTAGTGTCTTGTAGCGTTTGTGAAAAATAAGTATTAACTTGTTGTGCTTATTTGTTTAAGATAAGCTGTTCTGGTTAGTGTACCATCGCTCGCCTCTTGAGATGATCTGGGGTTAAAAATTTTGCCCTCCGATGCGGGGTGAAGCTCGGGCTGATGCAGGACCGTGATTAGCGAGAAATACCTGCATCTGCGGGTCGAGGGCCTATCGCTTGGAGCTTCTGAGAGTTCGAAGGTTAGTATCGCGGGATTTATGCCTGCATGCGATGCATGTGTACATCCGTCACGGACAGCGGAGTCGGGGCGATGCCGAGGAGTAGCTACCCTCGATGCGGGGTTATACCTCATGCGGGCCCGTGTAGGAGTGGCCTACATGCGGACTCGGAGTCGAGATTGAAACTTGCGAGTGATATCTGACGAGGCGAGTAAGCCTGCTTCGAATCATTCGCGACCTGAAAAGACCTGTGCTGATTTTATTGTTGCTCTTGTTTGTGATGTAGCCTTTATGTGCGAAAGGTTCCTTAGAATTGTTTCATACATACTTGCAAAAGCCCATTGTTTAAAATGATATGTTTCCTGTTTAAGTATTTCTGATTTCATATACTTAAGTACTGTTGTGCTGACCTCCTTGAGGCTGCGTTCATCTGCAGCGAGTAAGACGGCAGTCACTTAGATCCACGATGCTTAGGATCTACGTTGGTGTCGGGAGCTCCGAATGCTTTTAAGACTCTACTTTTGGGTATGATCTCACTGACCGGTAGATAGTTTTATCTGATCGAGAGGTATGGCGAGAACCTGTCCGCCATGAGTGTATATATTTCCTTAGAGGTATGCTGTAGTCGTATGTTATACATTGTCGGATATAGCTTGCTAAACCGCTGTTTATATATATGAAAGCGTGTTTTCTCACATAAAGCGTGTCTATTTTATAAGCTGTTTCATGTCTTGCTTTATATTTCAGCCCGATTACTACGATGTATGACTACTTGAGGTGCCGGTAAAAAGGCACCGATCCGCGAGCCGACGAGCAGTGCGTGACAAAAAGTAGTACTCGCCGAGAAAGCGATTAATCCTCCGGAAAGTGTGCTCACAGGGCGTATCTAAGTAAGTCTTGATTATCGGTATGTTGTGCACCCACTTGCCCATGTCCAGGAGGCTATAGAATATTTAGGATTGAATTTCCATTAACCTTCATTCATTGAGAATCGTGCTTTAGAGCGTATGTTATAGGTTGGACCCTACAACGTATTTCCTTTCACATGCATGATTATGCATCCGTCCGTAAAACAGCGGCTTGAGGCGAGAAGGCAGGCAGGCGGTAGAGAGGCTGCTAGCGAGACACCGGAAATCCACGAGGCTCGAGCCCGATCTATACGAGGCAGCGAGTTCCCTATAGCGCCCGCCCATTGGCCCAGCGAGAACCACGCAGTACCAGCTCACCACGTCCCGCGGCACAGGCGGAGGTTAGAAACCACAAGAATGTGACTTTTGGCTAAAGTTGTGGCGATACGAGAGAGGGTGGATGCGGCGGTTCAGCTCGGCTCGATCGCACCAGTGAGTGCACCTTGAAAGGCGGAGATAGTTTTGAGGCTACGAGATTTCTTGAGTTGCCTTAGCACGCTTGAGTTTCTGGTGGCGGGAGGATGATCGCGAGGAGTTCATCAAAAGTCGACCTCCGAGAAGAGATCGCGAGGTGATCAAGGCCTCCAGAAGGCGAGTAAAGCGACGCCGGTTCGCATCGGTGCGTGATCTGCATGATCCGATTAGGATTTTGATTACGTGGGAGTTATCGAGGAAACCCCGCAGCGTCCCGGCCCGGCAGGATGAGTTCTGAAGGCTTTATACGCACTCACTTCTTGCCTCACTTGCGAGATAGGAGAGAGGCGCGGGCGAGATAGATTTTTACTCTTTTGAGAAGCGAGAAGGGGCCTTTGCACATGGGAGTACAATGTCGAGTTTGATTCATTGGCTCGATATGTCCAAGCATTAGTACTTGAGATGATGGAGAGATGAGGAGTACCATTATGTCACCGGGCTACGAGTGACTATATGGCGAAGAGTCATGTCGCGGGGTTTCTCTCGGCCAGGGTATGGACATTCTGCTTTGTGCGAGCTGCATCGCCGCCCTTGGATGCACGAGGCCCGCGAGAGGTCGGCTGAGTGGGCCAGGGACCCAGTGAAGAAGGCCGGGAGCGGAGGTCTTACGGTAGTTATGGCGTGGTGGCGGCTTCCAGCGATCCCCAAGTTACTTCGCACCTTGCAGCCCGGCTTCGAGCCTCTGCGCGTCAAATCGCCGGCCACGGCCCGAGTTTCGAGCCGGCGAACCGAGCCCGAGGGCGAGCGTCGAGTGCCGCGAAATGCGGCGTCGGGACCACCACACGATGTGGCGTCACGGTAGATCCCGATGCACGGGAAGTGTGGTACTACTTTTGGAGCTTATTCACGATTGTAGCCAGCGGTCACTGCGAGGCCCATGTCAGGCCGAAGCGTGGCGGTGGTAGGGCTCGACGCCGAGGTTCTGTGCGGCTCCATCATCTCTGATTTCGCCGGGCGGAGTGCTCGTGGGTCAGCGGTCGCGGCCGGAGTCGTGGCTCGGGTCCCGATTCTAGCGGTCCTCGAGCCGCGTTTATGCTTTGTCGGTAAGCGAGGATCGGGAGGCCCTCACACGATGTCGTCCCAGTACACTTATCGGTTCTGGGTTTGATGTGTATGCTTTGATAGATCGGGTTACTGCATCCATATATCTCCCTTGTTGCTAGTAGGATAGGGATAGAGCATGAGTCCATGAACCCTTCGGGTAGCCTACGCGATGGGTGATTCGGTGGTAGCTCGGCGGGTATATAGAGCTTGTCTGTGACCGTTTACGATCGTGGACCCTGGCGGAAACTTGATAGAGTTGGAGATGATTGACTTGGCGTGATTATGGGGATGGATTGGCTGAAACTTGTACGCCAATGTAGGCTGAAGAAGGTAAATGCAGTTCCGGTTTCTGAGGCGGTTGTTGAGTGGGAGGGTACAGTATCGTAGAGGTAGATTTATTTCTACCTCAAGGCTAGGAAAGATGGTGCGAAGAATTATATCTACCATCTCGTTAGGTGTTTGATCTTACAAAATGCGGTGCAGTTTTTGATCGATTCGATGATCGTGAGTTCGGGCGTGTTTCCGGATGACCTCGGGTATCCCTCACGAGAGGAGATCGAGGATTTGTATTGACATATTGCGGACACTCGGCCTATTTCCATTCGCCATACGAGAATGGCGTGCAGGATTGAGAGAGTTGAAGGATCGACTTAGAGATTTCTTTGGAAAGGGCTTCATCGAGCTGAGTGTTTCTCGCAGAGGCCGGTATTGTTCGTGAAGAAAGAAGGGCGGGGCAGCTGCGCGTGTGTGTTGATCTGACGGTGAACAAGGTGACCGTTAAAGCAGATACCGCTTCCGAGATTGATGATTTGTTCGACCGATTGCGGGAGTGCGAGATGTTTCTCCAAGATTGATCTGCGATCGGGCTATCATCAGTGCGAAGTCGAGAAGGTGGATGTCCTGGGGTGCATTCGGACGATGCGGGCATTATGAGTTGAGTCATGTCTTTTTGGGTTGACGATGCTCGTGGTATTCATGGATTTGATGGCGAGTGTTCAAGCCATTTTGGACACGTTGTGATAGTGTTCATTGATGATATCTTGGTTTATTCTGCTCGAGCGAGGGCATCACAGGCGTTGAGGCTATCTTGTGATTCTCGAGACCGGCGGTTATGCGCCAAGTTTTCCAAATGTGAGTTTTGGTTGACTTGATGGCGTTTCTTGGGCATATTATCGGGTGATGGCGTTAGTGAATCTGGCGAAAATGAGCGATCGAGGACTTGGCGAGACTCTTACTCAGCGGAGGATTAGCGATTTTGGGCACTTGCGAGTTATTATAGCGGTTAGTAGAGAGATTTGTATCTGCACCATTGACTAGGGTGACTCGGAAAGCGGCCCAAGTTCGATGGTGATGCTTGTGGCGAGGTTTCGATTCTTGAAAGAGAGATTGGCGGCCGCCCGTTCTTACTCTTCCAGAGGTCGAGCCGGTTATGTTGTGTATTGTGATCGTCGGGCATCGGGTTGGGATGTGTGTTGATGCGGCATGGCGAGTTATAGCATATGCATCGGCGTTGAAAAGAAACACGAGAGAACTACCCGCGCGTGATTTGGAGTTAGCGGTGTGATTCACGCTTTGAAGATGCGGAGGCACTATTTGTAAGGGGTTGCGTGGATATTTATCTGAACCACAAGAGCCTCCGGTATATCTTGATCGGAGGAGGCTGAACTTACAGCGAAGGCGGTGGTTAGAGTTGCTTAAGGATTACGATGTTGATATCTGTACCACGAGAAGGCGATGTTGTAGCGGATGCTCTTGAGTCGTAGGTCGATGGGAGCCTATCGGATGTGCGACTAGAGAGGAGGACATGGTTAAGTGATTTGCATCGATTAGCGAGCCTTGGTGTCGTTTGATTGATTACGATAGCGATGGGGTTAGAGTTCGTGAGGTTGCGAGTCTTCCGTCGTCGAGGTGAAGAAGCGATTGAGGATCGGCTTTGATTCGATATCGTGATACGACTCTTCGTGAGGCAAGGGTCGCTTTTGGTAGCACGATGGGGTGCTAAGGTTTGAGAAGCGGTGTGTTCGGATGTTTGAGGGCGGCGAGTTCTTGAGGAAGCGCGGTAGCGCGTTACTCTATCCGTCAAAGTCGACCAAGATGTACCCGCGACCCCAGATCGTGTATTGGTGGGATGGCTTGAAGAGAGGCGTTGCGAGTTAGTAGCTCGATGCGTGTTGTCGGTGAAGGTAGAGCACGAGAGGCACAGTGGTTTTATTCTGACGATTGAGATCCCGGCACAGAAGTGGGAGGTAATCAACATGGACCGTCACGGATTACCTTTTCGGAGAGACATGATTCTATATGGGTTATAAATCGGCGGTGGCGAAATCAGCCCACTTTCTTCCGTCGGGCGACTTTTTGGTGAGATTATGCGAACTTTACATCAGAAGATCGTCGGACTGCGTGGAGTCCCTACCGATCATATCGGCAGAGAGCCGGATTTGGCTAAGCCGGAGAGTCGCTTCGGAGGGTTTAGGGGCCTTGGTGAGCACGAGTCTGCATTTCATCCACGAGGCAGACGGACGGCGAGCGCACTATCGGACTCCCGAGATATCGCGAGCCGTGTTATTGACCAGTGGTAGTTGGGAGGATCATTTTCCTCTGGGTGAGTTCGCGTATAATAATAGCTACCACTCCAGTATTCGAATGGCGCCTTATGAGGCCTTGTATGGGAGAAGTGCGAATCGCCTATGGGTTGGTTCGATGTGGGCGAGAGTGCGGCTAGTGGGACGATTTGGTACATCGAGCGATGGATAAGGTGAAGCTTATCCGAGGCGGCTATTGACTCGAGTCGGCCAAGTCGTATGCAGATCATCGTCGTCATCTTGAGTTCGAGTTCATGATTGGGTTTTCCTAAAGGTGTCACCCATGAAGGTGTGATGAGATTCGGAAGAAGAAACTCGACCCTAGGTACATTGGGCGTTTCAGTTGTCGCGGGGTAGGCAAGGTTGCCTATGAGTTGAATCTGCCGTCCGATCTGGAAGCGGTGCATCCGGTTTTCGCGTATCTATCTTTGAGAAGATGTATCGGGGATCCATCTGGGTACACCGATTGGCGATGTCGGTGGCCGAGGGTTATCGTGTGAGAGATTCCCATAGCGATAGTCGATCGTCGAGTTAGGCGTCTGCGGACGAAGGGCGTGGCTTAGTCAAAGTCTTGTGGCGAGCGAGCTCGAGAGGAGATGGCGTGGGAAGCGAGGAGGACATGAGGCGAAGTATCCTCACTATTCCCACACCTCCGGGTAATTCACTTTCCTACTTGTAAATTTTCGTTATCGTTATGCCTAAGTGTTGTTTTTGTGGCGTGTGGCATTTGCAAGCCATTTAAGTTATGAAGAATCTTATCGTTAAGCTATCTTGGAAGGAACATTCGGGACGAATGTTTCTAAGTGGGGAGAATGTTATACCCGTATTTCAGTATATGCGTGAGGAATACGTACAAAGTTTAGCCTTAAAGATTAGGCCAAGTTGAAATTGTACTGCTTAAAGAATCGTTTCGTGAAGCGTTTCCACGACTTTAATAGGATAAATTCGGCTATGCCATTTCTAATTTTTGCGGATTTTTAGAGGCGAAACATTTTGGACAGCGGGAGGCGACACTTGGCACCCTCCAATTGGTGGACTTCAAATCGTCCATTTGGGCCGAATTGGCTAACAATGTACGTTTTTGTGCCTTGTACAAGTCGAGAGTTGGTAGGATATTTGTGTATAGTTAATCCTCACCTACACTTGCCTTGCACTTGTCTAAATCTTGGCCATTGGTTGGCCAACTTCTTGACCTATAAATACCCCCTTAAGATGAAGAGTTCTTCATCCACAAAGCTTTCAAGTCTTGAAAATCCTCTCACTCTCACTTTGTAGATCTTTTCGTCCAACACTCCTCCTCCTTGAAGGCCCATGGCAGAATACCCCCTAGCACAGCCAAAATCTACCCCTCCCTTGGTAGAAAAGTTGCCTTCTTGTATTGTTATAATGCCCAAAATACCTAGCCCAAATACCTTACTACTTAGTAGAAGTTGTGAAGAACTTCTAAGGTTTCATTGGAGCATACAACTTAGGAGCAAAACCTTGCTCGGTAGCGACTTTTCTAGGATATTATTGGAAGCAGAGGTAACTAATCCTAACCCTCTTTTGAATTAGAGAATACTTCTGTAGTAGTATTAGAATAAGTATCAAATACTTGAAGAATATCACAGAATAGAATTATTTGTTACCACAGTAGAAGGTTTAAAGAAGAATAATCAAGCTATACTTACATGATTGTTTTCACGATGAACTTATATAGCTCACGGGTAGGGAGGTCTGCCCGACTTTCGTGGAATTATGAACCCTCTGTTTAGAATGACCATCGAGTAGTCTTTGATAGATATACGTGACTATTATAGGTGACTCTCTGGCGCGACATATTGACTTGGCGGTGGTTTTTATTGAGAAGGTATGTGATTCTTCCTAAAGCATGATATTTTACAATATATATATAGTGCGGTGAGCGTACGTGTGTTAAGCGAATAATAACTACGGCAATGTCTTTGACTTAAGCACGAATAATACTTACGGCAATGCCTCACAAGCTTTGAATAACACTTACAGCGATGCCTGCGGCTTAAGCTTTGAATAATAAAGATCGAAAGCATTTCAAAGAATCTTGAATCATTTTTAATGAAGAGAACTAACTGGTTTTTAAAACAGAAGCTTAAGAGTTATACTAGCTTTATGGGAAGTTGAGTATAACCACTTAAGATTGATAAAAGAAACAAGTTTGACTATGTGTGTATAACGGACTTAAATTGAATTGTGAAAAGAATAATAAGATGGTTTGATAAGTAGACATGATATGATGCTATGTGTGTTAGTGTCTTGTAACATTTGTGAAAAATAGTATTCTTGTTGTGCTTATGTTGTTTAAAGATAATTTATTACGTTAGTGTACCATCACTCACCTCTTGAGATGATCACAGGGGTTAAAGCGCCCTCCGTCTGGGGTAGACTCGGCGATGCAGGACCGTGATTCGAGAATACCTCATGCGGGTCGAGGGCCTATGCGGAGCTACGAGTTCGAGTTAGTATGCGGGGTTATGCCTCATGCGGTCTATGTGGCGTGCGGACAGCGAGTCGGGGCGATGCGAAGTAGCTACCCTCGATGCGGGTTATACCTCATGCGGGCCCATGTGGAGTGGCCTATGCGGACTCGAGTCGAGTTAGGCTTGCGAGTGATAATACGGCGAGTGGCCTGCTTGAATCATTCGCGGCCTAGAAAAGACCTATTCTGATTTACTATTGTTGCTCTTGTTTGTGATGTAGCCTTATGCGGGTTCCTTAGTTGTTTCATACATACTTGCAAAAGCTGTTTTAAAATGATATGTTTCATTTAAGTATTTCTGATTTCATATACTTAGTACTGTTGTCGACCTCGCCCGGTGCTGCGTTCGCATGCGGTAAGAGGCAGTGCTAGATCCACGTTCTTAGGATCTCTACGTTGTTGTCGGGAGCTCCATCTTTTAGGAGCTCTACTTTTGGGTATGATCTCACTGTTGTAGATAGTTTTATCTGATCAGTATGGCGGAATACTGTCCCGCCATAGTTGTATATTTCCTTAAGTGCATGATCGTATTTATGCAGTGTAGGATGTAGCTGCTAAACCATGTTTATATATATATATAGAAAGCGATGTTTTCTCACATAAAGCTGTGTCTATTTTATAAAGCGTTTCATGTCTTGCTTTATATTTCCAGATTACTGCGATGTATGACTACTTGGGTGCCGGTAAGGCACGATCACGAATACAGAGCAGTCGTGACAGTCTGACAAAGTGGTATCGAGCGATTAGTCCTCGGAAAGTGTCTACGAGGCGTGTCTAGTAAGTCTTGATTATCGGTGTGTTGTGCACCATCTATGTCGAGGTCGCAGAGACATTTAGGGTTGGTTTCCATTCTTCTCATCCTGAGATCGTGCCTTAGAGTTGTGTAATAAGGTTGGACCCTCCGACATACCCGTTTCACAGGTTATGCCTCGCGTAAAGACAACCACAGCCCGAAGGCAAGGCAAGCGGCGAGGCTGCGAGTAAAGCGGCAGCGAGACCCTGATACGAGCCTCGATCCTACGGTGAGGCGGAGAGAGATGGGTTACAAGGAGATGACCGATTAATGGCGAGTGGTGGCGGACTTGAGATAAATTTGAATCACGTGATTCGATGCACCGTAGTTCACCCGGCGAGCGATTTGAGACTACGGGATTTTACGAGTGTAACCCGCGAGTTTTATGGGTGAGACACGAGGATGATCCGCGAGAGTTCATCCGGCGATTCTGACCAGATCGTAGTGATCAAGCATCGGAGACCGAGTCGGTGGTCTAAGTTCGCGTCGGTGCGTGATACGCGATCGATTGGTTTGATCGTGGGCTGTCGGGGAGAGAATACCTTGGCTTTACGGGGCGAGTTCTCAAAGGCATTTCTTGCACTGCTTGCCACGGATGAGAGGGCTCGGCGACAGATTTTTGGTGTTCGCGGCGAAGCGTCTGATGCGGGAGTACAATGTGGAGTTCGACTCATTGGCGTGCGTCCCGCATTAATAGCTAGTATGGAGGATCGAGTCCACCGATATATTCTGGGCTCGATGATTACCTAGCGAGAAGTTGTTGGTGTAGCTCTTGGCAGGGCATGGACATTGCCGCGTGCGAGCTTATGCACTTAGAGGTGAGCGGAGAAATCAGCGGAATGACGAAAGTCAGCGAAGAGGGCGAGCTGCGAAGTCCTTTGGTGATTTTTGAGGCGGCCGCCTCGTGAACTAGTTATGTGCCTCCGCCGGTACATAGTCTCTACAATCTTGAGCGTCGAGTTTTTGAGGCGGTCGGGGCTCGAGGTTGGTTTTCGGAGAAGCGGGGTGTTAACGGTGAAGCCACCCCTACCTCGTTGTGACATTGTGGTAGACTCGCGATGGGAGTGTCGTGCTAGTCCAGGAGTTTGTTTTACATGCGGCGTGAGGCCATTTTGGGAGAAATTGTCCGACCAGTGTGGTAGGATAGCCTGACTACTGGATCGATTCGGGTTCTTCACCTTCCATAGTCGAGCAGATGTTACATACATCGGCGCCACTGAGGTCGCGGTGGAAGTTCCCGATTTTCGCCCCCTCTGAATCGCCTATTTTCGGTATATCCTTAACCTACAGAGTTTTGTATGTTTTGATGTTGTGATGATGTGTTTAGTGTTATGTTCGGATAGTTTGTGCTAAAATGTGATTTAGAAACCTGGTTAGTGAAAAAGGGTAAGCCTGGGGGTGAGAAATGATGAACCTTAAGATATTCTGATTGAGACCTTAGATGTAAGGCCGTCTTGAGCACTAGATCTTGCGGGTGATCTTTGTCAGAATGTATTATCATACGTAGAGTAATTGTGGGAAATTTCCTTGGGTAGTGTAAAAATGGAAGTGGTAGCTTTCATGACCTGTAGAGGTAAGATTGTTCGGATCGGGAACAAGGCGTGATGCGTAAGTGGGTCGGGTTGGGGCCATGTTGAGGCCAACCCGCGGCGGTTTCAAAGTGGGGTCAGATCAGGTGGTCCCGCCGGTGGTAGGGTCACGCGGGCGCTAGGCCCATGATTAGATAACCGTCGTAGAGTTTGTGGTTATGTTCAACGAGCGGATCATGAAGGTCGGAATGGCCTTAAGGGAGTGCGGTTAGTAAGATGACCAAGTTGGAGGTAGTGACTCCAAGGTTTTGGAACTAAGCGATGGCGAAGTGTGATGCGTATACTAGAGGAGTTCAAGTGTCCGAGAAGGGCGACGAGTAAGGAAGGAAGATAACGTGTGATATTTCGTGGCGGTGTGGCGTTGGCAACTTGTTAGAAGAAATTCTTCGTTATCCGTCTCGAAAGAACATTCGGGACGAATGTTTCTAAGGAGGAGAATGTTATACCCGTATTTCGGAGTATATACGTGAGCGTGCGTATACAATTTGAGCCTTAAAGTGGCATAGGTTCGAATTTGTGCATAGCTACCAAAAGAGTCGTTTTTCTGAAAACGTTTCCACTGACTTTCGAAGGAAAATTCCGGCTATGTCATTTATAATTTTTGCGGATTTTTAGAAGGCGAAACATTTTGGACCAGCGGGAGGTGACATGTGTCACCCTCACATTGGGCGTGAGAAGTGGGCGGCAAAGGCAAGCAAGGCACGTTTTTGTGCCTTGGGTTAGGTAGGATATTTGTGCAAGTTGGTGTGGTAGATGGATAAGGTCCATGGTTGAAATCTAGCCTACACTTGCACACTTGTCTTCATCTTGGCCATTGGTTGGCTTTCACTTGACCTATAAATACCCTCTAGTTGAAGACATTCTTCATCAAAATTGAGCAATCTTTCTAAGTCTCAAACCCTCCTCTCCTCTTGTGATCTCGTCCGCCACACACCTCCCTCTTGAAGGCCCGCTTGGCGAAACCTACCCTCCCGCTTTGTAGTGGTTAGCGTAGGGTACCCCACTGCCTAGTTGTTTTTGTATAATACCCACTTGTTGTGGTATAGAAATACTCTCTAGTATTGTTGTAATGTCCAAATACCTTGCCCAAATACCTTGTAGTATTCCCAAAGTTACACTTATACAAAAGCCGAGAAAATACTATTATACTTCCTCGATCCACAAAAAGCGAAACCCTAAGTAAATCTTCACAGTAGTTGAAGTTATAGTAGAAGTTGGTTAGAACTTCTAAGGGTTGGTTGGAGGCGGGTCGGGCCTTGCGAATAGGAGCTAAACCTTGCTCAGATCGGCATATAAACTCGGATAATTTTAGGCTTATCGAGGTAAACACTCTTGACCTTCTATTGTAATTGGAAATTATATGTTGTAGGAATATATAGTTGAAGTATACTATATATAGAACTGAACATTATAATTGTGCGGCAATGTCTTTTGACTTAAGCCTGAATAATACTTACGGCAATGTCTTGCGACTTAAGCTGAATTTAAAGAAGAGAAGCTGTAATTACATAGGGTGTATTCAGATAGACTTGTGTAGCATTCTTGTGTAGTAGAATTGTACACGTCGGTTAGGCGTGTTAACCCCACGGTTGGCTTGGTAGCCGGCCTCGATAGAGAGAGGAGATTTCTGTTGTTGCGGGGAAATCTTCCAATTTTACGTAGAATATTATACATTGAGATCTAAAGATATTAATAGGCGCTTTGTGGCCTCTATAGGTTGTAGTACTACGTGTGGGTGATCTGCTTGGTGAGAGTGTAGCGACGGTTTGAGTACTTGGAGCGTTTTGCTATTAGTCGATACTGCCGCGAGGTATGTGAACCTCTTCCTATCTGTTCTAGCATGATATGTGTATAACTATGTAGTATGGTAGGCGTCGTGTGTTAAATGTATTTGATTGTCTTTAAACATAAAGTGTTATAACGGCTTTATGGGAAGTTAGTTATAACGACTCTATGTAAATGAGAAATGCTTTGTGGTTTTAAAAGATAACGGATTTGACTTATAACCGACTTGATGTAAAAGAACGAAGTATTCTAAGAGATTAAGAAACCTTTTTGAAAGAAGTGTATACTTGGTTTGAAAACATAAAAGTTATACGACTTTATGAGAAGTTAGGTGTAACGCCAAGAGAGATAAAAAGAATGGTTTAATGGTTTAGAAGTTAAGAGACTTATTCTTAAAAGATAAGAGACTTGACTTAATATGGATGTTTGTGTGAAACCTCATTCGTGAGTAATGAGTACTTGGTTTTTGGAAGGAATAATGTTTCTTGATTTGGAAATCGGAAGGTGTATCGACAAACCATCTGCAGCGTTAATAAAGGAAATGTATTGAATAATTAAGTATTATTAAAACCCGAGAGAAACCTCCATCTGCATAGAAGCTAAGATGAGACAAAATGATATTACATTTCTAGATCATGGCTGCTAATAAGATTGATTATGAACAAGAATAACCTACTACTTTAAAGCGTATATTTACTCAATTGTTTTAAAAGAGATTAAGACATTGAACTATGAACTTTTCAAAAAAGAGACTTGTGTATTTGAAATTAGGCAAACTGGAACTTTAGGAAAAAGAAAGGCATTGTGTTGTCTTAAAATGGTTTAAAACATAAGGTGTATAACAACTTTATGGGAAGTTGGTTATAACGACCTTATGAAAACAAAAGAAATGTTTTATCATTGGTTTTAATGTGGTAACTTGACTTTAAAAAGGAAAGTATGGAAGTTGTTTTGGTTTACTTAAAAGATATAAGTCCCTCTATTTTTATACTACGGGTATCGGGTGACTTTTATAAAAGGATTAGATCCCTTTAAAAGGAATTTAACGTACGTAGTACTTTAGGGTTAAAACCCGGACTTTGGCATTAAATGAAAGTACTTTGAGTTGTGTATAACTTGCCTATGCTTGTTGTTGTGAAACTTGCCTATGCTTGTTGATGTGAAACTTGCCTATGCTTGTTGTGATAGCCTTTGTTGTGCAAAGATTGTGTTTCTATACTACCGCGTCTCTCGATGGAGGGTCGGTTGACTTGTTAAGAACTTACTTGGACGTGTGGCGGTGTGGAGAAATTCCGCAGTGCGTTCGCTGATAGTGTTACTTTTGTTAAATCACTTTGGACATATCGACACAATCGTGGCGCTGCGGGTATGCTTCCACTTTGATTACCGCCTTGTTGTCTTATTGTTTCCCTTTGGACATCTCGACCACGATCACGTGTAGCGGGTATGCTTCCAGTTGGAATGCTGTCTTATTGTTTCCACTTTGGACTCTTGACACGATGCGTAGCGCACGGGTATGCTTCCATTTGGAATGTTGTCTTATTTGTTCCCTTTGGACATACTGACACGATGCGTAGCGCACGGGTATGCTCCCATTTGGATTTCTATCTTGTTGTTATCATATCATAGCCTGCCGGCAGTGAGGAAGGTACTCCACGGGCAGGATTGATGTTGTGGGCGTGAGACCCTGAATTGATATAAGCATATGTGTATGTCGTAGTTTGGTTATCATACTGTCTCTGCTTTTATAGACTATTATGATTTGATTCTGATTTTTCTGATTTCACATACTTACCATGTTGTTGACCTCCTTGGCCTGCGTTCATCTGCAGGTAGATACATCGGCTGTCGATCCCCGCTTTTAGGATCACCTTTCAGCGTGTTGGGAAGCTCCGTTCCTTCGGAGGCTTATCTTTGGTATGTTACCCTGAGTCTGTAGGTTCTTGTACATTCAGGGGTATGGCGGGGCCCTGTCCCGTCATAGTTGTTGTATAAACTCTTAGAGGTCTGTAGCACTGTGTGGGCAGGGTTTTGTAAAAAGGGTTAAACTGTTCGTTTTAAAAAGAGTTGTTTATATATATTTTATTGGAAGGTAACCGTTTGGTTGGCCTGTTTCATTATCTTGTCTCATGTTCATGTTTAAGTTTTTATCTCCGCTGGTTTTCTCTGATGTTGTATCACTAGGGTGCCCGGGGTAAGGCACCAGTCACGGGCCCGGGATCGGGTCCTGACACACATGAAGTCTTATATATACGTCATGCCTCCAAATCTTCAAGGCACGATTAACTGCCGCCTACTCTAAATCGTGAGTAGCGTAATTTCCTTTCTTGCTTCCCTAACCGCCGGAAAAACATAGGCTCTAACCTTATCGTGTTGCGTCAGCATACAACCTAGCCCAACACCCAAAGTGTTACAATAACAACCTAACCCTTGAGTCTCTCAGGAGGGGTTAGAACGGTAGTCGTGGTCAACTTATCTTCTAGTACTGGAATCCTTTCTCATACCTGCGAAATATTCGGGTATTCTGCTGGGGCTAGTGACGTCGCAAAACTCCCCGAATGAAGCACTACCCTAGGTAATGATTGGGCCTGTGCCCTCGCCACCCTCTGAACTCTACTCGCAGCTCCCTCGGCTGCGCGCCTCACGGGCGGGTTGCCTACGGAGGCATAGCGGTGAGGAAAGAAATCGTCGGAGGGTCCAACTTACAACACAACTCTAAGGCACGATCTCGAGTGAGAAGAATAGAAACCAATCCTAAATACCCTATAGCCTCACGATTATTGGTGTGGTGCACAACACGCGATAATCAAGACTCTGAATCTGATGCTGAGACACTTTCCGAGGATTAAGCTGCTCGATACCACTTTTGTCACGACCCGATTAGGGCGTGGTAGTGCCTTACCGGGCACCCTAGTGATACAACATCAGAGTAATCAGCGGAACATAAAATGATACAAGACATATTATGAAATATGAAACAATAATCTGAGAAAAACTTGCCTTTCGGCATATATGTAAATAACAACTTTTTCAACATGAACAATTTAATCCTTTTTACAAACCACACTTGTGATACTCTGGACCTCTACGAATGATATGACAACGACGGACGGGGCCGTCATACCTCACAGATATAGCACCTACAACAACGAGGACTATACGAAGACAAGCCTCCGAGAAAGCGGAGCTTTCCCAATGTGGCTGTGACCACTAGGCGAGGATCAACGCGGTGTACCTTTACTGCGGCATGACGCGGCCCCGAAGGAGGTCGATGCAGTGTGCGAGTATGTGGCGAAAATCATAAATGAAATCATAGCGATCTATATAAAGCAGAGACATGTATGATAACAAAACTACGATTCCTGATAAACAAGCGATCATATCAAGTCGGGACTCGCCTCAAGTCATCACTCCAAATATAACAATGGGTCTCACGCCCACAATATCAATCATGCGTGGAATACCTTCCTCACTGGCGATTTATGATATAAAAGCACCAAGGAACACATGAACACCAGGTCCACTGTGCCATAATGAAAACGTCTGGGGGTAATGCGAAGGCATAGCCGACTACTAACACCAGTACCAACAAGGTCGAATCAGATCATAAGATCTGTCTGCGTCACATGATCAAAGCTGGCCACTTGCCCGCAGTATCTAATGTGTGCGTCTAGCCCTGGAACTTTCCGCACTCGCGCCGGCCAATCTCATCGGCCCGCATGAGGTATTCCCGCGTCGAGGGTGCTACTCCCGGCATCGCCACGACTTCGCGATCGCGTAGCACATGGACCGCGTGCCCATAAAGGGCGACACTAACACGGAACTCTCGTAGCTCGCATAGGCCCGCAGGACTGCGTGAGGTATTCTCGAATCATAGGTCCATCGACCCGCTGAGTCTACCCCGCGTGGAGGCATCTTAACCGGAATCATCTCGAGATGAGTGATGTAAAATACTAACACAACATCTTATCGTTAAGCAACATAAGCACATCAATGGAAAACCCGTTTACACTACATCACAAGTTACTAACACACGTAGCATCCTAGCATGTTTACTTATGATTCAACAAGAAAGTATTACAAGGCTATCACAAACCAACACAATCAAGTTATACACAAGGTACTTTAAGCTAACAAGTTCGGGTATCTACCCTAAAGTACTTCATACATTAAATCTTTTAAAAGATCGTTGCTTTCACATAAGTCACACAATACGTAGTATAAAATAGAGTGACTGTCTCTTTAAATAAACCAAAACACTTACCTTTGTAAAATCAAGTAACAACATTATTTTCCAAACGTCCAAGTTTGCCTAATTTCAAATGTTCACGTTTCTTATTTTAGAAAGGTTTCGTAGTTCATAGTCTTATTCATTTAAGAATATAATTCTCTTTTAAACAATCTGAGAAACATAAGTCTTATATGTGAGTAGGATATTCTTGTTTATAACAATCTTATTACAGCAGCCGTGATCTAGGAAATATCATTTTGTCTCATCTTAGCTTCTATGCAGATGGAAGTTTCTACTGGTTTTAATAATACTTAATTAGTCAAAACATTTCCTTTTATTAACGCTGCAGTGGTTTGTCGATACACATTTTGATTTCCGAAATCAGTAAAACATTCTTAAGCCGTTATACCTAACTTCCCATAAAGCTAGTATAACTCTTAAGTTTTTCAAAAACCAAGTATTACTTCTTCTTTCAAAATGATTCAAAAATCTTTTGAAATACTTCAAGTTCTTTATTAACACATAACAATCCAGTTATAGTTCAAATCATTTAACTTTTTAAGACAAAAAGTATTTTCTTACAAACTTAAATCTGTTATTACCAACTTAAAATAAAGCCGTTATAACACTTTATGTTTTAAACCAATCAAATCGTTTAGCACGTATGCGTCTACGTCTTACATAGTTCACACATATCATGCTAGAAGAGATAGGAAGAGGTTCACATACCTCGCGACGAGTATCGACTAATAGCAAAAGCGCTCCAAGTACTTCCAACCGTCGGCTACTCCTTAGCCAAGTAGATCGCGCCCACGTAGCACCTCAACCTATAAGGCCACAGCGCTATTAACATTTAGATCTCATCGTAGAACATTCTAGAAAATTCGGCGTGACTCCCCCACATGTGGCGTAAATCTCTCTCTATCGAGGTGACTGCAAGCCAACCAGGGGTTATACGTCTAACCCTAACGGTAAAATTCTACTCCACGGTACTACACAAGTCTCTGTGTCTGACCTATGTAATTCTGATTCAAATTCTTCTTTAAATTCAGGAGTAAGTCGCAAGACATTGTCGTAAGTATTATTCTGGCTTAAGTCAAAAGACATTGCAGATAACTACGTTCAGTTCTATCTATAGTATACTTCAACTATATATTCTAACAATATGTAATTTCCAATTACAATAGAGGACAAGATAATTACCTCGATAAGCCCATAATTATCCTAGTTAAAGTCGATCTGGGCAATCGTTTAGCTCCAACTCCGAAGCGCTCGCCAGCTCTAAACCACCCTTAGAAGTTCTAACTTCTACACAATACTCCAAATGTACTATGGAGATTTTCCTGTGGTTTCGGTTTGTGGTAGCGGAGTATAATAGTATTTAGGCATTATAACAATACTTTTGAGAGGATTTCTACACCACAAAGGGGGTATTATCAAAGCAACTAGGCTAGAGGTACCCACGCCACACTACTAGGAGGCGCTACTCTCGGCCAAGGGGCCTCACGAAATGGGAGAGGGCTCTCAAGACTTAGAGATTTTTGGATGAAGAAGTCTTCAAAGGGAAGGTATTTATAGGTCAAGTGAAGGCCAACCAATGGCCAAGATCTTGCCAAGTGCAAGGCAAGTGTAGGGCCAAGATTCACCCATGTGTCCTTGACCAACTAACACACAAAATATCCTACCAACTACACCTCTCCATTTCGTCCAATCCGAGCCCTTACGTCCGCCAATGGGAGGGTGCCAAGTGGCGCCCTCTTGTTGGCCCAACACGTTTCGTCTCTCGTAAAAATCCGAAAAAATTAAAAATGACATAGCCGGAAATTCCCCTACGAAAGCTGTGAAAACGTTTCGTCGAAAAACGACTCTAAACGGGTGTTGTGAACAAAATTAATTCGGCCAAGCCTTAGTACAAGTTTCAAATTTTCTACGTACGTCCCATACGTACATACTCAAAATACGGTATAACATCGTTATAACTCTTAAGTGCAGTATTCATATGTAGGATTGGACTCATGTATAGTGTAGTGTCTTTTATTATGTATATTATATGGCAGCCTTGTCGCTTTGCCCTTGCGTCACGTTGGTTTTAAAAAAAAAAGTGTTATAAATTCAGATTTACTTGTGTTGTTAAGGTAGAAGGGTGCGAGATAGGGCACCGATCATGGGCCCGGTTCGGGCGTGACAGTGGTATCGAGTAGTCATCCTCGGAATGTCTGAGACCGTGTCTAGTAGAGTCTTGATTATCGGTGTGTTGCGCGCCACAACCATAAAGAAGGCTACGGGACATTTAGGAGTTGGTTCTATTCTTCACTCTAAGATCGTGCCCTAGAGTGTTAGTAAGATAATTCCTCTCTGACGTAATTTTGTGTTCTGATTATGCCTTGAGAGGAGAAACGGCCGAGAAGGGCAAAGGAAGCGAGAGCCACTAGTCGACTCGGAGAGTTGATAGGGCTTGTGCCGAGTATACAGATGTTGTACCACGATCGGCGAGTTCTTCAAGCGCGAGTTTTGAGACCACAAAGCACGAGCCTCTGATTTCTCGATTAGGGAAGATTTTAGGGTCATGAAGGAAGCCATTATGTTATTGACCAAGATAGCGATTACTCTGATTTCCTCGGCGGAGGTTATTCGGCGATCTGAGACAGGTGTACAGAGGGTAGAGGGCAACGGAGATCTGCGTAAGAGGCTAGACCGGTTGGTTATCCGGTAAGTTTTGGGCCAGTGCCTCGGCCAGTGAGATATTCATCCCACCTACCCAGTACATACCCCCGCAGCTCACAGGTGGGAGTTTGGACCCCACAAGGTATTTAGGAGCCGGTCCGAGCTCCAGAGGTCGAGGTTCCCAGAGGAGCAGTGATTTTCTCAGTCGAGGCCACTTATTCCTCAGTGTTTCCATAGTAGTAAGCGTCATTTGGGGAAATGCCGTCTTGGCACAGGTGTTTGTTATTATTGTGGCCGTCCGGGCCATATCACGAGTATGTCCTTTTAGAAGGCAGGTGAGGTGGCTCACTATGAGGCGATGGTTGATTCCACTTTCCTCACGGTATGCGTTCCCGAGCGGGTGTACGGATGTTAGCCACCGTGGTGGAGGTCGAGTGGAGTTTATAGTTCTGGCGGTCCTTGAACGCGCAGATGACGTGACTCTTGGGCGGGATCGAGGCAACATCGCGAGGTTCTGGTATATTTCGATTCTTTTGAATCATACGTGCGTTGATAGATTCAGATTTTACCCTAGCGTATATGTTTTCCCTTTATTGCTAAAGTTGTAAAGTGATAGTACCCCAGATGTAGGGATACTTTGATTAGTAAAGTGAGAAGTTAAGAATATTGACAAGAATGATAAGTGAACTGAGACTATAGTTGTATAGAGTTCACAAGTTGTAATTACCCAAATGTGATGTAAGGCCAGATAGGGAAGGATGTATAGTAGAAATACCTTGGCTTATGTGACGAACCTCTAGTGAATGGGAGGATAGGGTGAGAAGTACCTTGAGATAAGAGAGAGTCTTAGTTCAGACTAAGAATAAGAGGTTAAGTGTGACGATGGGTCGGATTATGGACTCATTTCGGGTCAGCCGATAGTATGGAATGGGGGTGATGTCAGTTGGTAGTGGTCCCGCTAGGTGATAGGGGCACGAGGATGCCAGGCCCAAGTTGAGTTAATCGTTGTACGAGTTCGTGGATGTGTTCCACTGGAACTAGGTCGTAAGGACCGAGAAGAGCCTTAACGGGAATGTAAGTAACTATATGGCCAAGTTTGGGTAGTAACTCCAAGGATTGGAGAAGAGAAACAAAATTTGAGATTTTGTACGTGTACTAGATGAGTTTGAAAGTACGAGAAAGTATGACAAGTAAGGAAAGAAAGGAACCTCTAAGGATCCCGTGTTCTAGGAGACTGTAACCTTCGAGTTTGTGAGAAGGGGTAGCGGACGGAAGGTCCATTGATATGTTTACGTATGTTAGGCGATGGCCAGGTGTGGCATCGTTAGTCTTGTGGAGTATTGATTGATAGGCATATTATAGAGATTGTGCCGGGGTTTGTATAGCGTGACAACCGACTAAGAACATTCGGGGACGAATGTTTCTAAGGGGGGAAGAATGTTACACCCCGTAAGTCCAGGACATGTATAAGAGAATGTACGAAAGGAAACAAGACTTGGAAATTAGTACGAAAGGAGGAATTGTTTTTCCGACGGAAAATCTTCCGAACGTCGGAAAGGAAAAATGTTCGTTATTGAGAATTGGATTCTCAAAATGTATTATTTGAAGAATTTGGAACTTATTAATATTATGGAAATCTATTTTTAAGGATTTGGTCACGTGGGACCCACCCGAGAAATTTTACGTTTTGTGGGGCCAACGAGGGTTGCGGAATTTTTATGGACGAATGAGAGGGCGACACGTGGCACCTCCCCCACATGGCTTGGTCGAATTTATGCAAGGGCATAATGGTCATTGACCAAGGTAAAAGATTAGTCTTGCTAGAGCTTGACATAGTTGACCAAGTCAAGAGCCATTTGGCTTGATCTCTTCCCTCCAATTTTAACAAGTGTTGTTATCCAAGCCCTCCATTGTGTTATAAGTATACTACTAGTAGCAAGACTTGAGCATTCTACACTTAGTGAAATTTTTCAAGAACTAGTCTTGTGCAAGAACTTGTGCTCTCGATTTTGAGGAACTTTTCACACAAAATTTTTGCAAATGTTGTTCATTAGCCACAAGACTTAAACCCAAGGTTCCTAAGAGTGTTGTAAGGTTATCTCAATAGAAAGATTTCGGAAAAACGACATTTTCGTATTGGTCGCAAGGCGGAAACCGAAGGAGTTCTTCAACTTTGAAGTTGGAACTTGAAGATGGGTTCTTCATAGGCCTCTAAGGAGTGCTTGGAGCGGATTGGAACCTAAGGAAAGGAGCTAAGAATTGCTAAGGCGCGACTTTGAATCTTGGAAATTTTAAGGGCTTATAAAGGTATAAATTTTGTCGTTTTAGCAATTAAGTTTACTTATTGGTTGTAGCTATGGATATTAGCAAGCATGAGTTATATATTATGTAGTTGGATTAGTGTATTGGCTATTGGAACCCTAAATCCGAAAACTAGCATGTTAGCCCTAAGATTTCAATTCAAGTCGTTTATTAGTAAAGTCGTCGCATGTTGTAAAAAAGAAGGAAATTGTAGTTGTTGAAGTGGTTTATAACTATATAACATGTTAGACCTTAGAACTTGGAATTTTAAAAGGATTGGAAAAGACTTTGAATTGTTAGTATGTAGTTGGCCGAGAATGGCTTAGAGTTTTAAACTACTTGGTATGAATTGTGGGGCGGAATTTTACACGTATTGTAAGGCGTGTAATCCCCTTTGTTTGGTTGTTGTTTGTAGCCTTAAATGTGGCGTGTTGGTTATTGTATTCGACCTTGAAAAAGGTGGCAAAGTGAGTAGAAACAAAGGAGGTGCTGCCCGATTTTCCGTAGAATTAGAGACCGTATACTTAGTATTATTCTACGTTAGAGACTAGAAGTTGATAGTCTTGTTGTGACCATTATAGGTTGACACTTCTACGTACGGCGTATTCGGCTTAGCTTGTGGATTTAGCCGAAAAGGTATGTGAACTATCTCCTCTTCTAGCATGATTCCTTAAGATAAAGAAAGTAAGTTCTACTCCTTAAATGATTCATTCCTTGGTTGTACTTGGATTTCCTAATATAGAATTTGTTTTATGTACTTCCTTGATTGTGCTTTGATGTTTAAATTGTAAGATGCATAATCCATTGCCTTAGTGAAGTTGGATTCTTAAAAGTGAAAGTATTTTACTTAAAGTACATAGAGTCTTGAAAAGGAAGTGGTTTCCAAACCTTTTGGCTAGTGCCTTAGTTCCAAAACCTAAAGGTCATTATAATGACTTTAGGGGAGTCAAAGGAGTGATTTACTTAATGATTTTAAAATAGGAGAAATGACATGATTTAAGAGAAGTAACTTGTTTTAAAGGTGTGAGTTACTTGAGGTTTAAAAGTAGAAGAAACTTGTTTTCTAAATATTAAGGGGCTTGAAGTATTTTGAAAGTTAAGAAACTTGATTTGAAAGTTTGTGATACTTGGTTTTAAGTGTAAGTCTCTTGGTTATAAAAAAGGAATGAATTTGTCTAAAACCATAAAGGGTTATAACGGCTTTATGGGAAGTTGGTTATAACGGCTTTATGGAATGTTAAGAAAGTTGTCTATTTTGATTATTGGGCATAAGTTGCCTAGATTGTGAAAATTTGAAGTTACTTGATTTCAAGCTTTGAAATGAGTTTTCTAAAAGCGTAGTAACTTACTTTGAAAAATAGACACACCTTGATACTACGGGTGTTAGTATCTTGGGATTTTACATTAAAAGGAGTCTTTTGAAAGAATGCGTCGTAGTACTTTGTCCTGTTTAATTGTTAATAATTCTATGTGATGCCTTGATTAGTACTTTGGCTTGATAAATTGAGAATTTGTCTAAAGTGTGCCTTGATTAGTACTTTGGCTTGATAAATTGAGAATTTGTCTAAGTGTGCCTTGATTAGTACTTTGGCTTGATAAATTGATAATTTGTCTAAGTGTGCCTTGATTAGTACTTTGGCTTGATAAATTGAGAATTTGTCTAAGAGTACCTTGATAAGTACTTTGTTTGATTAATTGAGAATTAGTCTAAGTGCGCCTTGATAAGTACTTTGGATTGTTAAATGAGAATTATTCTATTTGTGCCCTGATAAGTACTTTGGCTTGTTAAATGAGAATTATTCTATTTGTGCCCTGATAAGTACTTTGGCTTGTTAAATGAGAATTATTCTATTTGTGCCCTGATAAGTACTTTGGCTTGTTAAATGAGAATTATTCTATTTGTGCCCTGATAAGTACTTTGGCTTGTTAAATAAGAATTATTCTATGTGTGCCTTGATAAGTACTTTGGCTTGGTTAATTGAGAATTATTCCATGGGTGCCTTGATAAGTGCTTTGGCCTGTTTAGTTGAGAATTGCCTATGTGTGCTGGAAATAGCCGGTTGTGTGCTATTGGTATATCAGTCGTTTCGGGGTCATTCCCCGGGTTTGTGGCACTTGCAGATTCCGTGGAATTGCTACCCACGATGCGAGGAATACCTCATGCGGGTCCGTAAGGACCTATGCGGGTGAAATAGTCCCATGCGGGCGGGTCCAGCCTATGCGAGGAATACCTCATGCGAGTCGATGAGGCTTATACGGGTGAAATAGTCCCATGCGAGGAATACCTCACGCGGTCCACGCGCCTATGCGGGTGAAATAGTCCCGCGAGTAGGATGGTTAAATGATCTGCGGGCGGATGGTCCTGTTTGATCATGAGCTTCCTATTTTATATTGTAAGGATACTCATTTACTCTCATTGTTAGTAAGGCACAATGTGTTGTAATTTGATTATCATATATGTCCCGGATTTGGTTGTGTTACCCTATGGTCATGCTTTTCGATGTGGGATTCCGGCATGAGACCACGAGGCATTTAGGACACGAGGTGGGACTTGGTGTTCATGTATCCTTATTGGTGTTATTACATCATGGATCACGGCGGTGAGGAAGGATTCCACGGCGCATGATTGATATTATGGGCGTGAGACCCATAGTTATATTTGAGTAGTGACTTTGAGGGCTGCGTCACGACTTGATATGTCGCTTATGTGTTATGTCGTGGGTTGGCTATCGACATGTCTCTCTGCTTTGTTTAGATCGTTATGATTTTTATTACAGTACTTCATCGCTCACATACTTGGTACATTCTTCGTCTTGACCTCCCCGGGGATGCGTTCAATCTTTGCGAGTTTAGGTACGCTGTTTGGTGATCGCGGTGTAGGACCTGCTCGAGTTTTGGATAGCTCCTTATGTTCGTGAGTTATCTTTTTAGTATAAGTTCTTCGATGAGCTTTTATCTGATTATGGGTGCAATGGGGCCTTGTCCCATCATAGTTGAGATAACTCTTGAGGTCAGTATTCATATGTGGGATTGGACTCGTATGCGATGTAGTGTCTTTTATTATGTATATTATATGGCGACGCATCGGCTTTGCCACTTTGCGTCGTTGGTTTTAAAAAAAAAAAAAGTGTTATAAATTCCGATTTACTTGTGTTGTTAAGGTAGAAGGGTGCCCAGATAGGCACCATCCACGCGAGGTTGGGCGTGACACAATACTTTTCCCACGGTTATCTAAAACTGTAACTTATGGCATGACGATACTGAAGACCTTACCAGTCTCCTATCCTTCGTCTAACGACATGGGTACACATAACCCCATAATACTTAAAACTATCATTTTACGTGGGGGAGAGAACTTATCTCCCTTAAATAAACTTTCCTTGGAGTCTGACCCTAATCACGGGGTCTCGCGGTCCTGTAAATATCTAATCATCACGCACCGCCTTAAAACCGTGTATATTTTCAAAACCTACCAAAGATGCCCTCAGCTTTCCGCCGGCCGCACTCGTACTTATTTTATTCTCGCCTTGCACATTTTCCTGAAATTATCCGGAAGGTCGTGGCCCTGACCGCCACACCAAACCAACTCCAAGTACCTCCAAGGGCACTTAACATAAATTCCTTCAAATTCAAGTATTAATTAATTTCTGCGTCAATTTACCTCAATGAACAAGTCACACAGACTTATTAAAAACAATGATGCCAAAGAAGGAAGGATAATTCAGTGGTTACCACCACTTCTCTTCCTTTCCACTCGATAACCGGCTTACCGGGAAACTGGTACCGAATCAATCTCTCTTCTGTAGTCCACGTTGGCTTAACAAGAGGCCAACTAGCCCAGACTCATAATGACCTCAACGTCTGTCATAACAACTCTGTTAGGTCTGCTAGGGTCCAACGAATGTATCGTCTCCGGGCACTTATTATACACCGCCATTTCAACGCAATCCACATAATCTTTCTGGGTCATCGCCTTTCTCGTAGCTGCAAATAACATAACTTGTTAGGGAGAGACGACCCTAACCACACAGCTCTATCTTACGATCTTAGAGTGAGAAGAATGGAAACCAATCCTAAATGTCCTGCAGCCTCCTGATTATAGATGTGGTACACAACACACCGATAATCAAGACTCTACTAGACACGGTCTGTAGACACCTTTCGAGGACTAATCGCTCGATACCACTTTTGTCACGACCACCGGGCGCGATCGTGCCTACTACAGGCACCGCTTTCGGATACATCGAGAGAATAGCAATGAACATACAACTGAAAAAATGCTTAAACATAAAATAACAACAAAGCTATGATAAGGCCACCTTCCGTAAACTATACAAATAAAACAGTACATTTTTTTTTCTTTACAACCCAAACCACAATGTGACTACAAACTTCTAAGAATAACAACTGGCGGGATGGGGCCCCGTACCTGAATGTACAACAGCAATACGAGGATAAGCCTCCTAATAAAGGAGCTTCTCAACGGTGAACAGTGATCCAAGAGCGATGATCGCGCACACTCTACTGCGGCGTGAACGCGGCCGAAGGAGGTCGGACAACATGTACCAAATATGTGGCCCGAAATCAGTAATGAAATCATAAGTCTATAATAAAACTGGAGACATGTATGATAACTCAATTAACAGTACACAGTGCCTTACTAACAATGAGAGTAATCAAGAGTATACTTACAACGTAAAAATAGGAAGCTCGCGATCAAAGCAGGACCACCCGCGCGATGTCATTAAGCAATCCTACTCCGGGACTATTTCACCGCGTAGGTCGTGTGGACCGCGTGGTATTCCTCGCATAGGTTGTACCCGCCCGCATGGGACTATTTCACCCGCATAAGCCCATAAGGACTCGCATGAGGTATTCCTCGCATCATGGGTAGAAAATCCACGGAACAGGTGGTATAACGTCTTGGGGGTTTACCCCTCATTTATACTCTTACCCTGAAGCAGGTGGTATAACGTCTTGGGGGTTTACCCCTCATTTATACTCTTACCCTGGAGAAGGTGGTATAACGTCTAAACTCCTCATTTATACTCTTACCCTAACTCAACCGACCATCATACATAACATAAGCCCTACCGGCTTATCATACATAACATAAGCACTACCAGCTTATCATACAATAAATAAGCAAGTTAAGAAATCCCCCTAACTTCTTATTAGTATTATTCATATACACTCTCATTTTAGTTTACTTAAGGCACTAACATGTCATTATAAATCCGGGAGTTTAACCCAAAGTACTACGTACTTCTATTCTTTTAAAATGACTCATTTTCATATAAAACCTCCAAGATACTAATAACCGTAGTATCAAGTCATAACTACATTTTAAGACAAGTCACAATACCTTTTTAGAAAATACATTTTCGGGCTTCTAAATCAAGTGACTTCTTTCTTTTAAAACCTTAAGAAATTGATGCCTTTAAATCAATTTGCCTTTCGTTATTTCAAGTCATTTGACATACTTAAATTACTTAGAGTAAACCACTCTTTTTAACTTTCCATAAAGCTATTATAACCAACTTCCCATAAAGCCGTTATACTAGCTTTATACATTAGCAACTTACATACTTCTTTATAACCAAGAGACTTAAACTTTCCAACAAAACAAGTATCAATAATACTTTCAACATACTTAAAGTCTCTTAAATTTTGAAAACCAAGATATCCTTAATATTTAAACAAGTGAGTTAATTCCCTAACTCAATCAACTTGGACATTCTTAAAATAAGCCAAGGATATCAAATGGACCTAGATTGTCAAAATCTTGTACGTCTACCGTACTATACATTTACAACTTATTCATGCTCAAGAGATAAGAAAGTTCCACATACCTCTTCGGTTTAATCCACTTGCTAAGTCCAATTCGACGTACGTAGTATGTCAACCTATAATGACCATAATACGTCTATTAACTTCCTACTTCAAACGTAGAATATTCCAAGTGCAAAGTCACTAAATCTTACGGAAAATCGGACAGCACTTCCTTTGTTTCTACATACTTTGCCACCTTTTTCAAGGCCGAATTCAATAACCAAACACGCCACATTTAAGGCCCAACAAAGTAGCTAACAATAGGGGATTACACGCTTAATCAAGACATGTAAAATTCCGCCCCACAATATATAACAAACTAGTCTAAACTACAATGTCAATTCGGCAATTAGGGCAACAATACCAATTCTTCTTCCAATTTCTTTTCAATCCAAGTTGTTTAGTATAACATGTTATAAGGCCGCAATTGATTATAACAACTATAATCTTCAAGTAGATAACATGCGACGATTCTAGTTAACGACCAAATTGTAATTCAATTTCAAATGACTCAACATGTCATTTTTGGATTTGAGCTTCCAAATTTCCATAACACTTATCAAACTTCATAACACATATCACATGATCATTTCTAACTTATAATAACATGAAATCTTCAATTACAAAAGTAAGACGAAGATTATACCTCATTAAGCCCAAATATGATCCAAGACTACAAGTCGATCCTTAGCAACTGTAGCTCCTCCTTTTGATGTTCCAATCCACTCCAAGCAACCCTTAGAAGCTTAAGAAGAACTCATCTTCAAGTTCCAACTTCAAAGTTGAAGAACTCCTTAACTTTTCGCCTTGCGACTAATACAAAAATGCCACTTTTCCGGGATCTTTCTATTGAAATACACTTACAATACCCTTAGGTACTTTGGTTTAAAGTATGGAGCTTATTGGACAACAAACAAAAAAAATTCTTTCTTAAATGGTGCTAAAGCCGAGAGCCCCTCTAAGGGTTTCTTCAAAATTCTTGAAAATTTTCTAAGTGTTAAGCCTTGTATTGCTACTAAGGAGCTTATATAACCAAATGGAAGGTCTAGATTAGAACAAATGGGTGGTTTGGATGCATTTCACAAGGATCAAGCCAAGTGGCATTTGACTTAGTCAACATTGTCAAGCTTCAAGACTTTAGCAAGACTTACTCATCTATTTAATAGTCAATTGACCCTTTTGCCCATGGTAATTTCGTCCAAGACAACATAAGGGGGGTGACACGTGTCGCCCTCCCATTCGTCACAATATTACGTTTTCCGACAATTCCATAATTCCGATAAATTTTTACTCGTCTCAAACCTTAACATTTTTGAGTTCTTACGTACGTTCTTATAAACATATCCTGAAATTCTGGGGTGTAACATAAGTCTCTTGGTTATAAAAGGAATGAAATTGTCTAAGACATAAAGAGTTATAACGGCTTTATGGGAAGTTGGTTAAAACAACTTTATGGAAGATTAAAAGAATGGTTTTCTTCAGTAATATAAGCAAAGAAATGACTTGAAATAAAGAAGGACAAATTGCTTTAAAGGTACCAATTGCTTAAGGTTTTAAAGAAAGAAGTCACGTGATTTAGAAGCCTATAATTGTATTTCTAAAAGGTATTGTGACTTGTTTTGAAAAGTATATATGACTTGATACTACGGTTATTAGTATCTTGGAAGTTTTATTTGAAAAAGAGTCATTTTAAAGGAGTAGAGGTGCGTAGTACTTTGGGTTAAATTCCCGGATTTTTATGTGTGAAAGGAAAGTGCCATGAGTTTATAAAAATGGAAGTCTAAAGGTTTAATGAACTTGCCTATGTTGCTTGTGATAGCTTTGAGTGCAAGTATTATATGTTTACGTTGTCGTGACTCTCAGTTTGAGGGCCGGCTGTCTTTTTGTAAGTTTACTTGGACGTACCGACAGTGATGTGGGATTCCACGGGTATGCTTCCATTATGATTGATCCTTGGACATGCCTATACGATGTGGGATTCCGGGGCATGTGACCAGGAGGTGGGTTAGATTCCCGGATTTGTTTTATTACCCATGGCCATGCTTATACGATGAGGGATTCCGGGGCATGCGACCATGCTATGTACGACTAAGACATGTACCCACGATGAGGGATTCCGGGGGCATGTTATATTCTTATTCCATGGGCTAGCTCCCCATGAAGACCTGCACCTACGATGAGGGATGCCGAGGGCACGTTATGGCCATGCTTATACGATGAGGGATTCCGGGGCATGCGGCCGCGTTATATATATATATATATATATGTATTGTATACGTGTACGCTGACAGTGAGGTAGGATGCCACGGGCGTGTCACCTGGTTATATGTTACACCTACGGCTGCCGGCAGTGATGGAGGATTCCACGGGCAGGAGGTATATATATGTATTGTATATGTATGCAAGCGGTGAGGTAGGATGCCAGGCGTGTCACATGAGTATGACTTATGTCATAGACTGCCGCGATGAGGAAGGAATTCCACACGCGCTTTGATATTTGTGTGACTTGATCGCGTCCCAGATTGGGCCGGGTAGTATATGCGTCCCTCCATAAAGGGCCGGATTATATTATGAAAGATAATTAAGTTATATGGTAATGAACTTGACGATTTTTCCCTAAGTATGTACGTAAGAAAGTGACTATAACCTTTATTGAAAAATGGGAAAAGATAATAAGGTATGATTAAGTTCACGAGATGGTAATGACACGGTAGGATCTGGTATGTACCCTTTTTATACTTGCCTCTGTCATTCTTTTGTACAGTTATGATTTGTTTCATCGTACCTTATTTACATTCCATATTCGCAAATTTTTGTTATCGACCTCCTTCGGGGGGTTGCGTTCATGTCCGCAGGTTTAGGTACACAGTTATGGATCCGCGAGCTTAGGATCCTGATTCAGCATTTTGAGATAGCTCCAATGTTCCGAGTTGTCATGGCTATGTATATTCGAAGTGCAGCGGGGCCTTGTCCCGTCATAGTATTTGTTCAAATCTTAGAGGTCTGTATTCATCTGTGGGCTGGACTGGCTAGAGTTGTTTTTACATTGTTAAACAGTGTAGACCCTTTCGGGTAATTTTTATGATTATGGCAGCCTTATCGGCTTGGCATTGGTTTAAAAAAAAAGTGTGTTATTTATCTTCCGCAGTTTATTATGTTGTATGATTAGAAGGGTGCCCAGGTTGGGCACCGATCATGACCCTGGTCATGACACAACATCTCCCATAAGACTTGGTAAGGACTTAGGAATAACTTAGACATGCCTTTAGCATAGAATCAATAACATGAATACTCTAATAACGAGGCAAGTATACTTCAAGAAACAAGTCATGTATACTCCTATAATCAATCATGCCGATAGAAGGAAGAAGTTGACATACCTCGTTGACGACTAACCAACACGACAAGTAGAATACGCCCCAATGTACTTCAACCTTGTCGTCTATTCTACATGCCAAGTAGAATATGCCACACGTAGTACTTCAACCTAAAATGACAATAGCACTTCTATCAACTTCAAGCTTTCGAGTGTAAGACCTATACCAAATAATGGCCCTCTTATTCTACGGGAATTTGGGCAGCACTTACTTTGTTTCTACGTACTTTTCCACCTTTTCCAAGGCCCAAATTCAACAAAAACCAAGCCCCAATTAAGGGCACAACCAACAGTTAACCAAAGGGGATCACACGCATACCTTGCGTCCAAAATTCATCCCCTTAACTTAAATAAACAGTTCATAACCAAAGCAACAACCAAAGGGGATTACATGACAACTTGACGTGTAAAATTTTGCCCCACAACGATATAAAAGCAGTCTATAAAACAGTCCATAAATAACCAACATTAAGGGTACAATGTGAAGCCTTTTTCACCCTTATTCCTTAGGACTTTCATTAGTCATTCCCACATTAAACATGCAAAATGAGGGCTGAATTTCCAGAATTCCAACGCCCTAAAACAGTCCCCAAAAAATTGTATAATAACGTACAACAATTTTATATATTTCACGGCCAATAACTACAATTCGATAACTCTTTCCTTAATTCATCTTATTCCAATTCAAGTTCTAACACTTCCATACATGACATATCAACTTATCAGCAACCATATTACCTTATTTTAACATGCAATAAGTGTGGATAACAACAACAATATAACCAACGAAACCAATGGCACAAAACTGTTACACCCCGTAATTCCAAGAGGATGAGATGAGAACGTACGAAAGGAAATAAGATTCGAAGTTGGAAAAAGAAAAAAAGTTGGCAGAATATTTTTGGACAGTTTTTCAGTCAACTTGGGAGCAGTATATCTCCTAGTATAATTGGGGTTTTTAGGTGTTTCAAAAGCCTAATATGAATTTCATTGAGTCTAGTTTCCAACGCAACAAACCGCTCGTCTATAGGACATCGGAGTAGAAAGTTATGGACGTTACAAGATAGGATGACAGAGCAGACAGGGTCAGGCGCCGGGGCGCCGAAAGGCCTGAAATTGTCTGAAATTGCAGCGCCGAGGCGCCGGCTGTAGGGCCGCGGCGGCGAGGCGGGATTTTTTGTGGAAATAGGGTAAAAAATAGAAGATATTTGTTGTAGAGGACCCCTGGGTGGGTGACAAGTGCCCCCCCAACTTGTGGATCAAGATAGAGGCTATATTATGCAAGACTTGGTCATTTGCAAGAATTCCTCCATAGAAATTTTCCTTCTCTTTCTCTAAAAGTTTATGAAACCCTAAGCCTAAATGAGATTTTTAGAAAGGCAACAAGAAGGAAATACGTTGACAAGCTTGTAGGGGGTTCGTAGAGATGATATTTGCGGGAAGAAGAATTTCGGAAAGAGGGCTAAAGTGGGCAAGATTGTTGGACTATTTTGGGCTTATCAAGGTAACCACTTTGTTCTCTTAAGTGATTGAAGATTTCTTATTGTTGTAGTTATACATTTTATCAAGCATGAGATATGTATTGGAGATTAATAAGTGTTATGGATATTAGAAGCCTAAAACCGAAATGACCTTGTTAGCCATTTGAAGTTGAAATACAAGTTGGTCGATAGTTAGAATCGTCACATGTTATCTAATTGAATATTGTAGTTGTTATAATAAATTGTGGCTATATAACATGTTAGACTAAACAACTTGGATGGAAAAAGGAATTGGAAAAGACTTTACATTGTTGTTGCATTGTAGCCATTTGGCATTGAAATGTTGGACTATTTGGATATTTATTGTGGGGCGGAATTTTACACGTCTTGTTAAGCGTGTAATCCCCTATTGTTAACTACTTTGTTGAGCCTTAAATGTGGCGTGTTTGGTTATTGAATTCGGCCTTGAAAAAGGTGGCAAAGTATGTAGAAACAAAGGAAGTGTTGTCCGATTTTCCGTAGAATTTAGTGACTTTGCACTTAGAATATTCTACGTTCGAAGCTAAAGGTTAATGGACGTATTATGACCATTATAGGTTGAAGTACTAAGTATAGCGTATTCTACTTGAAGGATGGAATAGCTATCAAGGTTGAAGTACTTTGGAGCATTTTGTTATTTGTCGATAATCGTCGCGAGGTATGTGAACCTCTTCCTTCTTTTGACATGATTCTTTGTATGGAATATACATGTAGTACTATTTCATGATTCCTTCTACTCTTAGAAGTTAAAAGGTATGTATGTTGATTTACTCTACGTAAAGGTTATGTCTATGTTATCCTAAGTTCTTACCAAGTCTTACGGGGGATGTTGGTAAGAGTCGTTAGGAGGTATTTGGAGCCAAGTTGACTTGGCTAAGTTACGGCACAAATGAGAATAAGAATCGAACAAGCCACTGCAGCGTTAATAAAGGAAAATGTAATGACAATCAATTGAGTTAAAATGAGTAGAATTCTCCATCTGCATAGAAGCTAAGATAAGACAAAATTGTATTACATTTTCTAGATCATGGCTACTCGATTAAGATCGTTATAAATAAGTATAACTTATTCACAACGCACCAAAGTATATGTTACTTAATTTATAAGAATTTACGTATGAAGTTTTAAGACTATGAACCTCAAATTTTTAAAAGGTTAAGGGACTTTATTTTTCAAGTTATGGGACTTGATTCTTAAAGGAAGAAATGAATTGATTTAAAAGTATAAAATACTTGATTTGGAAAGTATTGATTTCTTGCCATTCTAAAGTTAAGAAACTTGTTTTCTTAAAAGTTAAGAGACTTGAAGTATTTTGAAAGCTATATGATTTGAATTGAAAGTATAAGTTTCTTGGTCATAAAAAGAATGAATTTGTCTAAGACATAAAGAGTTATAACGGTTTTATGGGAAGTTGGTTATAACAACTTTATGGAAGATTAAAAGAATGGTTTTCTTCAGTAATGTAAGCAAAGAAATGATTTGAAATAAAGAAGGGCAAATTGTTTTAAAGGTACCAATTGCTTAAGGTTTTAAAGAAAGAAGTCACTTGATTTAGAAGCCTATAAATGTATTTCTAAAAGGTATTGTGACTTGTCTTGAAAAGTAGATATCACTTGATACTACGGTTATTAGTATCTTGGAAGTTTTATTTGAAAGAGAATCATTTTAAAGGAGTAGAGGCACGTAGTACGTTGGGTTAAATTCCCGTATTTTATAATGACATGTTAGTGCCTTAAGTAAACAAAAATGAGAGTGTATATGAACAAGCTAATAAGAAGTTAGGGAATTTCTTAACTTGCTTATATAATGTATGATAAGCCGGTGGTGCTTATGTTATGTATGGTGGCCGTGGTGCTTATGTTATGTATGATAAGTCGGTAGTGCTTATGTTATGTATGATAAGTCAGTAGTGCTTATGTTATGTATGATAAGCGGTAGGGCTTATGTTATGTATGATGGACGGTTGAGTTAGGGTAAGAGTATAAATGAGGGTAAACCCCAAGACGTTATACCACTTTCTCCGGTAAGAGTATAAACGGAGGTATACCCCAAGACGTTATACCACCTTCTTCGGTAAGAGTATAAATGAGGGTAAACCTCAAGACGTTATACCACCATTCGTGGATTTGCTACCCATGATGCGAGGAATACCTCATGCGAGTCCTTATGGGCTTATGCAGTGAAATAGTCCCACGTGCGGTACTGACCTATGCGAGGAATACCTCACGCGGGTCCACGGGACCTATGCGGTGAAATAGTCCCGAGAGTAGGATTGCTTATCGATACTACGCGAGGGACCATGTTTTGATCATGAGCCTCCTATTTTTACGCGATACCTTTATGGGCAGACTTATGTGATTTTATCGCCCCCATTGGGCCGGGCGTTATACCTTTATGGGCGGACTTATGTGACTTCATCGCGTCCGCAGTCAATGACAAGATAAGCGTTCCTCCACAAAGGACTGATTAGGTTATGCAAGATACGTAAGTTATATGTTTATGAACTTGATGAGTTTTCTTAAGTATATGCGTAAGAATTTGACTATACTCTTATGGAAAAATGGGAAAATATAATAAGGTACGATTAAGTCCACGAGATGGAAATGACACGTAGGATCCGGTATTTACCCTTTCTTTATACTTGTCCTCGCATTCTTTTGTACAAGAATGATTTGTTATCAGATCTTATTTTCCGCTCCATATTCGGTACTGTTATCGACTTCTTCGGGCCGCTGCGTTCATGTCCGCAGTTTAGGTATTACGATTGTGGATCCGCGAGCTTAGGATCCTGGTTCAGCATTTTGAGATGGCTCCAATGTTCCGGAGCTTGTCGTCATGGTTATGTATATTCAGGGGTACGGCGGGGCCTTGTCCCGTCATAGCATTGGTCCAAATCTTAGAGGTATGTATTCATCTGTGGGCTGAACTGGCTAGAGTTGTTTTTACATTGTTAAACAGTGTAGACCCTTTCGGGTAATTTTTATGTTATGGCAGCCTTATCGGCTTGGCCTTAGTTTTTTAAAAAAATAGTGTTATTTATCTTCCGCAGTTTATTATGTTGTATGATTATAAGTGTTATACCCCGTATTTCCAGAGTATGTACGTAAGGGAATACGTACAAAAGTTTAGCCTTAAAGATTAGGCCAAGTTCGAAATTGTGCACAACTCGCTTAAAGAATCGTTTTCCGACGAAACGTTTCCACAGCTTTCGTAGGGAAAATTCCGGCTATGCCATTACTAATTTTTGCGGATTTTTCCGAGAGACGAAACATTTTGGACCAACGGGAGGGCGACACTTGGCACCCTCCCATTGATGGACTTGAATCGTCCATTGGACGAAAATGGAGAGGTTGGGCACGTTTTTTGTGCCTTGCACAAAGTCAAGGAGTTGGTAGGATATTTGTGTTTAGTTAATACTCACCCTACACTTGCCTTGCACTTGTCTTCATCTTGGCCATTGGTTGGCCAAGGCTTGAGCTATAAATACCCCTTTAGATGAAGAATTCTTCATCCACAAAGTTATCTTCCAAGTCTAAAAATCCTCTCCTCTCCTCGAGCCATTTCGTCCAAACACCTTTCCCCTTTCGAGTAGTGCCGAGGCTTCCTCCCCTAGCCTAGCCAAACCTACCCCTCCCTTGGTAGAAAAGTTGCCTTCTAGTATTGTTATAATGCCCAAAATACTCTAGCCCAAATCCCTTAGTCCTTAGTAGAAGTTGTGAAGAACTTCTAAGGTTTCTTAGAGCTACCGAGCGCATACAACTTAGAGCTAAACCTTGCCCAGCGACTTTATCTAGGATATTATTGGGCTTACCGAGGTAAATAATCCTAACCTCTTTTGTATTAGAGAATGCATCTGTAGAAGTATAAGAATAAGTATTAATACTTAGAAGAATATTACGAATAGAATTGAATCATATCACAAGTAGGCGGTTTAAAAGAAGAATAATCAAATCAGATTTACATGGATCGCTTTTCAATGAGACTTGAGTAGCTCACCAGGGAAGTACGCCAATTTTCCGTAGGATATAGAACCCTCTGCTTAGAATCACATAAAGTAGTCCAACGTTGTTAGGCGTGTTCGACTATTATAGTCGATTCTTCGCGCGACATATTCAACTTGGCAAAGCGGTTTGAGAAGGTATGTGAATCTTCCTAAAGCATGATATTTTAAATATATATATAGTACGGTAGACGTACGTGTTAATCGAATAATAACTACGGCAATGTCTTTTGACTTAAGCTCGAATAATAACTACTGCAATGTCTTTTGACTTAAGCCTGAATAATACTTACGGCAATGTCTTGCGACTTAAGCCCTAATAATAAAGATCTTAAAAAGTCTTTTAAAAGAATTATAAACACGCTTTGAAAGAAGAAGAATAGTTGTTTTTAAAAACAAGAAGCTTAAGGGTTATACTAGCTTTATGGGAAGTTAAGTATAACGGCTTAAGTTTTATAAAAAGGAACAGCTTTACTTATGTGTTTTATAAAAGACTTGTATTGATTTCAAAGGTATAATAAGATGGTTTTGGTGAGTAGACATATTGTGACGCTATGTGCTAGTATCTTGTAACGCTTGTGTAAAGAGGTCGGCCTTACTTATGCTTATGTTGTTTGAACTATAAGTCGTTGTGTTAGTACTATATCACTCACCTCGAGATGATACCGGGGTTAAGCCGCCTCCGACGCGGGGTAGACTCAGTGATGCAGGACCATGATTCGAGAATACCTCATGCGGGTCCAGGGGCCTATGCGAGCTACGAGTTCCGTGTTAGTATGCGGGTTATGCCTCATGCGGTCTATGTGGCCATGCGACAACGAGTCCAGACGCCGCCAGGAGTAGCTACCCTCGACGGGGTTATGCCACGCGCCCACGTGAGTGGCCTATGCGGACTCGAGTCAGATTAGGCTTGCGGGAATGATGATGGGCGAGTGGCCTGCTTTCGATCATTCGCAGCCTAGACAAGACCTATTACGCTTACCTATTGTTGCTCTTGTTTGTGATGTGGCACTATGCGCTTTCTCGTTGTTTCACACATATTGGTAAACCGGTTTTAAAATGATATGTTTTCATTTAAGTACTTTACGCTTTCGCATACTTAGTACTGTTATCGACCTCCTTCGGGCCGTTCATGCCGCAGGTAAAGCAAGGTGTGCTAGATCCGCATCCCAGGATCTCTTTGCATTGGTGTCGTGAGCTCCATCTTCTCCGAGGCTCTACTTTTGGTATGATCTCCCTGTATTGTAGATAGTTTGTACGATCAGGTATGGCGGGAATCCCGCCATAGTTGTATATTTCAGAGGTCTCAGAGTCATGTTGTACGAAGGTTGATGTAATCGCTAAACCTTGTTTATATATATATGCCGAAAGGCGACGTTTGTTCACATAAACTGTGTCTCATTTTATAAACTGTTTCATGTCTTATTTTTATATTTCCGCTGATTACTCTGATGTATGACTACTTGGGTGCCCCGGTAAGGCACCGCCACGCCCCGAATGGGTCGTGATAATAAGGTGCCTGTAGGGCATCGATCGCGGCCTGGGTCGTGACAAAAACTGTCTCAAATCGGCCAACAACACATCTATCGCATACACATCTTATTTTCCATTTCTTCCTTAACATAAATTCATCCCTTAAACATAACAATAAGTAATATCCAATTACTTTAATTTAAGAAGAACTATTATGTCACGACCCATTCGACCGCGCGATCGTGCCCTACACAGGCACCCTTACAGTATACATCGAGATAATCAAATATACATCAAACTTATAAAATAAATCAACAAGAAATAAACAACAAAGTTAGCCGATAAGGCTACCTCCTGACACACATATATATATATATATATATATATATATAGCCAAAATCACAGATCATTTTTCTTTTAAGTTCGACCACAAGATATGACTACAGCACTCAAGAGTATTGACATAACAACCGTGGACGACAGGCCCCGCCATACCGAATGTACAATAACCGACAATACCAGGATCCAACCAAAGATAAGCCTCCGAGTGAATGAAGCTTTTACCTAAAATCAACAGAGATCCTAGGCGAGGATCACCAACTGTGTACCTAAAACTGCGGCATTTAACGCACTTCGGGCGCATAACAACAATTTAGTATGGAACGAAAATAAGGTACAGTAAACAAATCATAACTGTACGAAAGAATGACAGGGGCAAGTATAAAAAGGAAATACCAGATCCTACCGTGCTATTACAACTCATGAACTTAATCACACATTATTATCTTTTCCCATTTTCAATAAGAGTTATAATAAAATTCTTACGTGCATACTTAGAAAAAAATCATCAAGTTCATAAACACATAACTTACGTATCTTGCATCACATAAAATCCGACCCTTTATGGAGGGACGCCTCATTTTGGAGTTCACTTTGATTATCCATACGTGATAACATAACCCGGCCCATTTGCGGGACACGACGAATTCATAAAAAGTCTTCCCACGAAGGTATACTGCCCGACCCATTCTGGGACGCGATTGTTATACCCCGTAGTTGCAGGGTATGTATGTGAGGACGTACGTACGAGAGTACGGCAGAAAATTTTGAAAAGAAAGAAAGATGTGAGTTTTCGACGGAAAAGTTTCCGGTTATTTGTGAAGAAAAAGGTTCGTTAATGGGAATTGGATTCCCAGATTTGGTATTTGGACTTCATAGATTATATTAGAATTTTGAGATTTTATTTTCTGAATGGTCACGCTGGGCCCACGGAGAAATTTACGGTTTGGGCCCGCTTTGTTTTTGAGATTTCGTATTGTGGATATTTTTCAAAGACGCTTTATGAGGGCGATAGGAGGGTGACACGTGTCACCCCGCCAGTGGCTCGCCGGGTTACATTTGTGCACAACACCTTGTTAGAGTCGTTTTGACTAAACGCTTACGTTACTTGCGGGCGGAAAATTCCGGCTATGTCGCTTTGTATTTTTGCGGATTTTTCCGAGAGACGAACCTTTTGGACCAACGAGGGTGACACTGTCACCCTCATCGACGGCTCGAGGGACGCCATGGTGGTCGCTCGCCGATCGCCCTCAAGTGTGCCTTGTTTGGTGCATTGTTTTGTGGAGTGTTTTGTGAGTAGGGTTTAGGGTGCACTTGGCTTAATCTTGCCCTTACACTTGCTATACACTTGGAAGGATCTGGCCCTTGGTTGGCCTTTGGTTTTGCTATAAATACCCCCTAAGTGAAGACTTCATCCATTCCAAAAACTTCCAAGTCTTGAAACCCTCTCCTCCCCTTTGCGAGCTCTAGCCGAGAGCCTCCCTCTCCCCTTTTCGTGTGGCCTTTGGCCGAGGGTTCCTCCCCCTCATAGCTGTAGTGGTACCCCAGCCTAGTTGTTTTCGTATAATACCCTCATTGTGGTATAGAAATACTCCCTAGTATTGTTATAATGCCCAAAATACCTTAGCCTTGTACCTTGTAGTATTCCAAAGATACCTCTTTACGTAGAGTCCTAAATACTACCTTTTGTCCTTTTAGTCTCAAACCGAAACCCAAGGAAATCTTCAGCTTGGTCAAGTATTTGAGTAGAAGTTGGTTAGAACTTCTAAGGGTTGTTTGGAGTGGTTTGAGCGCACGGAGTGGAGCTAAACCTTGCTCAGATCGACATTATAACTTGGATAATTTTGGGCTTGTCGAGGTAATTATCTTGTCCTCTATTGTAATTGGAAATTACATGTTTGTTAGAATATATAGTGAAGTATACTATATATGGAACTATACTTAGTATTCGCAATGTCTTTTGACTTCACTGAAGAATAAAGAATCAATCGAATCAGTATTTACATAGGATCAGATTGCAGAGACTTGTAGTATTGTACACGTCCGGTTAGATGTAAACCCCCGGTTGGCTTGGTAGCCGCCTCGATAGAGAGAGATTTACGCTGTCATGTGGGGAGGTCTTGAATTTTCTATAGAAAGATAGAAACTTGTGTTTTGGGGTTAATAGACGTTTGTGACCTTTATAGGTGAAAGATCGAGAATAGCGTATTCTACCTCGAGTGGAAAGGGCTAGCGAGGTTGTAGTACTGGAGCATTTTGCTTATTGTCGATAAATCGTCGCGAGGTATGTGAACCTCTTCCTATCTTTTCTAGCATGATTGTTGTGAACTATGTAGTACGGTAGACGCATACGTGCTAAGTGATTTGGTTGGTTTAAAACATAGGTGTTATAATAGCTTTATGGGAAGTTAGTTATAACGACCTTATGTAAGTGAAAATGGTTTCTTGATGTAGAAGTTAAGAGACTTGATCTTATAAGATAAGAGACTTAACTTATTTGTTTTAATGTGAATGTTTGTGTGAAAACTCATTCGTGAGTAATGAGTACTTGGTTTTATTTAAAGGGATAATGTTTTACTGATTTCGAAATCGTAATGTGTATCGGCAGCACCACCGCAGCGTTAATAAAGGAAAATGTATTGAATAATGATGTATCGTATTAAAACCAGTAAAACCTCCATCCGCATAGAAACTAAGATGAGACAAAATGATATTACATTTTCTAGATCATGGCTGCTGTAATAAGAATGTTGTAAACAAGAATAACCTACTCTCACGAGAGACATATATTACTCAATTGTTCTAAAAAGGAATCAAGTGATTAAGTTTATGAACTATGAAACCATTTGAAAATGGAAAGCTTGAGTAATAGAAACTAGGCAAACCGAACTTAGGAAAAGAATGTTGCTACTTGATTTTGAAAAGGAATGGGTTTGTCATTCTAATACTACGTATCGGGTGACTTTTATAAAGGTAATGGATCTCTTTAAAAGAACTTAACGATGTAGTACTTTGGGGTTAAAACCCGGACTTTGGCATTAATTGAAAGTACCTTGAGTTGTGTATAACTTGCCTATGCTTGTTGTTGTGTAACTTGCCTATGCTTGTTGTTGTGAAACTTGCCTATGCTTGTGATGATAGCCTTTATTGTACAAGCGTTGTGTTTCTGTGTTACCGCGTCTCTCGATAGAGGGTCGGTTGACTGGTTGAGAACTTACTCGACGCGGCGGTGACGAGAAATTCCACGCACGTTCTCGCTGATAGTATTATTGTTGTTAATCGCTTTGGACATACCGACACGATGCGTAGCGCACGTATGCTTCCATTTTGGTTAAGGTCTTGTGGTTAATCGCTTTGGATATATCGACACGATGCGTAGCGCGGGTATGTTTCCATTTTGATTATCGCCAGGATTTCTTTGGACATACAGACACGATGCGTAGCGCACGTTTATGTGACCATTTGGAAAGTTGTCTTATTATTTCCTTTTGGACATACTGACACGATGCGTAGCGCACGGGTATGCGTCCATTTGGAAAGTTGTCTTATTGTTTCCCTTTGGACATACTGACACGATGCGTAGCGCACGTATGCTTCCATCCGATTGCCGTCTTGTTGTTGAGGTCACATGGACATGTCTACACCGGCGCAGATTCCGGGCATGTGGCCATGTGACATTGGTATTATTGTTGCATCATGGACATGTCTACACCGGCAAGATTCCGGGCACGCGCCACGACGCGAACTCGATTGATGTTGTGGGCGTGAGACCCGTAGTTATATTGGAGTGATGATCGCTTTATGTTGTGAATCGTAGTTTGGTTATCATACATGTCTCCCGCTTTATATAGACTAGTATGATTTCATTTACTGATTGTACGCTTCACATACTTGGTACTGTCAGATCGACTCCTTTCGGGCCGCGTTCATGCCGCAGTGAGGTACATCGTAGATCCTCGCTCATAGGATCACAGCCAACAGATTGAAGCTCCGCTTCTCCGAGGCTTATCTTTTAGTAGGTGTTCCTCGAGTTGTAGGTTCTTGTACATTCGGGGTATGGCGGCCCCGCCCCGTCATAGTCATCAGATATCTTAGGTCTTGTAGTAGGCGGTGGTTGTAAAAGGATTAAACTGCTCGTGTTTTATGTATATACCAAGGCAACGCTTTGGTTGGCCTGCTTATTTATTATATCTTTTGTTAAATGACTCATGTTTTATGTTCCGCTGATTTTCTCTCGATGTATGTATCACTAGGGTGCCCGGTAAGGCACCGATGCCCCGAACGGGTCGTTACAAAAGTGGTATCGCAGCGCTTAATCTCTGAAAGTGTCTACGCATCGTGTCTAGTAGAGTCTTGATTATCGATGTGTTGTGCACCACATCTATAATCGAGGCCGCAGACATTTAGGATTAGTTTCATTCTTCTCATTCGAGATCGTGCCTTAGAGTCGTGTTGTAAGTTGGACCCTCCGACGTATCTCGCTTTACCGCTTATGCCCGCGCAAGGCAACCAGAGCCCGAAGGGCAAGGCGAGGAGCCGCTAGTGAGATACGAGGAGTTCGAGGGCGCAGCCCGCCAAGACTGAGATGTTAAGCCCGACGGCGAAGTTTCGCGACGCCGCCAAAGACCAAAGAAGTTTAAAGCCGCAGCGGGTCGCCGAGACTACAAGACTGAGCCTCCACCCCACACCGAGCAGGAGATGGGTCACAAGAGATGGCCCGATTATTGCCGTGGTCGCGGGCCGATATGAGATAGGCCGACGCAGCAGTCAGCCCAAAGAGCACCAGGTTCACCCCGAGCGTATAGTTTGAGGCTACGGACTTTACGAGTTGTAGCCCGCCGTAGTTTTACTGGTCGAGGCGAGGATGATCCGCAGAGTTCATCCGCAGCTACGGATCACGGGTGATCAAGGCTTCGAGACCGAGTCCGTGACCTTTGGTTCGACGGCCGCGTGATACCGCAATCGATTGGTTTGATTCATGAGCTTTCGGGAGAGCATGCACTCCAGCAGTATGGGATGAGTTTTCGGGCTTTCTCACGCACTTCTTGCCTCCACGGATGGCGAGGGCACGCCGGCAGATTTTTGTTATTGAGATGCAGAGGGCGCCGTTAGGGAGTACAATGTCGAGTTCGATTCTTTGGCTCGATATGTACTGCGCTTAGTCTGCAGATATGGAGGATAGGTGCATCGCCACGCCACCGCTAGATGATTATATGGTCGAGTCTTGCGCGGTGTTTTCTTCACCGCATGGACATTGCCCGCACGCAGCTCATGCACCAGATGTGAGGCACGAGGGGTCGAAGGAATGACTGGATCGCGAGAAGAGGCCGTGACGGCAGGTCCTTTGGTGACTTTCGAGGCGGACCGCCTCAAAGAAGCTAGTTATATATACCCCCACCGCATGAGTGGTCCTCCACCGCCTTCGTGAGCAGTCGTGGCTCCAGGGTTCAGATTTTCGGGAGAAAGGGTGTTAACCACCAAGCCACCCCTGCCTCGTTGACCGTTGTGGTAGACTCCATTTTGGAGAGTGTCGTGCTAGATTGGGAGTTTGTTTTGCATGCGACAGCAGGCCATTTTGCGGAACTGTCCACCAAGGGAAGCGGATGTTACGACTCACCTTCGTGATTTGTGGGTGGTTCATCACCTTCTACATACGCCTGGCAGGCGTGCCTATGATTAGAGTGGGCGGTAGCCGTGTATATCCTTAACCCTCTAGAGTTTTGGTATGCTTGTTATGATGATCTCATTATTGTGTGCTATGTACGGATAGCATTGTGATATGTGTGAGTTAGAAACATGCTTAGTTGGGAGGATACGTGTGGCATGGTAAGTGTGAACCTTAGACTATGTCACGACCGAGACCTTGGGGTAAGGTCGTCTTGAGTTAAAGATTTATTTTTGACCCTTATCGCAGTAGTAGTATACGTGGGATTTATTTGTGTGATAAGTCCGTAGGTAGTGTGAGATGGAAGTGGTAGCTTATGACGTGAATTAGTAAGATTGTTCGGATCGGGAACAACGTTTAGCGCCATGGGGTCGGGTTGAGGACCATTTCGGGTCAACCCAGAACCCGGTTGGGGTGGGTCAGTTCTGAGTGGTCCCGCCAGTGGTAGGGTCACGAGGATGCTAGGCCCAAGTTTGTATGACCATCGTATGAGTTTGTGGATGTGTTCGACTAATCGTTCGTGAATGCCGGAATGGCCTTAGGGATATTACGCTTAGTAAGATGACCAAGTTGGAGGTAGTGACTCGCAGATTTTCGAACTAAGTAATGATCAAGTATGGTACGACCTTGAGAGTTCAAGTGTTCGAGAAGGGCACGACGAGTAAGTATAGAAGAGGACGTGTGTTATTTCGTGGCCAAGCTGTGGCGTTGACAACTTGTTAGAGGAACTTCATAGATATCCGTCTTGAGAAGGAACATTCGACGAATGTTTCTAAGCGAGGAGAATGTTATACCCGTAGTTGCGTGGTATGTATGTGAGGACGTACGCATTTGAGTACTACAGAAAATTTTGAAAAGAAAGAAAGATGTGAGTTTTCGACGGAAAAATTTCCGGTTATTTGTGAAGAAAAAGGTTCGTTAATTGGAATTGGATTCCCAGATTTGGTATTTGGACTTCATAGATTATATTAGAATTTTGAGATTTTATTTTCTGAATGGTCACGTGGGCCCACGGAGAAATTTACGGTTTTGTGGGCCCGCTTTGTTTTTGAGATTTCCGGATTGTGGATATTTTTTCAAAGACGTTTTATGAGGGCTAGGAGGGTGACACGTGTCACCCCGCCAGTGGCTCGCCGGTTACATTGTGCACAACACCTTGCAGAGTCGTTTTCGACTAAACGCTTTGGTTACTTGCGGCGGAAAATTCGCTATGTCGTTTTGTATTTTTGCGGATTTTTCCGAGAGACTAACCTTTTGGACCAACGGGAGGTGACACTTGTCACCCTCATGGAGGGCCGGCGAGGTGGGTTGGTCGCTCGCCGATCGCCCTCAAGTGTGCCTTGTTTGGTGCATTGTTTTGTGGAGTGTTTTGTGGAGTAGGGTTTAGGTGCACTTGGCTTAATCTTGCCCTTACACTTGCTATACACTTGGAAGGATCTCGCCTTGGTTGGCCTTTGGTTTTGCTATAAATACCCACTAAGTGTGAAGACTTCATCCATTCCAAAAACTTCCAAGTCTTGAAACCCTCTCCTCCCCTTTGTGAGCTTTCCAGAGCCTCCCTCTCCCCTTTTCGTGTGGCCTTTGGCCGAGGGGTTCTCCTCCCTTTGTGGTCTAGTGCTGGGTACCCCTAGCCTAGTTGTTTCGTATAATACCCTTTGTGGTATAGAAATACTCCCCTAGTATTGTTATAATGCCCAAAATACCTTAGCCTTGTACCTTGTAGTATTCCAAAGATACCTCTTACGTAGAGTCCTAAATACTACCTTTTGTCCTTTTAGTCTCAAACCGAAACCCTAAGGAAATCTTCATAGTTGGTCAAGTATTTGAGTAGAAGTTGGTTAGAACTTCTAAGGGTTGTTTGGAGTGGTTTGGAGCGCACTGAGTGAGCTAAACCTTGCTCGGGATCGACATTATAACTTGGATAATTTTGGGCTTGTCGAGGTAATTATCTTGTCCTCTATTGTAATTGGAAATTACATGTTTGTTAGAATATATAGTTGAAGTATACTATATATGGAACTATACTTAGTATTCGCAATGTCTTTTGACTTAAGCTGAAGAATAAAGAATCGAATCGAATCAGATTTACATAGATCAGATTGGCAAAGAGACTTGTGTAGTATTGTACACGTCCGTTAGGCGTGTAAACCCCACGTTGGCTTGGTAGCCTCGATAGAGAGGAGATTTACGCTGCCATGTGTGGGGAGGTCTTTGAATTTTCTATAGAAAGATAGAAACTTGTGTTTTGGGGTTAATAGACGTTTGTGACCTTTATAGGTGAAAGTACTGAGAATAGCGTATTCTACTCGAGGAGTGGAAAGGGCTAGCGAGGTTGTAGTACTTGGAGCATTTTGCTTATCGTCGATAAATCGTCGAGGTATGTGAACCTCTTCCTATCTTTTCTAGCATGATTGTTGTGAACTATGTAGTGCGGTAGACGCATACGTGCTAAGTGATTTGGTTGGTTTAAAACATAGGGTGTTATAATAGCTTTATGGGAAGTTAGTTATAACGACCTTATGTAAGTGAAAATGGTTTCTTGATGTAAAAGTTAAGAGACTTGATCTTATAAGATAAGAGACTTAACTTATTTGTTTTAATGTGAATGTTTGTGTGAAACCTCATTCGTGAGTAATGAGTACTTGGTTTTATTTAATGGGATAATGTTTTACTGATTTCGGAAATCAGAATGTGTATCGACAGCATCACCGCAGCGTTAATAAAGGAAAATGTATTGAATAATGATGTATCGTATTAAAAACCAAGAAACCTCCATCTGCATAGAAACTAAGATGAGACAAAATGATATTACATTTTCTAGATCATGGTCTGTAATAAGAATGTTGTAAACAAGAATAACCTACTCACGAGAGACATATATTACTCAATTGTTCTAAAAGGAATCAAGTGATTAAGTTTATGAACTATGAAACCATTTGAAAATGGAAAGCTTGAGTAATGAAACTAGGCAAACCGGAACTTAGGAAAAGAATGTTGCTACTTGATTTTGAAAAGGAATGTGGGTTTGTCATTCTAATACTACGTATCGGGTGACTTTTATAAAGGTAATGGATCTCTTTAAAAGAACTTAACGTATGTAGTACTGGGGTTAAAACCCGGACTTTGGCATAAAATGAAAGTACTTTGAGTTGTGTGAAACTTGCCTATGCTTGTTGTTGTGTAACTTGCCTATGCTTGTTGTGAAACTTGCCTATGCTTGTGATGATAGCCTTTATTGTACAAGCGTTGTGTTTTCGTGTTACCGCGCGTCTCGATAGAGGTCGGTTGACCGTTGAGAACTTACTTGGACGCGTCACGATGACGAGAAATTCCACGCACGTTCGCTGATAGTATTATTGTTGTTAATCGCTTTGGACATACTGACACGATGCGTAGCGCACGGGTATGCTTCCATTTTGGTTAAGGTCTTGTGGTTAATCGCTTTGGATATACTGACACGATGCGTAGCGCACGGGTCTGTTTCCATTTTGATTATCGCCTTGGTATTTCCTTTTGGACATACTGACACGATGCGTAGCGCACGGGTATGCGTCCATTTGGAAAGTTGTCTTATTGTTTCCCTTTGGACATACTGACACGATGCGTAGCGCACGGGTATGCGTCCATTTGGAAAGTTGTCTTATTGTTTCCCTTTGGACATACTGACACGATGCGTAGCGCACGGGTATGCTTCCATCCGATTGTTGTCTTGTTGTTGAGGTCACATGGACATGTCTACACCGATGCAGAATTCTGGGGGCATGTGGCCGTGGACATTGGTATTATTGTTGCATCATGGACATGTCTACACCGACGCAGATTCCCGGCACGCGCCGTGATGCGAACTCGATTGATGTTGTGGCGTGAGACCCATAGTTATATCGAGTGATGATCGCTTTATGTTGTGAATCGTAGTTTGGTTATCATACATGTCTCTCGCTTATATAGACTAGTATGATTTCATTTACTGATTGCAGCCACATACTTGGTACTGTTGTCTCGACTCTCTCGGCCGCGTTCACGCCGCAGTAGAGGTACATCGGCCGTAGATCCTCGCCATGGATCACGCCAGCAGATTGAAGCTCCGTTTCTCCGAGGCTTATCTTTTAGTAGGTGTTCCTGAGTTGTAGGTTCTTGTACATTCGGGGTATGGCGGGCCCTGTCCGTCATAGTCGTGTATATCTTAGAGGTCCAGTAGTACCGCAGTGTGGTTGTAAAAGGATTAAACTGTTCAGGTTTTATGTATATACTGAAGGCAACTGCTTTGGTTGGCCTGTTTATTTATTATATCTTTTGTTAAATGACTCATGTTTTATGTTCCGCTGATTTTCTCTGATGTATGTATCACTAGGGTGCCCGGTAAGGCACGATGCGCCCCGAACGGTCGTTCTGCCGATAAAGTCATGTAAGTATGCCCATAAAGGTATATCGCACCCATTCTCGACGCGATAAAGTCATATAAGTCCGCCCATAATGTATATCGCCTACCATTCTCGACGCGATAAAGTCATATAAGTTTGCCCATAAAGGTATACTGCCCGACCCATTCCTGGGACGCGATAAAGTCATATAAGTCTGCCCATAAAGGTATACTGCTCGGCCCATTCCCGGGACGCGATAAAGTCATCTAAGTCTGCCCATAAAGGTATACTGCCGGGCCCATTCCTGGGACGCGATAAAGTTATATAAGTCTGCCCATAAAGGTATACTGCCCGGCCCATTCTGGGATGCGATAAAGTCATATAAGTCTGCCCATAAAGGTATACTGTCCGGCCCATTCCTGGGACGCGATAAAGTCATATAAGTCTGCCCATAAAGGTATCGCCTGCCCATTCTCGACGCGATAAAGTCATATTAGTCCGCCATAAAGGTATACCCGCCCATTCTCGACGCGATAAAGTTTCTTTACATAACATTTTAAACCATCTTTTCACTTCTTCTTAAGTCGTTATAACAACTTCTCATAAAGCTATTATAACAACCTTTTCACTTTAGAGAACTTATGGCACTTTTATTCCTTATTACTTTAGGGAAAATTAAACCCAAAAGTACTACGTACATACATACTTAAAAAGAATCTTAAAACTCCTTATCTTTTTAAATCAATAAACTTCTTCTTTTGAAAACTCAAGTTACATTCTCTTTTGAATTCAAGCCTGTTAACTTTTGAAATAATGCATGGCAACCAAACTTTTTAAATCAAATCATTCCTTCTTTAAGAATCAAGTCCCATAACTTGAAAAATAAAGTCTCATAACCTTTTTAGAAATCAAGGTTCATAGTCTTAAAACTTCATAACATAAACTCTTTTAATTTAAGTAGCATATACTTTTATGAGTTTTGAATAGTTTATACTCGTTTATAACGATCTTATTAAAGCAGTCATGGTCTAGAAAATCTAATACAATTTTGTCTTATCTTAGTTTCTATGCAGATGGAGAATTCTACTCATTTTAGTATAATTGATTGTCGATACATTTTTATTAACGCTGCAATGGCTTGTTCGATACTTATTCTCATTAGTGCAGTAAATTAGCAAAATCACCTCGACTCCACACACTTCCTAACGACTCTTACCAACATCCCCCATAAGACTTGGTAAGAACTTAGGATAACTTAGACATACCTTTTACATAGAGTAAATCAACATGCGTACCTCTTAACTTCTAAGAGTAGAAGGAATCATGAAATAACACCACATGTATATTTCATACATAGAACATGCCTGTCACGACCCGATTCCGGGCCCGTGACTGGTGCCTTACCCCGGGCACCCTAGTGATACAACATCAGAGTAATCAGCGGAACATAAAACGATACAAGACATATTATGAAATATGAAACAATAATCTGAGAAAAACTTGCCTTTCGGCATATATATAAATGACAACTTTTTCAACATGAATGCTTTAATCCTTTTACAAACCCCGCCCACAACAAGATTACGGACTTACGAATGATATGACAACCACGCGGGACAAGGCCCCGCCAAACCCCGAATGTAAACACTTACTACGACAGGACTATACCATCGATAAGCCTCCGAGAAACGGAGCTTCCTAACGCTGAAATCGGACTCGAGAGCTAGGATCAACGATCGTGTACCTCAACTCGCGCAGATGAACGCAGCTTCGGGCGAGGTCGATAACAAAAATTTACAGTATGTGAAATCAAAATATCAGAATGGAATCATAGTAGTCTAAATAAAGCAGAGACATGTATGATAACAAAACCACGATTCACAATAAACAAGCAAATATATCAAGTCGTGACTCACGCCTCAAAGTTATCACAATACAACCGTGCGGGCAAGTGCGAAGGCATAGCCGACTACTAAGACCCACAAGCCAAAATACCACAAACTCTATCCCGATGTCTTTCTAGACCGCACCACATGATCGGCGGCCACTCGCCCGCAATATCAATGTGCGCTATCCTCGAACTCTCGCAGCCCGCATAGGTCACACACGGACCCACACGAGGTATTCTCGAATCATGGTCCTGCATCACCGAGGTATACCCCGCATCGGGCGCACTAACCTCGGTATCCGCCAGGCTCCCGCAGCCCGCATAGTCTCAAAAGACCGCATAGTCTCAACAGACCGCATAGGGAATCCCCCGCATCAGGCTAAACACCCGGAATGATCAATCCTGGAGCTACCGCACTCCGCATAGTCACAAGGATCGCATAGCCGTATAGACCGCATCAAGGGTGGCAAGCCCTGTATAATAAGTCAAGGATATGTGATACAATAACAAGATAACCGCTTAACGCTTAACAACGTAAGCACAACAAGAATGACCCCTTACATCACGATCACAAAAGATACTAACAAAAGTAGCATCCTAACATGTTAACTCATCAAATCAACAAGAAAGTATTAACAAGGCTATATCAAACCAACACAAACAAGCTATACTCACAATTTACTTAATGCTAACAAGTTCGTGGATCTATCCCCAAAGTACTTCATACATTAAATCTTTAAAAGATACGTTACTTCACAAAAACCACGCAATACCCGTAGTATATAAAGTGATTATCTTTTTAAAGTAAATCAATTACTTCTCTTTGTAAAATCAATTAGCAACATTCTTTTCCAATGTTCAAGTTTGCCTAATTTCCATGTTCAAGTTTGCCTAATTTCCATGTTCAAGTTTGCCTTTTTAGAAAGGTTTCGTAGTTCATAGTCTTATTCATTTAAGAATATAATTCTCCTTTAAACAATCTGAGAAACATAAGCCTTATATGTGAGTAGGATATTCTTGTTTATAACATTCTTATTACAGCAGCCATGATCTAGGAAATATCATTTTGTCTCATCTTAGCTTCTATGCAGATGGAGGTTTCTACTGGTTTTAATAATACATAATTATTAAAAACATTTCCTTTATTAACGCAGTGGTTTGTCGATACACATTCGATTTCCAAAATCAAGAAACCTTCTTAAGACGTTATACCTAACTTCCCATAAAGCTAGTATAACTCTTAAGTTTTCAAAACCAAGTATTACTTCAAGTTCTCTATTAACACATAACAAGCCGCTTATAGTTCAAATCGCCACCTTTTAAAACCACAAGTATTTTCTTACCAACATAAAGTCGTTTATAATCGACTTCCCATAAAGTCGTTATAACACTTTATGTTTTAAACCAATCAAATACATTTAGCACATGACGCCTACCGTACTACATAGTTCACACATATCATGCTAGAAGAGATAAGAAGAGGTTCACATACCTCGCGACGAGTATCGACTAATAGCAAAACGCCCAAGTACTTCCAAACGCGTCGCTACTCCTTAAGCCAAGTAGATCGCGCCACACGTAGTACTTCAACCTATAAGGCCACAAGGCGCTTATTAACATTTAGGTCTAATCGTAGAATATTCTACGAAAAATTTGGCAAGACTCTCCCGCAACAACAGAAATCTCCTCCTCTATCGAGGCCGCTACCAAGCCAACCGGGGTTATACATCTAACCCTAACGTACAATTCTACTCCACTACTACTACACAAGTCTCACCAGAATACACCTATGTAATTACAGCTAAGATTCTTCTTTAAAATTCAGCTTAAGTCGCAAGACATCGCTGTAAGTTTTATTCAGCTTAAGTCGCAAGACATTGCCGATAACTATGTTCAGTACTATATATAGCATACTTCAACTATATAATCTAACAACATGTAATTTCCAATTACAATAGAGGACAAGATATTTACCTCGATAAGCCCATAATTATCCAAGTATAAAGTCGATCCCGGCAATCGCTTAGCTCAACTCCGAGCGCTCAACCCGCTCTAAACCACCCTTAGTAGTTCTAACCACCTTATACACAATTCTCCATCTGACGATTGTGATTTTCCTAGGGTTGCGGTTTTGTGACTGACGGGAAGTATAATATTATTTCTGGGCTTTTCCTATAGGTATAACCTTAGAATACTACAAGGTATACGGCTAAGGTCATTTGGGCATTATAACAATACTTTTGAGAGTATTTCTACCAAGAGAGGGGTATTATACTAAAGCAACTAGGCTAGTGGGTACCTCACGCCACACTACTAGGAGTGGGTATACCCTGCCAAGGCCTCTAGGAGAGGAGGCCTCTTGCCGAACTCAACACAAAGGGGAGGAGAAGATTTAACACTTAGGAACATTTAGGAATGGATGAATAAGTCTTCAAAGGGATGGGTATTTATAGGCCAAGTGAAGGCCAACCAATGGCCAAGATTGAGCCAAGTGCTACACAAGTGTAAGGCCAAGATTCACCCAAGTACACCTTATCCATCTACCACACCAACCAACACAAAATATCCTACCTACTCCTTAAGCCCAAATCGTCCATAATGCCGTCAAGGTGTTCCAATGAGAGGGTGACAAGTGTCGCCTCTTGTTGGTCCAAAATGTTTCGCCTCTAAAAATCCGCAAAAATAAAATATGGCATAGCGGAAATTCCCTACGAAAGTCGGAAAACGTTTCACTAAAACGACTCTAACCGTGTCAGGCACAAAATTAAATCGCCAAGCCTACTTGAAGTTCGAAATTTCCTACGACGTCCTCGTAGCATACTGGAAATACGGTATAACATTCTCCTCCTTAGAAACATTCGTCCGAATGTTCCTTCTAAGTCTCAAAACAAACGCGCGCCAGATAGTCCTCACCGCTATACTTATTTAAAAACAATCCTGCCACGCATGGCCACGAACCAACTCGCAAAGTACTTACCTCCAAGCCCACGAGACACACCTCTAACATCACAAACGCTCCCATCCAAGGGTCTAAAATATAATTTCTTCGCACTTTCTCCACACAAAAGAAATGATCACATCTACGCCGCCATACACGCCGCTTCTTCCTAACGTGTCGCACTTTCTCGCACACTCGAATTCTTACCACATGATACCACTTTTGTCACTTTGCCCGAGGCATAAACCTTCTCGACGACCCAACAAATGGTACCGATCGCATGTGATCATCTGCACCGTCAGACACCCAAACTTCGATCTCGCTTCAAACTCGGGTTACTATCTCTAACGGGTCATCATTAATCGAACACTGGATGGATCTCCGATACTTTCCGAACATAACAATACGAAGATCGGACATACCGCCTCCTAAGTCGGACGCAAGAAAGCTAACATATAGGCAACCCGCCTATTCTTCACATGAACTCAAGGGCCCAAAACAACTCGGGCTAAGTTCCTCTGTTTCCAAAACTCGTCACACCCGATCCGGTGGTACTTTCAAGACCGACCGTCAACCTGAACTCTAAGCGTGTCGCCGATTATCCGCACGATTTCTCCGAGTCGCCGTAACCTCTTCTAGACAAGCTTTACTCTATCCACATCACTGGAACAAGCCCAACCAACTATCTGAATCCCGCCAACATCGAACCAATCGACCGCGACTACACATCCGCCCTACAAGGCTTCATAAGGCGACATCCGAACACCGAAATGGTAGCTTAAACACTCCTTTAACAGAGACAACAATTCTCGCAACTATCCTCAAATCCAAACACCGCCCGAGGCGAATGTGGATTCGAGACTTACTGAGTTCCTAACCTTGCACGGTAAAACCTCCGAAAGAAACAACCGCAACTGGCTCCACTGCGACATAAGGTGAAGGTAGGCACCTCGTGCGACTTACAACCTTTCTCGATATATCATCTCGCATAACCTCTCGCGAGTAAACGGTCTTTGCTGAAGACAACAACGGTGACCTCCTCGCCCAACCATCGGTCGAACGATTCATGAAATCGTCGTTGGTTAACTAAACTCGCCTAACACCCTCGTGACCTATCACAAGGCGGACCACCACAAACCGACCCCACCACCAAACATGCCGCGGGTTGACCCGCAGTGGCCTCAACCCGACCACAACGCGAAACGGTAGCTCCTCAAGGAAAACTCTCACTAATCACGCATTTAAAACCTAGCGGTCTTCTTAGCTCAACTACCCTCTTCATTCCACACTACTCGGGACTAATCCCACAACATAACTCACGCACTATGCACTCCTATAAGGGCCAAACATAAACAATACATCTTTTACTCGAGATGGCCTTGCCTCTAAGGTCTCTACGTATAACACTCTAAGGCTCACACTTTCTCTATCCCCCAAATCTTACTTGGTTAACTAACCAAGATTTCTAATCACCATTTACACAATGCTATCGTAATATAACACTTAAGGTATACTCACCTTATCACTTATACAAAGCTCTGCAGGTTAAAGATATGCTGACCCATCGCTTCACTCCCTAGTCGTTCTAATCAAACCTCGCCTGCAGCGCGATAGCTAAGGAAAGTGACGAACTACCCACCGATCCTCAAGGCTAAGTCCTCCTACCAGACACTCTTTCGACATCGCACTGACGGTCATAGTACAACAAGACGAACTAAAAGACGACATTCCCGATGACGCTCGCCAAATGAACCGAAGCCCCGAGTTCTAACCAACTCCTGCATACCCCGAACGCCCCGAAATCCGTGGAAGACCACTCTGCATTGTGGATGTGCATAATCAAATCTGGCCGTGAGGTGACTCGCCGAAAGTTACCAAAGGACCTCGCTCCGCCCTCTTCTGCCGCCTCGTTAACCCGCCGATCTCTACGTTTCTACCGCCGTGTATAAGCTCGCATACCATGCCATGCTCAAGCCTAATCAAGAACTACTTGCACAACCTCTCGTTGATATTCATCAAGACTCGCGAGACATCGGTATACCCTCCGGTAGTTAAATCCACTAGTAACAGGTCGCCTTTGCAATCCATATTCTCTGTTCTCGGTCGTGGAAGCGTTCAAATATCATGGTCGCAGCAGGAACCGCCGCCGCTAAACTTTATCGCGGGGCTAGTGATGTCGCAGAAATCCTCGAATGGCACCTAACTCAGTGATGATTGGGCTGTGCCCTCGTAACCCTCTCAACTCTACTCGCAGCCTCCTCGCTTGCCTCTGGGCGGGTTTGCCCTACGCAGAGGCATAACGATAGAAATAATTTCACGAGGGTCCAACTTACAACACAAATCTAAGGCACGATCTCGAGTGAGAAGAATAGAAACCAATCCTAAATACCCTATAGCCTCCACGATTATTGATGTAGTGCACAACACACCGATAATCAAGACTTCATCGATACGATCGTAGACACTTTCCGAGGATTAATCGCTTCGATACCACTTTTGTCACGACCGATTCCGCCCGGATCGTGCCTTACCCCGCACCCTGGTGATACAACATCGAGTAATCAGTGAACATAAACGATACAAGACATATTATGAAATATGAAACAATAACTGAGAAAACTTGCCTTTTCGGCATATATATAAATGACAACTTTTTCAACATGAACAGTTTAATCCTTTTTACAAACCACGCCACAACGATTACATGCACTTACGAATGATATGACAACCACGGCGACGTGGCCCCGCCAAACCCCGAATGTAAACACTTACTACGACAGGACTATACCACCGATAAGCCTCCGAGAAACGGAGCTTCCAACGCCAAATCGTGACCGAGAGCTAGGATCAACGATCGGTGTACCTCAACTGCGGCATGAACGTAGCCCCCGGGCGAGGTCAAGACAACAAAGAGTATGTGAAATCAAAATATCGTAAATGGAATCATAGTAGTCTAAATAAAGCGAGAGACATGTATGATAACAAAACCACGATTCACAATAAACAAGCAATATATCAAGTCGGGACTCACGCCTCAAAGTTATCACAATACAACCGCACGGGCAAGTGCGGCGCATAGCCGACTACTAAGACCCACGCACTCAAAATACCACAAAGCGTATCCCGGTCTTTCTGCACCGCACTACATGATCGGCCGCCACTCGCCCGCAATATCAATGCGCGTCTATCCTCGAACTCTCGCAGCCCGCATAGGTCACACACGGACCACATGAGGTATTCTCGAATCATGGTCCTGCATCACCTTGAGGTATACCCCGCATCGGGCGCTAACCTCGGTATCCGCCTAGGCTCCCGCAGCCCGCGTAGTCTCAAAGACCGCATAGTCTCAGCGATCGCATAGGAATCCCGCGTCGGGCTAAACACCCGAATGATCAATCCCGAGCTACCGTGACCGCATAGTCACAAGGATCTGCATAGCCGTATAGACCCGCATCGAGGTGGCAAGCCCGGTATAATAAGTCGGGGATATGTGATACAATAATAAGATAACCGCTTAACGTTTAACAACGTAAGCACAACAAGAATGACCCCCTTACATCACGATCACACAAGATACTAACACACGTAGCATCCTAACATGTTTACTCATCACATCAACAAGAAAGTATTTACAAGGCTATCTCAAACCAACACAATCAAGCTATTCACACAAGGTACTTTATGCTAACAAGTTCGTATCTATCCCCAAAGTACTTCATACATTAAATCTTTAAAAGATACGTTTCACAAAAACCACGCAATAACCCGTAGTATATAGAGTGATTATCTTTTAAAGTAAATCAATTACTTCTTTGTAAAATCAATTAGCAACATTCTTTCCAATGTTCAAGTTTGCCTAATTTCCATGTTCAAGTTTGCCTAATTTCCATGTTCAAGTTTGCCTTTTTAGAAAGGTTTCGTAGTTCATAGTCTTATTCATTTAAGAATATAATTCTCCTTTAAACCATCTGAGAAACATAAGCCTTATATGTGAGTAGGATATTCTTGTTTATAACATTCTTATTACAAAGACATGATCTAGGAAATATCATTTTGTCTCATCTTAGCTTCTATGCAGATGGAGGTTTCTCTGGTTTTAATAATACATAATTATTAAAACATTTCCTTTTATTAACGCTGATGGTTTGTCGATACACATTACGATTTCCAAAATCAAGAAAACCTTCTTAAGGCGTTATACCTAACTTCCCATAAAGCTAGTATAACTCTTAAGTTTTCAAAACCAAGTATTACTTCAAGTTCTCTATTAACACATAACAAGCCGCTTATAGTTCAAATCGCTACCTTTAAAACCACAAGTATTTTCTACCAACATAAAGTCGTTATAACCGACTTCCCATAAAGCCGTTATAACACTTTATGTTTTAAACCAATCAAATACATTTAGCACATGACGTCTACCGCACTACATAGTTCACACATATCATGCTAGAAGAGATAGGAAGAGGTTCACATACCGCGGCGAGTATCGACTAATAGCAAAACGCCCAAGTACTTCCAAACGTCGCTACTCCTTAAGCCAAGTAGATCGCGCCACACGTAGTACTTCAACCTATAAGGCCACAAGGCGCTTATTAACATTTAGGTCTAATCGTAGAATATTCTACGTAAAAATTTGGCAAGACTCTCCCGCAACAGAAATCTCCTCCTCTATCGAGGCCGACTACCAAGCCAACCGGGGTTATACATCTAACCCTAACTGTATAATTCTACTCCACGGTACTACTACACAAGTCTACCGTAATACAAATGTTCATGTAATTACTGATTCAAGATTCTTCTTTAAAATTCAGCTTAAGTCGCAAGACATTGCCGTAAGTTTTATTCAGCTTAAGTCGCAAGACATTGCCGATAACTATGTTCAAGACTATATATAGCATACTTCAACTATATAATCTAACAACATGTAATTTCCAATTACAATAGAGGTACAAGATATTTACCTCGATAAGCCCATAATTATCCAAGTATAAAGTCGATCCTGGGCAATCGTTTAGCTCCAACTCCGAGCGCTCCAACCCGCTCTAAACCACCCTTAGAAGTTCTAACCAACTTCTACACAATACTCCAACGGACTATGGAGATTTTCCTAGGGTTTCGGTTTTGTGACAGACGGGAAGTATAATAGTATTTCTGGGCTTTTCGTATAGGTATAACCTTAGAATACTACAAGGTATACGGCTAAGGTAATTTGGGCATTATAACAATACTTTTGAGAGTATTTCTACCAAGAGAGGGGGGTATTATACGAAAGCAACTAGGCTAGGGGGGGTACCCCACGGCCACACTACTAGGAGGGGGGGTATACCCCTCGGCCAAGGCCTCTAGGAGAGGGGGAGGCCTCTTGGCCGAACTCAACACAAAGGGGAGGGAGAAGATTTAACACTTAGGAACATTTAGGAATGGATGAATAAGTCTTCAAAGGGATGGGTATTTATAGGCCAAGTGAAGGCCAACCAATGGCCAAGATTGAGCCAAGTGCTACACAAGTGTAAGGCCAAGATTCACCCAAGTACACCTTATCCATCTACCACACCAACCAACACAAAATATCCTACCTACTCCCAAGCCCAAATCGTCCATAATGCCGTCAAGGTGTTCCAATGAGAGGGTGACAAGTGTAAGCCCTCTTGTTGGTCCAAAATGTTTCGCCTCTCGGAAAAATCCGCAAAATAAAATATGGCATAGCCGAAATTCCCTACGAAAGTGTGGAAAACGTTTCACTAAAAACGACTCTAACCGTGTTGTGCACAAAATTAAATCGCCAAGCCTACTTGAAGTTCGAAATTTCCTACGACGCCCTCGCATATACTGGAAATACGGGGTATAACAATGCCAAAAGAAGGAAGAGGTTCACATACCTCGCGACGATTATCGATAAGTAGCAAAATGCTCCAAAGTACTTCAACCTTGTTAGCTATTCCATCCTTCAAGTAGAATACGCTATACGTAGTACTTCAACCTATGATAACCATAACATGTCTATCAACTCCTAGCTTATCAACGTGGAATAATACTAAGTGCTAGGTCTCTTATTCTACAGAAATTTGGGCAGCACTTCCTTTGTTTCTACGTACTTTTCCACCTTTTCCAAGGCCCGAAATCAATAGCCAACATGCCACATTTAAGGCTCAACAATTCAGCTAACCAAAGGGGTTTACACGCCTTAACAGGACGTGTAAAATTCTGCCCCACAATTAATACGAAACTGTCCAAAAATTAAGGCAAATTCTCGGCTCAAAATGTGTAACAACATAAAGTTCATTCCAATTCATTTTCAATCCAAATTGTTATTCTAACATGTTATATAACCTCAAACGATTATAACAACTATAATCCCTTCTTTCTATAACATGTGATGATCGTAACTAACAATTAAATTGAATTACAATCTTAATGGCTAACATGAACTTTTCGGATTTAGGCTTCCAAAATTTCATAACACTTATCAATCTTCATAATATATATCACATGATCATTTCTAACTTATCATAACAAGAAATCTTCAATCACAATAGTAAGACGAAAATTTATACCTCAATAAGCCCAAATCCAATCCAAGATTCAAAGTCGATCCTTAGCAACCTTAACTTATCTTCTTGATGTTCCAATCCGCTATTTGCAACCCTAAGAAGCTTGTGAAGAACTCCTCTTCTATTTCCAACTTCAAAGTTGAAGAACACCTTAGGTTTTCACCTTGCGACTAACGTAAAAATGTAGTTTTTGTTATATCCCGTATTTTCAGAGTATGTACGTAAGGACGTACGTATAAAATTTGAACTTGAGATTAGGCTTGGCCGAATTATTTTTGTGCACAACACCCGGTTAGAGTCGTTTTTCGACGAAACGTTTCCACAGCTTTCGTAGGGAAAATTCCGGCTATGTCATTTTTAATTTTTGCGGATTTTTCCGAGAGACGAAACATTTTGGACCAACAAGAGGGCGACACTTGTCACCCTCTCATTGGAAGGACTTGGGCGGTCAAGGGTGGACGATTTGGGTGAGTTTTTGTCAAGTAGTAGGTAGGATATTTTGGTGGTAGATGGATAAGGTGCACTTGGCAAGATCTTGGCCCTACACTTGCCTTGCACTTGGCATGATCTTGGCCATTGGTTGGCCTTTGCTTGACCTATAAATACCCCTCCCTTTGTGAAGACTTCTTCATCCTAAAAATCTCTAAGTCTTGAAAATCCCTTCCCCCTCTCTTGTGGTGTTCGTCCAACACCCCCCTCCCCCCTTTGAGAAGGCCCTTGGCCGAGAGCCCCTCCCCCCCTTGGCCGAGAGTAGCCCCCCCTAGTGGGGTAGGCCGAGGGGTATACACCCCCCCTTGTGGTGTTGTCTCGTATCAATACCCCCTCTTGGTAGAAATACTCGCACAAGTATTGGTACTATACCCAAATTACCTGAGCCGTATACCTTTTTGTATTCTAAGGTTATACCTATCTAAAAGCCCAGTAATACTATTATACTTCCCACAGTCACAAACCGAAACCCTAAGGAAAATCTCCATAGTTAGTTGAGTGTTATGTAGAAGTTGGTTAGAACTTCTAGGGTGGTTTGGAGCGGTTGAGCGCACTGAGTTGAGCTAAACGTTGCCTGTGATCGACATCTATACTTGGATAATTATGGGCTTATCGAGGTAATTATCTTGTCCCCTATTGTAATTGGAGATTACATGTAGTAGGAATATATAGTTGAAGTATACTATATATATAAGAACCGAACATAGTTTTGTGGCAATGTCCTTGGACTTAAGCCCAATTTAAAGAAGAGAACTGAATCTGAATTACGTAGGGTGTACATGAGACATGTGTACTTGTGGGTAGGGAGGGCTGCCCAATTTCCGTAGGATCTTGTATCTAGATTTATTCTACCGAGTAGTCTAGACTTTGATAGACTTGTATAACTGTATAGGTTGAATGTTCTGCGAGTAGCGTGCTACTGAGAAGGTGGACCAGCAGGGTTATAGCCGTGAGCGATTTGCTTTTAGTCGATAATCGTCGCGAGGTATGTGATCCTCTTCCTATCTCTTCCAGCATGATATGTGTGTAACTATGTAGTACGGTAGACGTACGTGTGTTAATTGAACGTAGTTATACGGCAATGTCTTTTGACTTAAGCCCGAATAATAATAATCTTGAAGTAGTTCAAGAGAATTAAGAACTGTTTTTAAAAGAAGAGTAATACTTGGTTTTAAAATCTTAAGAGTTATACTAGCTTTATGGGAAGTTAGGTATAATGGCTTAAGAGAGATAAAACGAATGTATTATTTATTTTAGAAGTTAAGAGACTTGATCTTGTAAGATAAGAGACTTAACTTAAATGAATTATATGAATTTTGTGTGAAACCTCATTCGTGAGAAATGAGTACTTGGTTTTTAAAAGGGATAATGTTTCTTGATTTCTAAATCGTAAATGTGTATCGACAAACCACTGCAGCGTTAATAAAGGAAAAGGTATTGAATAATTGAGTATTATTAAAACCAGTAGAAACTTCCATCTGCATAGAAGCTAAGATGAGACAAAATGATATTTCCTAGATCATGGTTGCTGTAATAAGATTGTTATAAACAAGAATATCCTACTCACATAATAAGGCTTATGTTTCGCAAATTGTTTAAAAGAGAATTATATTCTTAAATGAATAAGACTATGAACTACGAAACCTTTCTAAAATAAGGAAACGTGAACATTTGAAATTAGGCAAACTTGGACGTTTGGAAAATAATGTTGTTACTTGATTTTACAAAGGTAAGTGTTTTGGTTTACTTAAAAATACAGTCACTCTATTTTATACTACGGGTATTATGTGACCTATGTGAAAGAAACGGATCTTTTAAAGATTTAATGTATAAAGTACTTTGGGGATAGATACCCGAACTTGTTAATAGAAAGTACCTTGTGTGAACAACTTGATTGTATTGGTTTGTGATAGACTTGTATTACTTTCTGGATGATTTGTTAAGTAAATATGCTAGGATGCTACGTGTGTTAGTATCTTGTGATGTTTGTAGGGGTTTCCCCTCGATTGCGCTTAAATTGTTTTACTATCAGCCGATATGTTGGTATTGTACCACTCACCTTGACTTGTTTCCGGAGGTTAAGCTGCCCTCCGATGTGGGGTAGACTCAGGCGGTCTGGGACCATGATTCGAGAATACCTCATGCGGGTCCAGGGGGCCTATGCGGAGCTACGAGAGTTCCAGGTTAGTATGCGTCCTTTATGGGCACGCGTCCATGTGGCCACGCGGATCGCGAGTCGGCGGATCTTGGGAGTAGCTACCCTCGATGCGGGTTATACCTCATGCGGGCCTATGAGTTTGGCCTATGCGAGCTGCGGAGAGTTCGGGGCTAGGCCGCACATTAGATCTGCGAGCGAGTGGCGGCTTTGATCATGTGACGGTGCAGACATATCTCATGATCTGATTTATGACCTTGTTGATGCGTGGGTTTTAGTAGTCGGCTATGCCTTCGCACTTACCTGTGCGGTTTTATTAGGATACAGTGGGACCTCGTGTTCATGTGTATTCCTTGATGCTTTTATATCATAGATCGGCGGTGAGGAAGGTATTCCACGCATGATTGATGTTGTGGGCGTGAGACCCATAGTTATATTTGAGTGATGACTTTGAGGCGTGAGTCACGACTTGACATATTGCTTATTTATTTTGATCGTAGTTTGGTTATCATACATGTCTCCCTTTATATAGACTACTATGATTTCATTTACGATTTATTTTCGCCACATACTTACTGTTATGCGACCTCGCCTTGGCTGCGTTCATCTGCAGTAAAGGTACACGATCGTTGATCCTCGCCACGAGGTCTCAGCGTTTGGGAAAGCTCGTTTCTCGGAGGCTTGTCTTCGTATAGTCCCTGTTGTTGTAGGTGCTTACATTCGGGGTATGACGGCCACGTCCCGTCGTTGTCATATCATTCGTAAGTGCAGTAGTACTATTGTGGCGGGGTTTGTAAAAAGGATTAAACTGTTCATTTGTAAGAGTTGTTATTTATATATATCTTTGAAAAGGCAAGTTTTCTCAGACATGTTTGTACTTTATTGGTTTCATGTATGTGTTTTATGTTCCGTGATTACTCGATGTTGTATCACTAGGGTGCCCGGTAAGGCACGATCGCGGGCCCGGTTGGTCGTGACAAAGTGGTATCGAGCGATTAATCCTCGGAAAGTGTCTACTGACCGTATCGATGGGAGTCTTGATTATCGGTGTGTTGTGCACCAATAATCAGGAGGCTATAGGATATTTAGGATTGGTTTCTATTCTTCTCACTCTGAGATCGTGCCTTAGAGCTGTGTTGTAAGTTGGACCCTCTAACGTATTTCTTTCCCTTAACGTTATGCCTCCGCGTAGGGCAACCCGGGCCCAGGAGGGCAAGGCGGCCGAGGGAGCTGCGAGTACAGAGGGTTACGAGGCATTGGCCCAATCATCACCTGAGTTAGGTGCTTCATTTGGGGAGTTCTGCGACGTCACTAGCCCCAGCAGAGTTTAGCACGGCGGCGGCAGTTCCTACTGCGGCCATGATGTTTGAACCTTCAGTTCCACGACCGGGAACAGAGAATTTAGATTGCAAGAAGGCGACCCTGTTACTAGCTATGGATTTGGCTACCAGAGAGTGTACCGATTTATCACGGGTCTTAATGACTATCTAAGAGAGGGTTGTGCAAGAGTAGCTCTTCGATTGAAGCTTGAGCACACGTATGCGGGCTTATGCGCGTGCCGAGAAACGTAGAGATCGACGGGTTAACCAAGGACAGCAGAAGAGGGCCAGAGCAGCAAGGTCCTTTGGTAACTTTCGAGGCGAGTCACCTCACCAGCGGATTATATTGTGCACATCCACCAGTGCAGAGAGGTCCTCCACGAATTTCAGGACGTTCGGGGTATGCAGGAGTTGGTCAGAGCTCCAGATCTTTCGGTTCACAGTGTGGCAGACGTCATCCCGGGGAATGTCGTCTTTTAGTTGGTACTTGTTGTACCTACGACCGTCAGGGTCTGATATCGGAAGAGTGTCCTTGTAGGAGGACTTAGCTTTCAGGATCGGTGGGTAGTTCGTCACCTTCCTTAGCTATGCGCCCTACGGGGCAGGTTTGATTAGAACGACTAAGGGGAGTGAAGCAGTTGATGCAGGCATATATTTAACCCTCTAGAGTTTTGTATATGTGATTAGGTGAGTATACCTTAAGTGCTATGTTCGGATAGCAGTGTGTTAGTTGTGATTAGGAATCATGGTTGTTTAACCGAGTAAGATTTTGGGGGATAGAGAAAGTGTGAGCCTTCGAGCTTTATACGTAGAGACCTTATAGGTAAGGCCATCTCGAGTAAAAGATTTATACGTTTAACCCTTGTCGGAGTGCATAGTGCACGTGAGCTATGTTTGTGGGATAAGTCCCGGAGTTGTGTGGAATGAAATAGGGTAGTTGAGCTAAGAAGACCGTTAGGTTTTCGTAACGTGATTAGTGAAGTTGTTCCGGATCGAGGAGCAAGTGTTTCTGCGAGTGGGTCGGGTTGAGGCCGTCGCGGGTCAACCCGCGACACGTTGTATGGTGGGGTCAGTTTGTGGTGGTCGCCGGGTGGTAGGTCACGAGGTGTTAGGCCCAAGTTTAGTTAACAGCGTGCGAGTTCGTGGATGCGTTCGACCGATGGTCGGGCGATGGGGCAGCCCATCGTGTTCTCGATCGGACCGTTCACTCGGCGATGTTGATTTATCGAGAAAGGTTGTAAAGGCTGCAGGCGCCTACCTTCACCTTATGACAGTGAAGCCCGGGTTGTGGCTATGTTCGTTTCTAAAAGTTTTACGAGCGAGATTGAGAACTCGTGAGCCTCGGTGATCGCGCACGATCGTACCATTTGTTGGGTCGCCGGGTGACACTAACCTCGCGCAAAGTGACAAAGTGGTATCCGGTGTTTGGATTTGGGGTAGTTGTAGGATTGTTGTCTCCTGTGGAGGAGGCGTTTAAGCTACCATTTCGGTGTTCGGATGTCGCTTACGGCCTTGTAGAGGCGGAAGTGTAAGTTGCCGGTCGATTGGTTCGATGTTGGCGTTGGATAGTTGGTTCAGCTTGTTCCGGTAATTTGTGGATAGGGTGAAGCTTGTCTAGAAGAGGTTCGGCAGCTCGGAGAAATCGTGCGGATAATCGGAGGCACGCCAGGAGTTCGAGTTGGCGGTCGGTCTTGAAAGTATCACCCCGGTTAGGGTGTGACGAGTTTTGGAAACAGAAGAAACTTAGCCCGAGTTACTTTGGGCCTTTTTGGAGTTCATGTGAAGAATAGGCCAGGTTTCCTATATGTTAGCAATTGCCGTCCGACTTAGGAGGCAGTACGTCCGGTCTTTCGCATTGTTATGTTCGGGAAAGTATCGGAGATCCATCCAGAGTGTTCCCAGTTAATGATGACCACGTTAGAGATAGTAACCCCGAGCTTTGGAAACTGAAGCGGTAACAGAAATGTGGTAAGAGTTCGAGTGTACAAGAAGGGTACGACACGTAAGGGAAGAAGCGAGCATGTATGGCGAGCTTAGATGCGAAGGAAGTATATTTTAGACCCCGGAGAGTGGTGTTTTGTGGTGATATTAGAGGTGTTTCCTCGTGGACGTGGATGTAAGTATTTTGCGCGGGTGTTTCGGTGGCCAGGTGTGGCAGGTTTGTTCTCCTAATTAGAGTAGTGAAGGCTATACTGGCGCGCGTTCGTTTTGAGACTTAGAAGGAACATTCGGGACGAATGTTTCTAAGGAGGGGAGAATGTTATATCCCGTATTTTCAGAGTATGTACGTAAGGACGTACGTATAAAATTTGAACTTGAGATTAGGCTTGGCCGAATTATTTTTGTGCACAACACCCGGTTAGAGTCGTTTTTCGATAAAACGTTTCCACGACTTTCGTAGGGAAAATTCGGCTATGTCATTTTTAATTTTTGCGGATTTTTAGAGATTTAAACATTTTGGACCAACAAGAGGCGACACTTGTCACCCTCATTGGAAGGACTTGGCGGTCAAGGGTGGACGATTTGGGTGAGTTTTGTCAAGTAGTAGGTAGGATATTTTGGTGGTAGATGGATAAGGTGCACTTGGCAAGATCTTGGCCTACACTGCCTTGCACTTGGCGTGATCTTGGCCATTGGTTGGCCTTGGCTTGACCTATAAATACCCCTCCCTTTGTGAAGACTTCTTCATCCTAAAAATCTCTAAGTCTTGAAAATCCCGTCCCCCTCTCTTGTGGTGTTCATCCAACACCCCTCCTTTGAGAAGGCCCTTGGCCGAGTTCCTCCATGGCGAGAGTACCACTGAGTGGGGTAGTAGAGGTATACACCACTGTGGTGTTGTCTCGTATAAATACCCCCCTCTTGGTAGAAATACTCTCAAAAGTATTGTTACTATACCCAAATTACCTTAGTCGTATACCTTGTAGTATTCTAAGGTTATACATCTGAAAAGCCAGTAATACTATTATACTTCCGTCGGTCACAAACTAAACCACAAGGAAAATCTCCATAGTTAGTTGGAGTGTTATGTAGAAGTTGGTTAGAACTTCTAAGGGTGGTTTGGAGCGGAGTTGGGCGCACGAGTTGGGCTAAGCGTTGCCCGGGATCGACATCTATACTTGGATAATTATGGGCTTATCGAGGTAATTATCTTGTCCCCCTATTGTAATTGGAGATTACATGTAGTAGGAATATATAGTTGAAGTATACTATATATATAAGAACTGAACATAGTTTTGTGGCAATGTCCTTGGACTTAAGCCTGAATTTAAAGAAGAGAAATGAACTGTAATTACGTAGGACTGTATTACAGTAGACTTGTGTAGTTTGTGGGTAGGGAGAGGGCCCAATTTTCCCGTAGGATCTTGTATCTAGATTTATTCTACCGAGTAGTCTAGACTTTGATAGACTTGTATAACCTGTATAGGTTGAATGTTCTGCGAGTAGCATGTGCTACTTGAGAAGGTGGACCAGGCTAGCCGGGTTATAGCCGTGGAGCGATTTGCTTATAGTCGATAATCGTCGCGAGATATGTGATCCTCTTCCTATCTCTTCCAGCATGATATGTGTGTAACTATGTAGTACGGTAGACGTACGTGTGTTAATTGAACGTAGTTATACGGCAATGTCTTTTGACTTAAGCCCGAATAATAATAATCTTGAAGTAGTTCAAGAGAATTAAGAACTGTTTTTAAAAGAAGAGTAATACTTGGTTTTAAAATCTTAAGAGTTATACTAGCTTTATGGGAAGTTAGGTATAATGGCTTAAGAGAGATAAAACGAATGTATTATTTATTTTAGAAGTTAAGAGACTTGATCTTGTAAGATAAGAGACTTAACTTAAATGAATTATATGAATTTTGTGTGAAACCTCATTCGTGAGAAATGAGTACTTGGTTTTTAAAAGGGATAATGTTTCTTGATTTGAAATCGAAATGTGTATCGACAAACCAAGCGTTAATAAAGGAAAAGGTATTGAATAATTGAGTATTATTAAAACCGGTAGAAACTTCCATCCGCATAGAAGCTAAGATGAGACAAAATGATATTTCTAGATCATGATCATTGTAATAAGATTGTTATAAACAAGAATATCCTACTCATAATAAGGCTTATGTTTATAAATTGTTTAAAAGAGAATTATATTCTTAAATGAATAAGACTATGAACTACGAAACCTTTCTAAAAGAAGGAAACGTGAACATTTGAAATTAGGCAAACTTGGACGTTTGGAAAATAATGTTGTTACTTGATTTTACAAAGGTAAGTGTTTTGGTTTACTTAAAAATCTGATACTCTATTTTATACTACGGGTATTATGTGACCTATGTGAAAGAAACGGATCTTTTAAAGATTTAATGTATAAAGTACTTTGGGGATAGATACCCGAACTTGTTAGTAGAAAGTACCTTGTGTGAACAACTTGATTGTATTGGTTTGTGATAGCCTTGTATTACTTTCTGGTTGATTTGTTAAGTAAATATGCTAGGATGCTACGTGTGTTAGTATCTTGTGATGTTTGTAGGGGTTTCCCCTCGATTGCGCTTAAATTGTTTCACTATCAGCCGATATGTTGGTATTGTACCACTCACCTTGACTTGTTTCCGGAGGTTAAGCTGCCCTCCGATGCGGGGTAGACTCAGGCGGTCTGGGACCATGATTCGAGAATACCTCATGCGGGTCCAGGGGGCCTATGCGGAGCTACGAGAGTTCCAGGTTAGTATGCGTCCTTTATGGGCATGCGGTCTATGTGGCCATGCGGACTGCGAGTCCAGGCGGATGCCGGGGAGTAGCTACCCTCGATGCGGGGTTATACCTCATGCGGGCCTATGAGTTTGGCCTATGCGGAGCTGCGAGAGTTCGGGGCTAGACGCGCGCATTAGATATCGAGCGAGTGGCGGCTTTGATCATGTGGACGGTGCAGACAAATCTCATGATACGATTTATGACCTTGTTGATGCGTGGGTTTTAGTAGTCGGCTATGCCTTCGTACTTACCTCATGCGGTTTTATTAGGACACAGTGGGACACCGTGTTCATGTATTCCTTGATGCTTTTATATCATAGGCGCCGCGGTGAGGAAGGTATTCAACGCATGATTGATGTTGTGGGCGTGAGACCCATAGTTATATTTGAGTGATGACTTTGAGGCGTGAGTCACGACTTGACATATTCGCTTATTTATTTTGAATCGTAGTTTGGTTATCATACATGTCTCCGCTTTATATAGACTACTATGATTTCATTTCTGATATTTATTTTCATTTCACATACTTGCACTGTTATCGACCTCGCCCGGGGCTGCGTTCATGCCGCAGTAAAGGTACACGATCGTTGATCCTCGCTCGAGGTCTCGGCTCGGCGTTTGGGAAAGCTCCGTTTCTCGAGGCTTGTCTTAGTATAGTCCCTGTTGTAGGTGCTTACATTCGGGGTATGGCGGCCACGCTCGTCGTCGTTGTCATATCATTCGTAGAGGTCTGTAGTACTGTTGTGGGCAGGGTTTGTAAAAAGGATTAAATTGTTCATTTGTAAGAGTTGTTATTTATATATATGCCGAAAGGCAAGTTTTTCTCATATTACTGTTTCGTACTTTATTGGTTTCATGTATGTGTTTTATGTTCCGCTGATTACTCTGATGTTGTATCACTAGGGTGCCCGGGGTAAGGCACCAGTCGCGGGCCCGGGTTCGGGTCGTGACAGTTTTTCCGGGATCTTTCTATTGAGATATCCTTATAATACCCCTAAGAACCTTGGGTTTAAGTATTGGGAATTATGGACAACAAACGAAATTTTTTGTGTGTGGGATAGAGCTAATGCCGAGAGCTCACAATGAGAAAGACAAGTCTTGCCAATTTTTCTAAGTGTTGGAAAATGATCAAGTCTTGCACTAGTAGTAGTATTATATAAGGAAATCAATGGCTAGGATTAAAACATATGGATGGCTAGGATTGGGTCAATAATGTCAAGCTCCATTTTTCTAGTTGACTTGGTCCATTTTTATTCATACAACAAACCCATGTGCAGGGTGACACATGTCGCCCTCTCATTGGTCTAAAATATTTCGTTTCCCGAAATTTCCATAATTGGTCAAAATACCGGAAACCTCGTGGGCTCCACAAAAACGTAAAATTCCTCGGGTTCGGAAGGTTTTTCCTTGGAAAACAATTCTTTCTTTCGTTCAAATTTTTAAGTCTTGTTTCCTTACGTACCTTCTCTTAAACATATCCTGGAATTACGGGGTGTAACATTCTTCCCCCCTTTGAAACATTCGTCCCCGAATGTTCTTTCGGAGCTCCATCTAAACATTTCTCGGTATAGTCTCATAAAACTACACTTAATGAAATCTAATTATGTCACATATGGCCCTAATACATCGCACATGCATATCCATACATCATAAGCCAAACGAGGAATCAAATCCAAAGTGTGCATCATCACTATTTACTCCAATTCATGGCCAAAAAGGATTCTCTTTTCGAACATTTCCTTAGTCATAACTATAAACACTTCAATTCTTTCAACCCTTGTTCTCTCCTTTTCTTACTTATCGTATTATTCTCGTACTTCCAAACTTATTCTAGAATACGTACATAATCTCAATCATCGCTTCTGTTTTCAATTCCTTGGGGTTACTATATCCAACTTGGTCATTTTTTTGTTCTCTCAACCCGGTTCCGGTGGAACGCGTCCATGAACTCGTACAACGACTAACTAAACTTGAGTCTTACACCCTCGTGACCCTATCACATAGCGGGACTACCTCTAACTGACCCCATTCTATTTGGACTGGGTTGACTGCAATGACCCATGTAACCCGATCCATTGTCGCACTTAATTCTCATTCTTGGTCTGAAATAAATCTTACTGCCCAAGAAGGCCTTATACATCTAAGGTCTCAGCGGTCATCAATATTCTAAGGTTCACAATTATTTTATGTCCTTAGCCTACATTATCAGTCCCCATGTCACGACCCGATCCCGGGCCCGTGACTGGTGCCTTACCCCGGGCACCCTAGTGATACAACATCAGAGAAAACCAGCGGAAAATAAAACATAAACATGAAACAAGATATATGATCATAAAGCAACTAACCAAAAGCAGTTGCTTACGTATATATACATAAAACCCGAAAAGTTTAATCCTTTGTTCAACTCTGCCCACAACAGTACTACAGACCTCTAAGATTTACAACAACCATGACGGGACAGGGCCCGCCATACCCCTGAATGTACAAGAACCTACAACTCAGGGAACACATACCAAAGAATAAGCCTCTGGAGAAACGGAGCTTCCCAATACGCTGAACTGTGATCCTATGAGCGGGGATCCACTACAGATGTACTCCTACCTGCGGCATGAACGCACCCCGGCGAGGTCAAGACAACAGTACCAAGTATGTGAAATCGTAAAAATTATCAGAAATGAAATCATACTAGTCTATATAAAGCGGGAGACATGTATGATAACCAAACTACGATTCACAATATAAAAGCGATCATGTCGATCATGGACTCACGCCTCAAGTCATCACTCAAATATAACTATGGGTCTCACGCCACAACATCAATCATGTTCGCATCGGCGCGTGCCCGGAATTGCGACGGTGTAGACATGCCCGTGATGCAACAATAATACCAATGCCCCACGCCACATGCCGGACTGCGCCGGTGTAGACACGTCCATGTGACATTAACAATAATAACAATGCCCCGGCGCGTACATGCCCGGAATTACGCCGGTGTAGACACGCCCAAGTGACATTATCAACAATAATATCGGGTGATTAACCCCGCTGGCCACACGCCCGGAGTACGCATCGGTGTAGATATGTCCATGTAACCACAATAACAATATATCAGTGTAATCAACCCCGCGCGTGGCCACATGCCCGGTCTGCGTCGGTGTAGACATGTCCATGTGACATCAACAACAATATACCGCACAACCAAAGCTATCACAAACAAGCTCAAGCAAATTACCATACTTCTAGACTTTTATAAAAGATCCACTCCTTCCCGAAGTCACGATATCAACACTTGCACAACAAAGGCTATCACAACAAGCATAGGCGAGTTACACAACAACAGCATGAAGCAAGTTACACACAACTCAAGGTACTTCCATTTTATATCAAAGTCCTGTTTTAACCTAAAGTACTACGTACATTAAAATCCTCTTTAAGAGATCCATTCCTTTCACAAAAGTCACATAATACCCGTAGTATAGAGTGACTATCTTTTTAAAGTAAACCAAAATACTTCCCTTTGTAAAATCGAGTAACAACATTATTTTCCAAGCGCTCAAGTTTGCCTAATTTCAAATGCCCGGTTCTTATTTTAAAAGGTTTCATAACCCATAGTTTTAATCTCTTTTAAAACAATCGAGTAACATAAGTCTTGACGTGAGCCGTTTATTCTTGTTTACAACAATCTTGTTACAATGACCGTGATCTAGGAAATGTAATACAATTTTGTGTTGTGGTGGCTTCTATGCGGGTGGAGGTTTCTACTGGTTTTAATAACAATTAGTTAGTTGTCAATACACTTTCCTTTATTAGTGCTGCTGTGGTTTGTTCGACACTTATTCTCATTTCCAAATCAATAAAACATTATTCTTTTAAAACCAAGTACTCATTACTCGTGAATGAGGTTTCACAACACATTTAACAAAATGTTAATAACCAAGTAAAACAAGTTAAGTCTCTTATCTTTCAAGATCAAGTCTCTTAACTTCTACAATCAATAAACCAATCTTTTACCTACATAGAGTCGTTATAACTAACTTCCCATAAAGCTATTATAACACCCTATGTTTTAAACCAACCAACTCATTTAACACATGTACGTCTACCGTACTACATAGTTTACAAAGCATCATGCTAGAAGGATAGGAAGAGGTTCACATACCTCGCGACGATTATCGACAATAAGCAAAACGCTCCTCAAGATCAGAATCTGGCCAGCCGCTTCCACTCTTCAAGTAGAATACGCCACTCGTAGTACTTCCACTTATAAGGCCACAAACGCCTATTAACTTCTAACCGCACGGTTCCACATTCTACGTAAAAATTGGCAGACCTCCCGCAACAACAGAAATCTCCTCCTCTATCGAGGCGGCTACCAAGCCAACCAGTGGGGTTTATACGTCTAACCAGACGTATACAATTCAACTATACAGTAATACTGACAAGTCTCAGTAATACACCCTATGTAAATACAGTTCAGTTCTTTTCTTTAAATTCAGGCTTAAGTCAAAAGACATTGCCGCACAATAATGTTCAGTACTATATATAGTATACCTCAACTATATATTCCTACAACATGTAATCTCCAATTACAATAAGGGGACAAGAATATTTACCTCGACAAGCCCAAAATTATCCAAGTTATAATGTCGATCCTGAGCAAGGTTTAGCTCCTACTCCGCGCGCTCCAATCCGCTCCAAACAACCCTTAGAAGTTCTAACCAACTTCTACTCAAATACTTCAACCAACTATGAAGATTTCCTTAGGGTTTCGGTTTGAGACTAAAAGGACAAAGGTAGTATTTCCTGCCTCACGTATAGAGGTAACTTTTGGAATACAACAAGGTAAAGGCTAAGGTATTTTGGGCATTATAACAATACTTGTAGAATACATTTCTACCAAGAGGGGTACCCACTGCCAGACACCACCAAGGGAGTGGAACCTCTCGGCCAAAGGCCACAGGAGGAGGAGGGAGAGGCTTTGGACGAGAGCCACAAGAGGAGGGGAGGAGAGTTTTCAAGGCTTAGACAAAGTGAGGAGTGAATGAATAAGTCTTCAACAAGGGAGGGGGTATTTATAGGAAACCAACGGCCTTGATCAAGCCAAGTGCAAGGCAAGTGTATGGCCTTGACTGCCAAGTGCACCCTAACCCCTACTCCACAAAACTAGGCACTAAACATGGCACCAAACAAGCCACAAACAAGGCCAAAACAAGGAGCCAATAGGCCTCAAACCCGTGACCAACAGCCAACCCATTATCGCCAAATGAGGGTGACAACGTCACCCTCCCGTTGGTCCAAAACATTTCGTCTCTAAAAATCCGCAAAAATCAAAAGGACATAGCCGAATTTTCCTACGCAAGCCGTGGAAACGCTTTAGTAAAAACGACTCTAACCGGTGTTGTGCATAAAAAGAATTCGCCAAGCCAATTTGAAGTTCGAATTTCTACGTGCGCCCTACGTATATACTGGAAATACGGTATAACATTCTTCCTTAGAAACATTCGTCCCGAATGTTCCTTCTAAGCCCCAAAACACACACGCCGTATAGTCTTCACCGCTATACTTACGAAACAATCATGCCACACCTGCCACAAAACACACGCTCACTTCTCCTTTCTCGTTGTACCCTTTCTCGAACACTCGAACTCTTCTAGTATCCGTACTCACACTTCCACAACGCTTGCTTTCCAACCCTTGAGTCACTACCTCCAAACTTGGTCATCTTACTAACCTCAAACTTCTTTAAGGCCATTCCGGCCTTTACGAACCGCTTCGTCGAACGCCCCACGAACTCATACGATGATTAACTAAACCGCCTAGCACCTCGTGACCTACCATCCGCGGACCACCTAATCGACTTACCTAAACCGGCTACGGTTGACCCGCACATGCCCTCAACCCGACCCTCCTTCGCGCCAACTCTTGCTCCGACACGGAACAATCTTACTAACATACGTCATGAAAGCTACCACTTCCACCTCACACTACCCATGGACTTATCACACAAATAAACCCCACGATACTACGACTCGAGCAAGGGTCAAACATAAAATAAATCTTTTACACAAGACAACCTTACCTCTAAGGTCTCAATCGTGGAATAGTCTAAGGTTCACACTTACCATGCCCCCTGTGCTTACCCTTCTACACTAACTGTGCTTCTAAATCACATTTTAGCACAAAGCTATCCTAACATAACACTAAACACATCAGCATAACAAGCATACAAAACTCTGGAGGGTTAAGGACATACATGTCTCTACCGCTTATCTAATCACGGTCCCACTGCAGGCGCGCTAGTGGCGTGATGAACCACCATCGATCCTCGGCGTCGAGTCGCAACATCCGTATACCCTTTGGTCGGACAGCCGCCAAATGGCCTGGCCGCAAAATAACAAGCTCCTTGGCACCACGACACTTCAAATGCGGTCTACCACATCGCCACACCGAGGTAGGGTGATCGATCCGCCAACACCCCTACTACCCCGAAACTCAACCTCGAGCCCCGACCGCTCCTCAAGACGGTGGAGGACCACCAGATCGGGCGGGGTACAAAACTAGTTCACGAGGCGGTCCGCCTCGAAAGTCGCCAAAGACCCCGATGTCCCGCCCTCTCACCGATCCAGTCATTCCGTCGACCTCTCCGTACTCACATCCTAGTGCATGAGCTCGCATGCGGGCAATGTCCATGCCCGTACAAGAGCTACACCAACAAGCCTCGCTAAGTAATCATCTAGCCCGGTGACATAGCGGTGCACTCTATCCTCCATGGTTGCCACTAAAGCGGGACATACCGAGCCAACGAGTCAAACTCCACGTTGTACTCCCGAACCGCACGCCTCTCGCCTAAGCATCATAAACTGTTTACCCGCGCCCTCCTCATCCGCGGAGGCAAGAAGTGAGTGAGGAATGCCTCGAGAACTCGTCCCATACACGGAAGCGCATGCTCTCCCGACAACTCCCACGATCAAAACCCGATCGCGGTATCACGCACCGATGCGAACCTAAGACCACCGACTGGTCTCCGCCTTGATCACTCTACGACCAGAATCGCTTGATGAACTCCTCGCGATCATCCTCGTGCCTCGACCCATAAAACTCGCGGGCTACAACTCGTAAAGTCCCGTAGCCTCAAACTATTCGCTCGGGGTGTACCATCGTGCTAGAACTGAATCACTGCATCCACTTATCTCATATTCGCCACGACTGCCAAGAATCGGGCCATCTCTTGTACTTATCTCATCCGCTCCAGCCGCGGACCGAGGCTCGTGCAGTGGTCTCGGAACACCGCCAGGGTTTCTAAATCTCGCTGGGCGGCGCTGCAAAACCCGCCGTCAAGCATAATCTCGAGCATCGACGCTCGCGCTCGTACTCTCTCAGATCTCACTAGCAAGACTCGGCTGTCTTGCCCTTCCGGGCTCTGGTTGCTTGCGCGAGGCATAATCGTAAAAACGAGATACGCCGAGGGGTCCAACTTACAACACTCTAAGGCACGATCTCGAATGAGAAGAATGGAAACCAATCCTAAATGTCCTATAGCCTCCTCGATTATAGATGCCGTGCACAACACATCGATAATCAAGACTCTACTAGACACGGCAGTAGACACCTTCCGAGGATTAATCGCTTCGATACCACTTTTGTCACGACCGATCCTGCCCGTGGATCGTGCCTTACCCCGCACCCTAGTGATACAACATCGAGAAAACCAAGGAAAATAAAACATAAACATGAAACAAGATATATGATCATAAACAAAGCAACTAAAATAATTGCCTCAGATATATACATAAAACCCGAATAGCTTTAATCTTTTTACAACTCGCCACAACAAGATTACTGCACTTAAGATTTACAACAACCATGACGGACAGGCCCCGCCATACCTCGAATGTACAAGAACCTACAACTCGGGAACACATACCAAAGAATAAGCCTCCAGAGAAACGGAGCTTCCTAATACGCTGAATCGTGATCCTATGAGCGAGGATCCACTACCGATGTACTCCTACCGCGGCATGAACGCACTCCGGCGAGGTCAAGATAACAGTACCAAGTATGTGAAATCAGAAAATTATCAGAATGAAATCATACTAGTCTATATAAAGCGAGACATGTATGATAACCAAACTACAATTCACAATATAAAAGCCATGTCGATCGTGACTCACGCCTCAAGTCATCACTCAAATATAACTATGGGTCTCACGCCCACAACATCAATCATGTTCGTGATCGGTCGATGCCCCTCTCAGACGGTGTAGAAATGCCCACGATGCCACATGCCCCGTGACGCATCGGTGTAGACACGCCCATGTGACATTAACACAATAACAATGCCCCATGGCCACATGCCCCGACCAGACGGTGTAGACACGCCCAAGTGACATTATCAACAATAATATCGGGTGATTAACCCCGCCGCACGGCCACACGCCCCGAGTCCAGACGGTAGACATGTCCATGTAACCACAATAACAATATATCGTAATCAACCCCGCCGCACGGCCACATGCCCTGACTGCAGACGGTGAGATATGTCCACGTGACATCAACAACAATATACCGCACAACCAGGCTATCACAAACAAGCTCAAGCAAATTACCATACTTCTAGACTTTTATAAATAGATTCACTCCTTCCCAAGAAGTCACCTGATATCAACACTTGCACAACAAAGGCTATCACAACAAGCATAAAGAGTTACACAACAACAGCATGTGCAAGTTACACACAACTCAAGGTACTTCCATTTTATATCAAAGTCCTGTTTTAACCCTAAAGTACTACGACATTAAAATCCTCTTAAGAGATCCATTCCTTTCACAAAAGTCACATAATACCCGTAGTATAGAGTGACTATCTTTTAAGTAAACCAAAATACTTCCTTTGTAAAATCGAGTAACAACATTATTTTCCAAACGCTCAAGTTTGCCTAATTTCAAATGCCCCAGCTTCTTATTTTAAAAGGATTCATAACCTATAGTTTTAATCTCTTTTAAAACAATTGAGTAACATAAGTCTTGACGTGAGCCGCTTATTCTTGTTTACAACAATCTTGTTACAAATGCCATGATCTAGGAAATGTAATACAATTTTGTATTATCTTAGCTTCTATGCAGATGGAGGTTTCTCTTGGTTTTAATAACAATTAGTTAGTTGTCAATACACTTTCCTTTATTAGCGCCGTGGTTTGTTCGACACTTATTCTCATTTCAAATCAATAAAACATTATTCTTTTAAAACCAAGTACTCATTACTCATGAATGAGGTTTCACAACACATTTAACAAAATGTTAATAACTAAGTAAAACAAGTTAAGTCTCTTATCTTTCAAGATCAAGTCTCTTAACTTCTACAATCAATAAACCAATCTTTTACCTACATGTAGTCGTTATAACTAACTTCCCATAAAGCTATTATAACACCCTATGTTTTAAACCAACCAACTCATTTAACACATGTACGCTCACCGTACTACATAGTTTACAAAGCATCATGCTGAAGGATAGAAGAGGTTCACATACCTCGCGACGATTATCGACAATAAGCAAACGCCTCAAGATCAGAATCTGGCTAGTCGTTTCCACTCTTCAAGTAGAATACGCTACTCGTAGTACTTCCACCTATAAGGCCACAAACGCCTATTAACTTCTAACCGCACGGCCCACATTCTACGTAAAATTCGCAAAGACTCTCCCCGCAACAACGTAAATCTCCTCCTCTATCGAGGCCGCCACCAAGCCAACGGCGGCTTATACGTCTAACCGGACGTATACAATTCTACTATACAGAAATACCACAACTCTACTGTAATACAGGCCTAGCTAATTCCCTTTCAGTTCTCTGCATTAAATTCAGGCTGAAGGCAAAAGACATTGCGACAATAATGTTCGATTCTATATATAGTATACCTCAACTATATATATTCCTAAAACATGTAATCTCCAATTACAATAAGGGGACAAGAATATTTACCTCGACAAGCCCAAAATTATCCAAGTTATAATGTCGATCCTGAGCAAGGTTTAGCTCCTACTCCGTGCGCTCCAATCCGCTCAAAACAACCCTTAGAAGTTCTAACCAACTTCTACTCAAATACTTCAACCAACTATGAAGATTTCCTTAGGGTTTCGGTTTGAGACTAAAAGGACAAAAGGTAGTATTTCCTGCTCTACGTATAGAGGTAACTTTTGGAATACACCAAGGTAAAGGCTAAGGTATTTTGGGAATTTTAACAATACTTGTAGAATACATTTCTACCAAGAGTGGGTACCCACTACTAGACACCACCAAGGGAGGGGGAACTCTCGCCAAAGGCCACAGGAGGAGGGGAGAGGCTTTGGACGAGCCACAAGAGGAGGGAGGGAGAGTTTTCAAGGCATAGACAAAGTGAGGAGTGAATGAATAAGTCTTCAACAAGGGAGGGGTATTTATAGGGAAACCAATGGCCTTGATCAAGCCAAGTGCAAGGCAAGTGTATGGCCTTGATCAAGCCAAGTTCACCCTAACCCCTACTCCACAAAACAAGGCACTAAACATGGCACCAAACAAGCCACAAAACAAGGCCAAAACAAGGAGCCAATAGGCCTCAAACCCGTGACTAACCGCCAACCCATTATCGCCGAATGAGGGTGACAAGTGTCACCTCCCGTTGGTCCAAAACATTTCGCCTCTCGGAAAAATCCGCAAAAATCAAAAGGACATAGCCGAATTTTCCTACGCAGTTCGTGGAAACGTTTAAAAACGACTCTAACCGGGTGTTTTGCACAAAAAGAATTCGGCCAAGCCAATTTGAAGTTCGAATTTCTCTACGTACGTCCCTACGTACATACTCTGGAAATACGGGGTATAACACCCCACATACAGGAAATGTAGCTTCTTAATATCTCATAATCACGTTGTCTCACTCACAACAACTCTAATTGCTCCATACCATTATTATTCACATAATCACTTAAGCGTACAACACAGCTTAATCTAACAACATGGTATGCTCTCAAATCAATAAAACATGATCTCTTTTAAGAGTCTATCACAATCTCAGACCATTTATTACCTTCTGACTATTCCAAGTCAGTACATACATAAAGCCTAGGTGTGGATTCAATAAACTGTTTTACACCTTCCAAGTATTTATCAAGATTTTACCAACTTATGGTAACTCATAGTCATAAACTCATAATAGGCAACACACATATGAACCCAAGTAAATACGCTCGTACAGATATACCTCATCATAATACCATCTATACGACAATTTTACCAACCTGGATACGCAATCCATATAATCCTTTTTGGGCCACTGTTGTCCTTCTCATAGCTGCAACTACAATAACACGTTAGGGAAAGACTACCCTAACGACACAACTCTATTACACGATCTCAGAGTGAGAAGAATGGAAACCAATCCTAAATGTCCTGCAGCCTCCTGGTTATAGATGTGGTGCACAACACACCGATAACCAAGACTCTACTAGACACGGTCTGTAGACACTTTCCAAGGACTAACTGCTCTGATACCACTTTTGTCACGACCCGACCCCGGGCCGCGACTGAGGCCCTACCTGGGCACCGTTACAGGTAAACATCATAGATAATCAGCGGAACATACATCAAACTTATAAAATAAATCAACAAGAAATAAACAACAGGTTAGCCGATAAGGCTACCTCCCTGGACATATATATATAATGTAGCCAAAAGCAGTTACATTATTTTTCTTTTACAAGCTGACCCATAAGATATGACTGCAGACCTCTAAGAGTATTGACATAACAATTGTGATGGGACAGGGCCCCGTCATACCCCTGAATGTACAACAACCGACAATACCAGGGATCCGAACCAAAGATAAGCCTCCGGAGTGAATGGAGTTTTTACCTAAAACTGAACAGAGATCCTAGAGCGAGGATCACCAACCTGTGTACCTAAAACCCGCGGCATAACGCACGGCCCGGGATCAGATAACAAAACCGAGTATGGAACGGAAATAAGGTACAGTAAACAAATCATAACTGTACGAAAGAATGACAGGGGCAAGTATAAAAAGGAAATACTAGATCCTACCGTGCCATTACAACTCATGAACTTAATCACACATTATTATCTTTTCCCATTTTCAATAAGAGTTATAATAAAATTCTTACGTACATACTTAGAAAAAAATCATCAAGTTCATAAGCACATAACTTACGTATCTTGCATCACATAAAATCCGGCCCTTTATGGAGGGACGCCTCATTTTGGAGTTCACTTTGATTATCCATACGTGATAACGTAATCCGGCCCATTTGCAGGACACGACGAATTCATAAAAAGTCTTCCCACGAAGGTATATTGCCTGACCCATTCTGGGACGCGATAAAGTCATGTAAGTCTGCCCATAAAGGTATACTTCCCGGCACATTCCTGGGACGCGATAAAGTCATATAAGTCTGCCCATAAAGGTATACTGCCCGGCCCATTCCTGGGACGCGATAAAGTCATATAAGTCTGCCCATAAAGGTATACTGCCCGACCCATTCCTGGGATGCGATAAAGTCATATAAGTCTTCCAATAAAGGTATACTGCCCGACCCATTCCTGGGACACGAAAAGGTCATATAAGTATGCCCATAAAGGTATACTGCCCGACCCATTCCTGGGACGCGATAAAGTCATATAAGTCTGCCCATAAAGGTATACTGCCCGACCCATTCCGGAACGCGATAAAGTCATATAAGTCTGCCAATAAAGGTATACTGTCCGGCCCATTCCTGGGATGCGATAAAGTCATATAAGTCTTCCCATAAAGGTATACTGTCCGGCCCATTCCTGGGACGCGATAAAGTCATATAAGTCTGCCCATAAAGGTATACTGCCCGGCCCATTCCTGGGACGTGATAAAGTGTCTTTACATAACATTTTAAACCATCTTTTCAATTCTTCTTAAGTCGTTATAACAACTTCTCATAAAGCTATTATAACAACCTTTTCACTTTAGAGAACGTAAGGCACTTTTATTTCTTATTACTTTAGGGAAAATTAAACTCAAAAGTACTACGTACATACATACTTAAAATGAATCTTAAAACTCCTTCTCTTTTTAAATCAATAAACTTCTTCTTTTGAAAACTCAAGTTACATTCTCTTTTGAAATCAAGCCTCTTAACTTTTGAAATAATTCATGGCAATCAAACTTTTTAAATCAAATCATTCCTTTATTTAAGAATCAAGTCCCACAACTTGAAAAATAAAGTCTCATAACCTTTTTAGAAATCAAGGTTCATAGTCTTAAAACTTCATAACATAAACTCTTTTAAATTAAGTAGCATATACTTTTATGAGTTGTGAATAGGTTATACTCGTTTATAATGATCTTACTAAAGCAGCCATGATCTAGAAAATGTAATACAATTTTGTCTTATCTTAGTTTCTATGCAGATGGAGAATTCTACTCATTTTAGTATAATTGATTGTCGATACATTTTTATTAACGCTACAATGGCTTGTTCGATACTTATTCTCATTAGTGCAGTAAATTAGTAAAATCACCTCGACTCCACACACTTCCTAACGACTCTTACCAACATCCCCCATAAGACTTGGTAAGAACTTAGGATAACTTAGACATACCTTTTACATAGAGTAAATCAACATGCGTACCTCTTAACTTCTAAGAATAGAAAGAATCATGAAATAACACCACATGTATATTTCATACATAGAACATGCCAAAAGAAGGAAGAGGTTCACATACCTCGCGACGATTATCGACAAGTAGCAAAATGCTCCAAAGTACTTCAACCTTGTTAGTTATTCCACCCTTCAAGTAGAATACACTATACGTAGTACTTCAACCTATGATAATCATAACATGTGTATCAACTCCTAGCATATCAACGTGGAATAATACTAAGTGCTGGGTCTCTTATTCTACAAAAATTTGTGCAGCACTTCCTTTGTTTCTACGTACTTTTCCACCTTTTCCAAGGCCCGAAATCAATAGCCAACATGCCACATTTAAGGCTCAACAATTCAGCTAACCAAAGGGGATTACACGCCTTAAGAAGACGTGTAAAATTCTGCCCTACAATTAATAAGAAACTGTCCAAAAATTAAGGCAAATTTCTACTTAAAATGTGTAACAACATAAAGTTCATTCCAATTCCTTTTCAATCCAAATTGTTATTCTAACATGTTATATAGCCTCAAACTATTATAACAACTATAATCCCTTATTTTTATAACATGCGACGATTGTAACTAAGAATTAAATTGAATTACAATCTTAATGGCTAACATGAACTTTTCGGATTTAGGCTTCCAAAATTCCATAACACTTATCAATATTCATAATGTATATCACATGATCATTTCTAACTTATCATAACATGAAATCTTCAATCACAATAGTAAGACAAAAATTTATACCTCAATAAGCCCAAATCCAATCCAAGATTCAAAGTCGATCCTTAGCAACCTTAACTTCTCTTCTTGACATTCCAATCCGCTATTTGCAACCCTAAGAAGCTTGTGAAGAACTCTTCTTCTATTTCCAACTTCAAAGTTGAAGAACACCTTAGGTTTTCACCTTGCGACTAACGTAAAAACGTAGTTTTTCCGGGATCTTTCTATTGAGATATCCTTATAATAACCCTAGGAACCTTGGGTTTAAGTATTGGGAATTATGGACAACAAACGAAATTTTTTGTGTGTGGGATAGAGCTAATGCCGAGAGCTCACAATGAGAAAGACAAGTCTTGCCAATTTTTCTAAGCGTTGGAAAATGATCTAGTCTTGCACTAGTAGTAGTATTATATAAGGAAATCAATGGCTAGGATTAAAACATATGGATGGCTAGGATTGGGTCAATAATGTCAAGCTCCACTTTTCTAGTTGACTTGGTCCATTTTTATTCATCCAACAAGCCTATGTGGAGGGTGACACATGTCGCCCTCCCATTGGTCTAAAATATTTCGTTTCTCGAAATTTCCATAATTGGTCAAAATACCGGAAACCTCGTGGGCCCCATAAAAACGTAAAATTCCTCGGGTGGGAACCACGTATCCAACTCTGAAAATAGAATTCCATAATTCCGATAAATTCCAACAGTCTGAAATAAAAAGTTCTGAGAACCCAATTCTCATTAACGAACAATTTTTCCTTCCCGAGGTTCGGAAGGTTTTTCCTTGGAAAACAATTCTTTCTTTTGTTCAAATTTTTAAGTCTTGTTTCCTTACGTACCTTCTCTTAAACATATCCTGGAATTACGGGGTGTAACATATTACTTCATTTTTGTGCCCAAAATCGTCCAAAAAATTTCTACTATATTGGTCCGCAGTTTTCGTTTTGCTCCACTTCTTCAAGTTCCAATCACATATATGTATCTACTACAAGCTTATATCCAACTTCCCTTTGTATTTCACTTCCAAAAAGTTGATAGAACTTAGGGTTTTCTTGCACCCTTTCTCGGCCCAAACAAGTCTCCAAAGGTTGAGATGTTAATTTTGGTTCAACACTTGGTTTAGGGGCTTAATCTTGGAGAAATAAATTGATCAACAATGGTTGTTCTTGGTCTAAAGGTGCTCAAGATTTAGAGCTCAAAGGGAGAGAAGAGGGTGAGATATATGGCTAAGTGTAAGTGAGATCCAAGTCTTGCAAGACTTGGATATGTATAGCCAAGTGGAGTGGGACCCACATGTCCACTTGTCCTCAAAATATCTAACATGTTGTCATCTTAGCAAGGCAAGTGGAGGGGTGACATGTGTCACCCTCCTATTGGTCCAAAATAATTCTTCACCAAAATAATTTCTATACTTGACCAAAATATCTAAAAATCTCGTGGCCCCACGAAATTGTAAAATTTTCGGTGGCCCCACATGACCAAATCCGAGACTTCAAAATCCAAAACTAATTCCGTACCTCCAATTACGAGAATTGAACTCCAAGTTAACAAATTGTCGTCTTCACATTTTTCCGAAACTTTCCTTAAGAAAATGTAATAATTCTTTCCTTCTCCAAATTCAAATCTTAAATCCTTAATCACGTTCTCAATTAGTAGCCCTGGTATTACGGGGTGTAACATAAAGGGTCTCTTATTCTACGAAAAATTGGGCAGCACTTCCCCTGTTTCTACGTACTTTTGCACCTTTTCCAAGGCCCGAATTCAACAACCAACATGCCACGTTTAAGGCACAATAAAAACAGCAACCAAAGGAGATTACACGCCAACTTGACGTGTAAAATTCTGCCCCACAATTCACATAAAAACAGTCCATAAAAATATCCAACAATTTAAGGTCATTCTCGGCCAACAACAACTATAAATCCAAAGTACTTTTCCTTAATTCCTTTTAATCCAATTCTCATTCCAATATGTTATATAAGTTATATTAACTATCAACAACAATATTTCCTCCATTATATAACATGTAACGAGTGTAAATAACGACAATAATGACTAATGAATCCAACACCCGAAATGGGTCATGTCTCGGCCCCAACATCCCATATGGTCCAAACCATTTTTAAGTCTTCATTCTTTTTAGCACAAGCTCACTTATATTGTTACGACCAGACCCCGGGCCCGCGACTGGTGCCCTACCTGGGCAACCTTGCAGGTATACATCAGAGAATAGTAGCGGAACATACATATATAAACTTAACAAGAATTAAATAATAGGTTAGCCGATAAGGCTACCTTCCTGGATACATATAAATATGTAAAACCAAAAGCAGTTTCCTCTTCTTTTTTTTTTACAAAGCGACCCACAACATATGACTACAGACCTCTAAGATTTTGGACCAAAACTATGACGGGACAAGGCCCCGCCGTACCCCTGAATATACATAACCATGACAACTCCGGAACATCGGAGCCATCTCAAAATGCTGAATCAGGATCCTAAGCTCGCGGATCCACAACTGTGTACCTAAACCTGCGGACATGAACGCAGCCCCCCGAAAGGGTCGATAACAAAAGTTTAATATGGAGCGAAATAAGGTACATAAACAAATCATAATCAGACAAAAGAATGATAGGGGAAAGTATAAAAAGGGCAAATACCAGATCCTACCGTGTCATTACCATCTCGTGAACTTAACTGTACCTTATTATCTTTTCCCATTTTTTCAATAAAAGTATAGTCAGATTCTTACGTAAATACTTAAGAAAAATCATCAAGTTCATAAACACATAACTTACGTATCTTACATATCCTAATCCGCCCCTTTATGGAGGAACGCCTATACTGTCGGCCCAATCTGGGACGCGATAAAGTCACATAAGTCTGCTCATAAAGGTATACTGCCCGGCCCAATCTGGGACGCGATAAAATCACATAAGTCTGCCCATAAAGGTATACTGCATAAAAATAGGAATCTTATGATCAACTTAGGGTCACCTGCCCATAGTATCATTTATCGATCCTACTCCTGGGACTATTTCACCCGCAAGGGCCGTATGGACCCGCATGAGGTATTCCTCGCATCATGGGTAGCAAATCCAGGTGGTATAATGTCTTGAGGTTTACCCCGCAATCATACTCAGCAGGTGGTATAACGTCTTAGGGGTTTACCCCGCATTTATACTCTTATCCCGCAATCATACTCGGCAGGTGGTATAACGTCTTGGGGGTTTACCCCGCATTTATACTCTTACCCCGTAATCATACTCGGCAGGTGGTATAAAGTCTTGGGGGTTTACCCCGCATTTATACTCTTACCCCCGCAATCATACTCGGCAGGTGGTATAACGTCTTGGGGGTTTACCCCGCATTTATACTCTTACCCCGCATTTCATACTCGTAACCTAGCTCAACCGGCTATCATACATAACATAAGCACTATCGACTTAGCATACATAACATAAGCACTACCGGCTTATCATACATCACATAAGCAAGTTAAGAAAACCCCTAACTTCTTATTAGCTTGTTCAAATATACTCTCCTTTAAGTTTACTTAAGGCACTAACATGTCATTCTAAAATCCGGGAATTTAACCCAACGTACTACGTACTTCTATTCCTTTAAAATGACTTTCTTTCAAATAAAACTTCCAAGATACTAATAACCGTAGTATCAAGTCATATCTACTTTTCAAGACAAGTCACAATACCTTTTAGAAATACATTTATAGGCTTCTAAATCAAGTGACTTCTTTCCTTAAAACCTTAAGCAATTGGTACCTTTAAAACAATTTGTCCTTCTTTATTTCAAGTCATTTCTTTGCTTACATTACTGAAGAAAACCATTCTTTTAATCTTCCATAAAGTTGTTATAACCAACTTCTCATAAAGCCGTTATAACCCTTTATGTCTTAGATAAATTCATTCCTTTTATAACCAAGAGACTTATACTTTCAAATCAAAACACATAGCTTTCAAAATACTTCAAGTCTCTTAACTTTTAAGAAAACAAGTTTCTTAACTTAGAATATCAATCTTCTTAACTTTAGAAATCAAGTCTTTCCAAATCAAGTATTCTATACTTTTAAATCAATTCATTTCTTCCTTTAAGAATCAAGTCCCATAACTTGAAAAATAAAGTCTCTTAACCTTTTAAGAATTTGAGGTTCATAGTCTTAAAACTTTATACGTAAACTCTTTTAAATTAAGTAACATATACTTTGGTGCGTTGTGAATAAGTTATACTTATTTATAACGATCTTAATCAAGTAGCCATGATCTAGAAAATGTAATGCAATTTTATCTTATCTTAGCTTCTATGCAGATGGAGAATTCTACTCATTTTAACTTAATTGATTGTCATTACATTTTCCTTTATTAACGCTGCAGTGGCTTGTTCGATACTTATTCTCATTGTGCCGTAACTTAGCCAAGTCAACTTGGCTCCAAATACCTCCTAACGACTCTTACCAACATCCCCCATAAGACTTGGTAAGAACTTAGGATAACTTAGACATGACCTTTACGTAGAGTAAATCAACATACATACCTCTTAACTTCTAAGAGTAGAAGGAATCCTGAAATAGTACCACATGTATATTCCATACATAGAATCATGTCAAAAGAAGGAAGAGGTTCACATGCCTCGCGACGATTATCGACAAATAGCAAAATGCTCCAAAGTACTTCAACCTTGATAGCTATTCCATCCTTCAAGTAGAATACGCTATACTTAGTACTTCAACCTATAATGGCCACAACACATCCATTAACCTCTAGTTTCGAACGCAGAATATTCTAAGTGCAAAGTCACTAAATTCTACGGAAAATCGGACAGCATTTCCTTTATTTCTACATACTTTGCCACCTTTTTCAAGGCCGAATTCAATAACCAAACACGCCACATTTAAGGCTCAATACAACAACCAATCAAAGGGGATTACACGCCTTACAATACGTGTAAATTCCGCCCCACAATTGATATCAACTAGTCCGAAATACCATGCCATTCTCGGCTACAACCACATTAATTCTCTTTCAATTCCTTTTTCAATCCAAGTTGTTATTCCAACATGTTACATAGTCATAAACAAATTCAACAACTATAATTCCTTCTTTATATAACATACGTGACTAAACTAGTAACCAAATTGAATTACAATCTTAAGGGCTAAACATACTAGTTTTCGGATTAGGGTTCCAATAGCCAATACACTTATCAAACTTCATACTAAATACTTCATGCTTGCTAATATCCATAACTACAATGATAAGAAATCTTTAATTGCTAAAACGACAAGATTTTTACCTTTACAAGCCCTTATAATTTCCAAGACTCAAAGTCGCTCCTTAGCAATTCTTAGCTTCTTTTCTTATGTTCCAATCCGCTCCAAGCACTCCTTAGAAGCTCATGAAGAACTTCTCTTCAAGTTCCATCTTCAAAGTTCAAGAACACCTTAGGGTTTCGCCTTGCGACTAACGTAAAAACATCGTTTTTCCGAAATCTTTCTATTGAGATATCCTTACAATACCCTTAGGGACCTTGGGTTAAAGTCTTGTGAATTATGATCCACAATTGCAAAATTTTGTCTTCCATTATAGCCTAAAGTCGAGAGCTACAAGAACAACAAGACAAGTTTCTTGAAATTTTCTCTAAGTATAGAATGATCAAGTCTTGCACTACTAGTATGCTTATATAACACATTGGAGGGTCTAGATTATAACACATGTTATATTTGGATGGAAGAGATCGCCGTGGCCTCGACTTAGTCAACAATATCAAGCTCTTTAATTAGCAAGACTTGGTCTTATCACGGTCAATGACCATACTACCCTTGCATAATTTCGTCCAAGACCATTGTGGGGGGGTGCCACGTGTCGCCCTCCCATTCGTCCATAAAATTCAGTAACCCTCGTGGGTCCCACAAAACGTAAAATTCCTCGGGTGGGCCCCACGTGACCAAATCCGTAAAAATAAATTTTCATAATGTTAATACATTCCATAATCCTCAATTAATGCATTTTGAGAACCCAATTCTCCTCAACGAACATTTTTCCTTTCCGACGTTCGGAAGATTTTCCGTCGGAAAAATAATTCTTCCTTTCGTACTAAAGTCTTGTGTTCCTTACGTACATTCTCTTAAACATGTCCTGGACTTATGGGGTGTAACATTCTTCCCCCCTTAGAAACATTCGTCCCCGAATGTTCTTTCGGAGTCCAATCTAATTAGATAGCGACATAGTCTCCTTTTACTACACCCTTCATACAACATATGCCACCCATGGCCACATAACAATACTTATACTAAAATGTCACTCTTGGCACTCACGAAGCCAACTAGTCCATACTCATAATGACCTCAAAGTGCGCTGTAATCATCTCTACTAGGTCTACTAGGGTCCGACGATCAGATCATCACCGGGCAAATCTCATATACCCGCTCAGCTACCACCCAGACACCCACTGGTGTAGCTACCTCGAAAGGTCTTTACGGATTCGGGCTCTATTCCTTTACACTTGGTTGCTATCTATCTTACTGGTCTCACTCTTTCCGTACTTCCAACTCATACTAGCATACATACATAACTCCCATACCGATTTTGGCCCCCAATCTTTTGGAGTCACTCTTTTAAACAACATAAGGCCATTTCCGCCTCACGACTGGTTAGGTGGAACGCGTCCACGAACCCGTAAAACAATTAACTAGACTTGGGCCTTGCACCCTCGTGACCCTGTCACGCAGCGGAACTACTACCAACTGATCCCACTCTATTTCAGGCTATGAGGCGACCTGTAACAGGTCCTCACCCCGACCCGCCGTCGCACTTAACTCTTACCTTAGTCTGAATAAAATCTTATTGCCCGAGAAGGCCTTATATATACCTAAGGTCTCGGCGGTTATCAATACTCTTAGGATCGCAATTTCCATGCTCCAAGCCTACCTTACCAGTCCCCCCGTAAACGGGTACAATAACTTCTCATAATACCATAATCGTGTCGTCTTGATCACAACAACCATTACTTACTCTATACGGACCTCATCCGTACAATTCTCTTAAGCCTACCACGTAGCTTAATCTATTAACATGGTATTCCATTAAGTTTCTTAACATGACTTCTTAAGGGTTCACTTCTCTATCAGACAGCTCATCCTTTCCCAATTATCTCAAAATAAAACATAAGACCTTGGCGAGAATTCATTAATTGTTCCATACCTCCCCGGTATCTAGTTAGTCTTTACCAACTCTTGGTAATCTAAAATTATTCTAGGCAACACGCGTCTGACCCTCATACATAACTCCGTATAGCTGTATGTCACAATACCAACTATACAACAATCATTACCAACCTGGATACGCAATCCACGTAGTCCTTCCTGGGTCACTGCTGCCTTACTCAAAGCTGCAATCAACATAACTCGTTAGGGAGAGACGACCCTAACAACACAGCTCTATCGCACGATCTCAGAGTGAGAAGAATGGAAACCAATCCTAAATGTCCTGCAACCTTATGATTATAAATGTGGTGCACAACACACTGATAATCAAGACTCTACTAGACACGGTCTGTAGACACTTTTCGAGGACTAACTGCTCTGATACCACTTTGTCACGACCCAACCCCGGGCCCGCGACTGGTGCCCTACCTGGGCAACCTTACATGTATACATCAGAAAATAGTAGTGGAACATACATACATAAACTTAACAAGAATTAAATAATAGGTTAGCTGATAAGGCTACCTTCCTGGATACATATAAATATGTAAAACCAAAAGCAGTTTCCTCTTCTTTTTTTTTACAAAGTGACCCACAACATATGACTACAGACTTCTAAGATTTTGGACCAAAACTATGACGGGACAAGGCCCCGCCGAACCCCTGAATATACATAACCATGACAACTCCGGAACATCGGAGCCATCTCAAAATGTTGAATCGGGATCCTAAGCTCGCGGATCCACAATTGTGTACCTAAACTCGCGGACATTTAACGCAGCCTCGGCGGCCGCATAACAAAGTACGAATATGGAACGGAAATAAGGTACAGTAAACAAATCATAACTGTACAAAAGAATGACAGGGGCAAATATAAAAAGGGCAAATACCAGATCCTACCGTGTCATTACCATCTCGTGAACTTAACCGTACCTTATTATCTTTTCCCATTTTTTCCATAAAAGTATAGTCAGATTCTTACGTACATACTTAAGAAAAATCATCAAGTTCATAAACATATAACTTACGTATCTTACATATCCTAATCCGCCCCTTTACGGAGGAACGCCTTTATCGCCCCAACTGAGACGAAAAAGTCACATAAGTCTGCCCATAAAGGTATACTGCCCGGCCCAATCTGGGACGCGATAAAATCACATAAGTCTGCCCATAAAGGTATACTGCATAAAAATAGGAAGCTTATGATCAACTTAGGCCACCGCCCATGTATCATTTAGCGATCCTACTCCGGGACTATTTCACCCGAGGCCGATGGACCCGCATGAGGTATTCCTCGCATCATGGGTAGCAAATCCATGGAGTGGTATAATGTCTTGGGGGTTTACCCCGCAATCATACTCAGCAGGTGGTATAACGTCTTGGGGGTTTACCCCATATTTATACTCTTACCCCGCAATCATACTCGGCAGGTGGTATAACGTCTTGGGGGTTTACCCCGCATTTATACTCTTACCCCGCAATCATACTCGGCAGGTGGTATAACGTCTTGGGGGTTTACCCCGCATTTATACTCTTACCCCGCAATCATACTCAGCAGGTGGTATAACGTCTTGGGGGTTTACACCGCATTTATACTCTTACCCCGCATTTCATACTCGTAACCTAGCTCAACCGGCTATCATACATAACATAAGCACTACCGGCTTAGCATACATAACATAAGCACTACCGGCTTATCATACATCACATAAGCAAGTTAAGAAAACCCCTAACTTCTTATTAGCTTGTTCAAATACACTCTCCTTTTAGTTTACTTAAGGCACTAACATGTCATTCTAAAATCCGGGAATTTAACCCAACGTACTACTTACCTCTATTCCTTTAAAATGACTTTCTTTCAAATAAAACTTCCAAGATACTAATAACCGTAGTATCAAGTCATATCTACTTTTCAAGACAAGTCACAATACCTTTTAGAAATACATTTATAGGCTTCTAAATCAAGTGACTTCTTTCTTTAAAACCTTAAGCAATTGGTACCTTTAAAACAATTTGTCCTTCTTTATTTCAAGTCATTTCTTTGCTTACATTACTGAAGAAAACCATTCTTTTAATCTTCCATAAAGTTGTTATAACCAACTTCCCATAAAGCCGTTATAACCCTTTATGTCTTAGACAAATTCATTCCTTTTATAACCAAGAGACTTATACTTTCAAATCAAAACACATAGCTTTCAAAATACTTCAAGTCTCTTAACTTTTAAGAAAACAAGTTTCTTAACTTAGAATATCAAGCTTCTTAACTTTAGAAATAAAGTCTTTCCAAATCAAGTATTCTATACTTTTAAATCAATTCATTTCTTCCTTTAAGAATCAAGTCCCATAACTTGAAACATAAAGTCTCTTAACCTTTTAAGAATTTGAGGTTCATAGTCTTAAAACTGTATACGTAAACTCTTTTAAATTAAGTAACATATACTTTGGTGCGTTGTGAATAAGTTATACTTATTTATAACGATCTTAATCAAGTAGCCATGATCTAGAAAATGTAATACAATTTTGTCTTATCTTAGATTCTATGCAGATGGAGAATTCTACTCATTTTAACTTAATTGATTGTCATTGTTACACCCCGTAGTTCCAGAGTATGTATGTGAGGACGTACGTACAAGAATAGGACATTTAAATTTGAAAGGAAGAAAGATGTGATTTTTTCGACGAAAAAGTTTCCGGATTTTGTGAAGGAAAAAGGTTCGTTAATGGAAATTGGATTCCCAGATTTGGTATTCGGACTTTTTGGAATATTTGAGAATTATGGAATTTTATTTCCGAAATTGGTCACGTGGGGCCCAAGGGAGAATTTACGGTTTTGTGGGGCCCACTTTATTTTCGGATTTTTGGCATTACGGATATTTTCGGAAGATGAAATATTTTGGACGAGTAGGGGGGCGACACATGTCACCCCCATGTGGCCCCATGGCCGAAAGTTGTGGACACTTGGACGTTTTTTTGTGGGGACAAGTGGCAAGCCACTTGTCCCATTTTTGTGGTGGACACTTGGTTGGCAATTACCCACACAACATGTCCCCAATCCTTACCTTACATTTGCTTAAATCTTGGCCCTTGATTTATCTATAAATACCCCTTGATTTCAATACTTCTTCATCCACTTAAATGTTTCTAAGTCACAAAAATCCCCTCTTGTAGCTCTCGTCAAATTCCCCACTTTGTGTAGAAAATACTACAAGTATTGTTGTATTATCCCAAATACCTTAGCCTAGTATTCCTAGTAGTATTCCAAGTTATTTCAATACTAAGAGCCCGGAAATACTACTTTTTCCAATAGTCGCAAAATGAAGCCCTAGAAAAATCTTCATAGCTTAGATGAAGTGTTAAGAGAAGTTGTTTAGAAACTTCTAAGGGTTGCTGGAGCTGGTTGGAGCGTAAGGAATGGAGCTAAACGTTGCTCGGGATCGACTTATAATCTTGGATAATTTTGGGCTTATCGAGGTAATGATCTATGTCCTCTATTGTAATTGGATATTACATATCAGTAGTAGTTTAGAATTGAGTATAAGATGTATTGGAAGGATGATTAAAAATAATTGAATCAGATTTACATTGACCGTATTTACTGATAGACTTGTAGTATTATTATGGAGTAGAATTGTACACGCCCGTTAGACGTGTAACCCCTCGAGTTGTTGGCTTGGTAGCGAGCCTTGTTGTGAGGAGGATATTTATGTGGTCATGGGGAGTCTGTCGAAATTTCCGTAGAATAGGAACCTTGTACTTAGAATTGTGCTACAAAGAGATCGAGAAATTGATAGACGTTTTGTGGCCTTTATAGGTTGAGATACTACGAGTAGCGTATTCTACTTGAAGAGTGGAAAAGGCTGAAGGGTTACTGATCGTAACGCCCGAACCCGGCCCGTTCGGTGCCTTACCCCTGCACCCTAGTGATACAACATCGAGAAAACCAGCGGAAAATAAAACACGAGTCATGAAACAAGAGATATAATAATAAATGAAGCAACCAAAACGGTTGCCTTCAAGATATACATAAAACTCGAATAGTTTAATCCTTTACAACCCCGCCACAACAAGATTACATGCACTTAAGATTTACAACGACTATGACGGACAGGGCCGCCATACCCCGAATGTACAAGAACCTACAACTCGTGGAAACACATACCAAAAGATAAGCCTCCGAGAAACGGAGCTTCCCACTACGCTGAATCGTGATCCTGGCGAGGATCCACGGCCGATGTACCTCTACCGCGATGAACGCACTCGGGCGAGGTCAAGATAACAGTACTAAGTATGTGAAATCAGAAAATATCAGAAATGAAATCATAATAGTCTAGATAAAGCGGGAGACATGTATGATAACCAAACTACTCACAACATAATAGCGGTCATGTCAAGCCGGGGACTCACGCCTCTAGTCATCCTCGCCCGTGGAACTCTTTCCTCACCGCCAGCCTAGGTACAAATCATGTGATACGTATAACGTGTCTCGCCCATCTTATGGACCCAATATAGAAACGTGTGGAATACATTCGGATGAACCAGAGTCGATGAAATACATTCCGGATGAACCGAGTCAAGTGAAATACATTCCGGATGAACCGTAGTCAAGTGAAATACATTCCGGATGAACCTAATCAAGTGAGATACATTCGGATGAACCGGTAATCAAGTGAGATACATTCCGGATGAACCGAATCAAGTGAGATACATTCCGGATGAACCAGAGTCGAGTGAACACAAGATTTGCACAACAAGGCTATCACACGTAACATGATCAAGTTTCATAACAATAAGCATAAGCAAGTTACACACAACTCAAGGTACTTTCATTTTATGTCAAAGTCCGGTTTTAACCCTAAAGTACTACATACGTTAAGTCCTTTTAAAAGAGATACATTCCTTTTATAAAAGTCACCCGATACCGTAGTATAAAACTAGAGTGATTCACATTATTAAGTAAACGAACACTTTCTTTTTAAACTCAAGTACCAACATTCTTTTCCTAAAGTTCGGTTTGCCTAATTACAAATGCTCAAGTTCCTCATTTTAGAAAAGGTTTCAGAGTCCATAGTTTTAATCCTTTAAAGCATAATTCTCCTTTAAACGCTTTGAGAAACATATGTCTTATATGTGAGTAGGTTATTCTTGTTTATAATCAATCTTATTAAGCCATGATCTAGGAAATGTAATATCATTTTGTCTCATCTTAGCTTCTATGCGGATGGAGGTTTCTCTGGTTTTAATAATACTTCATTAGTCAATACATTTTCCTTTTATTAACGCTGCGGTGGTTTGTCGATACACATTCGATTTCGAAATCGAGAAACGCTCTAAGCCGTTATACCTAACTTCCCATAAAGCTAGTATAACTCTTAAGCTTTCAAAACCAAGTACTACTCATTCTTTCAAAACGATTCATAAATCTTTTGAAATACTTCAAGTTCTTTATTAACACATATCAAGCCGCTTATTATTCAAATCGCTTACCTTTTAAAACCACAAGGTATTTGCTTATCCACATAAAGCTATTATAACCGACTTCCCATAAAGCCGTTATAACACTTTATGTTTTAAACCAATCAAATACATTTAGCACATGACGTCTACCGCATTACATAGTTCACACATATCATGCTAGAAGAGATAGGAAGAGGTTCACATACCTCGCGACGATTATCGACTAATAGCAAAACGCCCAAGTACCTCAAACCGCTTCGCTACTCCTTAAGTCAAGTAGATCACGCCATATGTAGTACTTCAACCTATAGAGGCCACAAGGCGCCTATTAACATTCTAGATCTCAACGTAGAATATTCTATAGAAAATTCAAGACCTCCCACGCCACGTTAATCTCCTCTCTCTATCAAGGCCGCTACCAAGCCAACCGGGGTTTGCACGCCTAACCGGACGTACAATTCTACCCACAGAATGCTACACAAGTCTCATCTGATACACCCTATGTAATTACAGATTCTCTTTATTTAAATTCAGCTTAAGTCGCAAGACATTGCCGTAAGTATTATTCAGCTTAAGTCAAAAGACATTGCCGCACAACTATGTTCAATTCTATATATAGTATACTTCAACTATATATTCCAACAACATGTAATTTCCAATTACAATAAGGTCAAGATATTTACCTCGATAAGCCCAAAATTATCCAAGTTATAAGTCGCTCACGAACAAGGTTTAGCTCCTACTCATTGCGCCCAAAACGCTCCAAGAAACCCTTAGTGTTGTCTACACAACTTCTACTTAATACTTGACAACGGGTGACGATTTTCCTTAGGGTTTCGTTTAGTGGCTAAAGTAAAGTATAATCGTATTTGCCGGGTTCGACGTATAGAGGGTTCCTTGTAGAGTACTACAAGGTCTTGGGCGAAAGTATTTTGGGCATTACACCAATACTTGTAGAATACATTTCTACCAAGGGTAGTATTTCGACTAGCACAACTAGCAGTGGGGTTACTCTGCTAGGGCACCACAAAAAGGGGGAGAGGGACTTTCTCGCCAAAGGCCACAAGGAGGAGGGAGGGGGAGAGGCTTAGGACGAGAGCCACAAGAGGGAGGGGAGGGATTTCAAGACTTAGACAAAGTGAGGAGTGAATGAATAAGTCTTCACAAGGGAGGGGTATTTATAGCCAAACCAAAGGCCAACCAATGGCCAAGATCAAGCCATGTGCAAGGCAAGTGTAAGGCCAAGATCAAGCCAAGTGCACCCTAGTCCTACTCCTAAAACCTCACAAATATCTACCAAAAATATCTTCCCACTGACACCCTAACCGCCCAAGGCCAAACCGCCCACTTGCTTCCAATGTGAGGGTGACACATGTCACCCTCCCGTTGGTCCAAAATGTTCCGCCGCTCGGAAAAATCCGCAAAAATACAAAACGACATAGCCGGAATTTTCCCCTCGCAAGTTATGTAAAACGTTTCGTCGAAAAACGACTCTAACCGGGTGTTGTGCACAAATGTCAATTCGGCCAAGCCACCTAGGCGGGGGTGACACGTGTCACCCTCCTAATGGCCCAAAATAAAACATCTTCCGAAAATATCCACAATGGCCAAAATCTAAAACAAAGCTGGGCTACAAAATCAGAATTTCTCCCGTGGCCCCACGTGACCATTTCCAAAATAAAATTCCATAATTCTAATATAATCAAAGAAGCCCAAATTCCAAATCTGGAACCCAATTCCCATCAACGAACATTTTTCTTTACAAAACCTAAACTTTTTCCGTGGAAAAAATCACCTCTTTCTTCCTTTCCAATTTTCTTGCCGTTCTCAGACGACGCCCTCGCATACATACCCTGAGAATACGGGGTATAACATTCTCCCCTCCTTAGAAACATTCGTCCCGAATGTTCCTTCTCAAGACGGATATCGATGAAGTTCCTCTAACAAGTTGTCAACGCCACAGCTTGGCCACGAAATAACACACGTTCTCTTCCTTCCTTACTCGCCGTGCCCTTCTCGAACACTTGAACTCTCCCAGTACGTACCAAACTTCAGTCATTACTTCCGTTCCCAAAAATCTCTGGAGTCACTACCTCCAAACTTGGTCATCTTACTAACCTCAAACTTCTTTAAGGCCATTCCCGGCCTTTACGAACCGCTTCTGGTCGAACGCGTCCACGAACTCATACGATGGTTACCAAAACTTGGGCCTAGCACCCTCGTGACTCGCCACCTGGCGGGACCACCCGTAGCTGACCCCACCTTAATCTGGCTACGGTTGACCCGTATCACGCCCTCAACCCGACCCACAATCGCGTCCACCCTCGCTCCACGACACTAACGATCCACGCTAAATCACATCATGAAAGCTACCACTTCCATCTCACACTACCCATGGACTTATCACACAAATAAAACCCACGTATACTACGCACTCTGATAAAGGTCAAACATAAAACGAATCTTTTACTCAAGACGACCTTACATCTAAGGTCTCAACTGTAATATTCTAAGGTTCATCATTCCCTCACCCCCAGGCTTACCCTTTTTCCCCAACCAGGTTCCTAAATCACATTTTAGCACAAAGCTATCCGAACATAACACCTAACACATTAACATAACATCAAAACATACAAGCCTCTGAGGGTTAGGATATACTGGCTACCGCTCCACTCTGTCGTAAGTCACCTGCGGCGCATAACCGTAGAAAGGCGATGAACACGCCATCGATCCAGAGGTGCGCCAGCTGCGGTACCTCTCCTATAAGCACGTCTCGTCACATGGCCCTCGACGCGCAGTGAAGCAAGCACCGATAAAAGGCGACATTCCCGGGATGATGTTTGCCACGCGCATCGTCGGCGAGGGCGTGAATCGCGTTGGCTAGAACCATGTATATCTGTGAACCAGAAGCCCTGGAGCTCTGACCAGCTCCGAATACCTGACGCGATCGACAATCGTGGGGACCACTGCATCTTGGTGGAGGTACATAACTAGGCTAGCCGAGGCGTCCGCCTCGAAAGTTACCAAAGGACCTGCTGTTCGCCTCTTCGGCGATCTCGGTCATTCCGTCGATCTCTCCGTGCCTCACAACCTAGTGCATGAGCTTGTATGCGGCAATGTCCATGCCGGAAGAGCTACACCGTACAAGCCTCGCTAAGTAATCGTCGGCCGGTGACGTGGCGGTGTACTCGTCCTCCATATCGGCTACCACGCGGAACATACCGAGCTAATGAGTCGAACTCCACATTGTACTCTCTAACCGCTTCGCGCCCCGCTCAACGTCAAAAAATTGGCCCGAGCCCTCCTCATACGTGGGGCAAGAAATGTGCAAGAAAAGCCGCGAGAACTTCGTCCCATACGGTGGAAGTGCATGCTCTTCCCGACTCACGAATCAAACCGATCAATCTGCGGATCACGCAGCTGATGCGAACCCAATACCACCGACTCTGCCTCTGAGGCTCTGATCACTCTCATGATCCGCTGTAGCTGTCGGATAAACTCCTGAGGGTCGTCCTCAGCTCTCGATCCATAGAACACTGGCGGGCTACAACTGAGAATACGGGGTATAACAAGTACTTTGGAGCTTTTTGCTTTTTGTCGATAATCGTCGCGAGGTATGTGAACCTCTTCCTATCTTTTCTAGCATGATTGTGTGAACTATGTAGTATGGTAGACGTACGTGTGCTAAACGAATTTGGTTGGTTTAAAAGGAAATAGTTATATTGATTTCGAAAATGAGAAAAAGTATCGAACAAACCACTGCAGCGTTAATAAAGGAAAATGTATTGACTAATAATTAATTATATTAAAACTAGTAGAAACCTCCATCTGCATAGAAGCTAAGATAAGACAAAATTGTATTACATTTCCTAGATCATGGCTGCTTTAATAAGATCATTAATAACAAGTATTGAATTTTCTTAAATTCCAAAGTAAGGAACTTGATTTCTAAAAGAAAGGAGATTTGAGGAACTAAAGTGTTTTGGTTTAAAAGAAATGCATGTTTTTGTCTTAAAATAGTTTAAAAAGGAAGGCAGGGTTTTTGTCTTAAATTGGTTTATTTCAAAAGAAGGTATGGAAATTGTTTTGGTTTACTTAAAAAAAAAGATAGTTACTCTATTTTGATACTACGAGTATCGTGTTACTTTTTTTGAAAGAAATGGATCTTTTAAAGTTTTAAAATACGTAGTACCTTGGGGTTAAAATCCGAATTTGTTGTAATAAAATAAAAGTCTATAAGTACGTTGAACTTGCCTATGCTTGTTGTGCTAGCCTTTGTTGTGCAAGGGTTTTGATTACGTACTCTGAGTCTCTCGATGGAGGGCCGGTTATCTTGTTATATCCTTGGACCTACTGACACGTTGGGTGGCCCACGGGTATGGTTCCATTAGGATTGTTATTCCATGGACTAGCACTCCATGAGGTTTTACTGATTCGACTTTGGTATCTGGTAGTTGGCTCTCGTACTTGCCCCGGTCGTGGCTGATTCGGCTTTGGTTCTGGTAGTTAGCCGTACTTGCCCGATTCGGTTGTGGCGAAGTCTCGTGACTTACGGTTGTGATCGGTGGTTAGCACAGTTACTTGCCCCGTCGGCTCGTGGCGCGGTGGATCTGGTAGAGGTTATCGCACTTGCCACGTGTCAGCTTCGCGGCGGAGTATCGTGACTTACGGTTGTGATCTGGTGGTTAGGCTGGTTACTTGACCCCGTAAGCTACATGGCGCAGGGAGGATCTGGTAGAGGCTATCGCACTTGCCACGTGTCAGCTTCGCGAGTCAGTGTTTGGACGAAGCTTCGTGACTTACGGTTGTGATCTGGTGGTTAGCCTGGTTACTTGCCCCCGTCAGCTACGTGGCGCAGGGAGGATCTGGTAGAGGCTATCGCACTTACCACGCGTGTCGCCGTGATATGGTTGTTTAGTATTGTTAGTGCGGTGGGTTACGGTAGGCGGCTTTCGTACTTGCCGGTCGATTGATGATGCGAGTTGGATCTCGTAGCTATGCCTTACGTCTCGCCGTCACGGTTTTATGACACAGGTGGGACCTGGTGTTCATGTGTACTTCTTGGTGCTATTATATCATAGACTGCCGGCAGTGATGAAGGTATTCCACGGGCATGATTGATGTTGTGGGCGTGAGACCCATAGTTATATTTGAGTGACGACTTGAGGGCGTGAGTCCCTGACTTGACATGACTGCTTATATATTGTGGACTGTAGTTTGGTTATCATACATGTCTCCTGTTTTATATAGACTATTATGATTTCATTTACAGTATTTTTAGTTTCACATACTTGGTACTGTTGTCTTGACCTCCTTGAAGTGCGTTCATGCCGCAAGTAGAGGTACACCGGTTGTTGATCCTCGTTCATAGGATCGCAGTTCAGCGTTTGGGAAGCTCCGTTTCTCCGGAGGCTTATCTTTTGGTATAGTCCCCTGTCACTGTAGGTACTTGTACATTCGTGGTATGGCGGGAGCCTGTCCGTCATAGTTGTTGTTACATTCTTAGAGTGCATGAAATCTTTGTTGTGGCAGGGTTTGTAAAAGATATAACTGTTCAGGTATATTTATATGCAGAAAGGTAACCGTTTTGGTTAGCATGTCTCTTATTTTATCTTGTTTTATGTTTAAGTTTTTATTTCCGCTGATTTTTCTCTGATGTTGTATCACTAGGGTGCCCGGGGTAAGACACCAGTCGCGGGCCCGAGGTCGGGTCGTGACAAAAGTGGTATCAGAGCAGTTAGTCCTCGGAAAGTGTCTACAAACCGTATCTAGTAGAGTCTTGATTATCGGTGTGTTGTGCACTACATCAATAATCAGGAGGTTATAGGATATTTAGGATTGGTTTCCATTCTTCTCACTCTGAGATCATGCCTTAGAGATGTGTTATAAGTTGGACCCCCCTGACGTATTTCGTTTTTTACCAGTTATGCCTCCACGCAAGGCAACCCGGCCCGAAGGCAAAGCGATCGAGGAGGCTGCTAGTAGGACACAAGGAGTGCGAGGCGCAGCGGTCATTACAGAGATAGTGCTTGAGACGCGAGTTTTGCGACGCCGCTATCCCCCCCAAGTTTGAGCCGCGGCGAGGCTCACGAGACCGCAGTACACAGAGCCTCGATCCACACTGGAGCGAGAGGAGATGGGTTCTGAGAGATGGCGATTACTAGCGTGATCGTGGCGAACATGAGATAGGATCTGGCGGTTCGATGCGCGCGTGGTTCACGAGATCGAATAGTTTGAGGCTACGGGACTTTCAGTTGCGACGCCCGCGAGTTCTCGGGTCGAGGCACGAGATGATCCGCAGGAGTTCATCAAGCGATTCTGACGGATCGTGAGTGATCAAGTTCGGAGACCGAGTCGGTGGTCTTAGGTTCGCGTCGGTGCGTGATACGCGATCGGGTTTGATTCGTGGGAGTTGTCTCGGGGAGTGCATGCGCCTCCAGCTGTATGGGATGAGTTCTCTGAGGCATTCCTTGGTCATTTCTTGCCGCCACAGATGAGAAACGCGGGCGACAGATTTTTGATCTTTGAGACGAGAGAGGGCCTTGCAGTTCGAGTACAACGTTGATTTCGACTCGTTGGCTAGATATGTCCCTGCGTTAGTGGCATATATGGAGGACAGAGTGCACCGCTACGTCACGGGGCTTGATGACTACTTGGCAGAAGCTTGCTCGGGTGTAGCTCTTCAACCGGGCATGGACATTGCCCGTATACAGGCTTATGCACAGGGGATGGAGGACCGTAGAGACCGACGTGGAGATCGAGATCGCGTAAGAGGGCGAGCGGGGTCCTTTGGTAACTTTCGAGCGGACCGTGTCACGTTCCGAACCGGGCGTGTTCGTGCCTTACCGGGCACCCTAGTGATACAACATCAGAGTAATCAGCGGAACATAAAACAGTAAAATGAAATAACAAGAATTATAAAATGATAATCTGAGAAAAATTGTCTTTCGTCCTGTATAAATCAAATTTAAAACGACGATTTACATCCTTGTACAACTCTGCGCCTGGCGATTACTACGGACCTCTAAGAATGATACGACAACAATGGCGGGACGGGGCCGCCATACCACGAATGTAAATACCTACAACGACGGGGACTATACGGCGATAAGCCTCGAGAAAGCGGAGCTTTCCCAATGAGCTGTGACCACTAGAGCGAGGATCAATGGCGGTGTACCTTTACTGCGGCATGAACGCGCCTCGAAGAGGTCGACACAAAAGTGCAGTATGTGAAACTAAAAATAATTCGTAAATGAAATCATAGTAGTCTATGTAAAGCGAGACATGTATGATAATCAAACTACGATTCCACAATAAATAAGCGATCGTGTCAAGTCGAGACTCACGCCTCAAGTCATCACTCAAATATAACTATGGGTCTCATGCCACAATATCAATCACGCGTGGAATACCTTCACCGCCGGCTGGCCTATGATATAAAAGCACCAAGGAATACACATGAACACGGTCCGCTGTGTCCTAATAGAACCGCATGGGGTAAGTACGAAGGCATAGCCGACTACTAAAACCACAGTACCACAAGGTCATAAATCGTATCATGAGATCTGTCTAGGCGTCACGCGTGATCAAAGCGGCCACTTCGCCGCGATATCTAATGTGCGTCTAGCCCAGAACTTCCGCGTCTCGCATAGGCCAATCTCATAGGCGCGTCGTATAACCGCGTCGGTAGCTACTCCCGGCATCCGCTGGACTCGCGATCCGCGTAGCCACATAGGCCGCGTGCCCGTAAGGGCGCGTACTAACACGGAACTCTCGTAGCTCGCATAGGCCCACAGGACCCGCGTGAGGTATCCTCGAATCATAGGTCACTAGACGCTGAGTCTACCCGCGTGGAGGCGACAACCTCGGAAACAAGTCAAGGTGGTGGTACAATACCAACATAACGGTGATAGTGAAACTATTTAGGCGCGATCGAAACCCCTACAAACATCACAAGATACTAACACACGTAGCATCCTAGCATATTTACTTAACAAATCAACAAGAAAGTAATACAAGGCTATCACAATCCAACACAATCAAGTTATACACACAAGGCACTTTCTACTATATGATTAACAAGATCGGGTTTCTATCCCCAAAGTACTTCATACATTAACTCTTTTAAATGATACGTTACTTTCACAAAAGTCACACAATACCCGTAGTATATGAAAAAATAGAGTGATTATCTTTTGAAGTAAATCAAAACACTTCTCTTTGTAAAATCAAGTAACCACATTCTTTTCCAAACGTTTCAAGTTTGCCTAATTTCAATTACTCAAGTTTCTCATTTTCGAAAGGTTTCGTAGTTCATAGTCTTATTCATTTAAGAATGTAATTCTCTTTTAAACAATCGGAGGAACATAAGCCTTATATGTGAGTAGGATATTCTTGTTTATAACAATCTTATTACTGACCATGATCTAGGAAATATCATTTTGTCTCATCTTAGCTTCTATGTAGATGGAAGTTTCTCTAGTTTTAATAATACTTAATTATTCAATACATTTTCCTTTATTAGCTGCGGTGGTTTGTCGATACACATTTACTGATTTCAAATCGATAAAACATTATCCCTTTTAAAAACCAAGTACTCATTACTCACGAATGAGGTTTCACACAAAATTCATATAATTTATTTAAGTTAAGTCTCTTATCTTACAAGATCAAGTCTCTTAACTTCTAAAATAAATAAATCATTCGTTTTATCCCTCTTAAGCCATTATATCTAACTTCCCATAAAGCTAGTATAACTCTTAAGCTTTTAAAACCAAGTACTACTCTTCTTTTAAAAACAGTTCTTAATTCTCTTGAACTACTTCAAGATTATTATTATTCGGGCTTAAGTCAAAGACATTGCCGTATAACTACGTTCAATTAACACACGTACGTCGTCACCGTACTACATAGTTACACACATATCATCTTTGGAAGAGATAGGAAGAGGTTCACATACCTCGCGACGATTATCGACTAAAAGCAAATCGCTCCACGGCTATAACCCGGCTAGCCTGGTCCACCTTCTCAAGTAGCACATGCTACTCGCAGAACATTCAACCTATACAGGTTATACAAGTCTATCAAAGTCTAGACTACTCGGTAGAATAAATCTAGATCAAGATCCTACGGAAATTGGGCAGCTTCCCTGCGTCAAACTACACAAGTCTCTTTATGTCTGATCCTGCGTAATTCTGATTCGATTCTCTTCTTTTAATTGGGCTTAAGTCGAGGACATTGCCACAAAGCTATGTTCGATTCTATATATAGTATACTTCAACTATATATTCCAACAACATGTAATTTCCAATTACAATAGGGGACAAGATAATTACCTCGATAAGCCTATAATTATCCAAGTATAGATGTCGATCACGGGCAGCGTTTAGCTCGACTCGTGCGCTCCAACCCGCTCCAAACCACCCTTAGAAGTTCTAACCAACTTCTACATAACACTCCAACTAACTATGGAGATTTTCCTTAGGGTTTCGGTTTTGTGACTGACGGGAAGTATAATAGTATTTTTCCGGCTTTTCGTATAGGTATAACCTTAGAATACAACAAGGTATACGGCTAAGGAAATTTGGGTATAGTAACAATACTTTTGAGAGTATTTCTACCAAGAGGAGGGTATTTATACGAGACAACACCACAAAAGGGGGGGTGTATACCCCTCGGCCTACCCCACTAGGGGGGTACTCTCGGCCAAGGGGGCCTCACAAGGGGGAGGACGAGACACCACACAAAGGGGGGGGGGAGGATTTTAACACTTTAGGAAATTTAGGAATGGATGAAGAAGTCTTCCAAAGGGGGGTATTTATAGGACAAGCCAAGGCCAACCAATGGCCAAGATCTTGCCAAGTGCAAGGCAAGTGTAGGGCCAAGATCTTGCCAAGTGCACCTAACCAACTAACACACAAAATATCCTACCAACTCCCTCTCCGATTCGTCCCATGTCGCCCTCACGTCCATAATGAGAGGGTGCCAAGTGGCGCCCTCTCGTTAGTCCAACACGTTCGTCTCTCGGAAAAATCCGCAAAAATTAAAAATGACATAGCCGAATTTTCCGCCATAGAAGTTGTGTAAAGCGTTTAGTCGAAAAACGACTCTGTCGGGTGTTGTGCACAAAGTGAAATCGGCCAAGCCACTTAAAAAGCCCAAACTTTTCTACGTACGTCCTTACGTACATACTCTGGAAATGCGGGGTATAACATTCTCCCCTCCTTAGAAACATTCGTTCCGAATGTTCCTTCTAAGTCTCAAAACGAACGCGCCCGATAGCCTTCACTACTATAATTAGGAGAACAAACACGCCACGCTTTGTACGAAACACCCGCGCAAAATACTTACATCCACGTCCACGAGGAAACACTTCTAACATCACCACAAAACACCTCTCTCCAGGGTCTAGAATATACTTCCTTCGCACCTTCTCTTTATAAAAGAAATGATCACATCTATGCTCGCCATACATGCTCGCTTCTTCCCGATACCACTTTTGTCACTTTGCCGCGAGGTTCTAGTGTCACTCGGTGACCAACAAAAGTCTGGGCTGTATCACGATCCACGAGGTCGTCGTACACTTCTTGTACACTCGAACTCTTTCTCATAACCTACCACATTCCTGATACTGCTTCAGTTTCCAAAACTCGGGGTTACTATCTCTAACGTGGTCATCATTAACTGGGAACACTCTGGATGGATCTCCGATACTTTCCCGAACATAACAATACGAAAGACCGGACGTACTGCCTCCTAAGTCGGATGGCAAATGCTAACATATAGGCAACCTGGCCTATTCTTCACATGAACTCAAAAAGGCCCAAAGTAACTCGGGCTAAGTTTCCTCTGTTTTCCAAAACTCGTCACACCCTATCCGGGGTGGTACCTTCAAGAAGACCGACCGTCAACCTGAACTCTAAGCGTCGTCGCCGATAATCCGCACGATTTCTTTGAGCTGCCAAAAACCTCCTCTAGATAAGCTTCACCCTATCCACAGTCTGTTGGAACAAGCCTGAACCAACTATCTGAACCTTGCCAATATCAAGCCAACGGCCAACTTACACTTCCGCCTACAAGGCTTCATAAGGCGACATCCGAACACCGAAATGGTAGCTAAAAACACTCCTTCAACAGAGACAACAATCCTTGCAACTACCGCGAAAATCAAACAACGGCGAGGCGAATGCGGTCTCGAGACTCACTGAGTTCCTAACCCTTCTGGTAAAACTTTGAAAACGAAAATAGCCACAACACGGGCTTCACTGCGTCATAAGGTGAAGGTAGGCACCCCGTGCAGCCTTACAACCTTTCTGATATAATCAACACTACTGGGTACACGGTCTTTGCTAGAAGACAAGACGGTGACCTCGCCGGCGACCATCGGTCGAATCGTCCACGAACTCGTCTGTTGGTTAACTAAACTTGGGCCTAACACCCTCGTGACCTACCACCCGGGACCACCACAAACCGACCCACCACCATACATGCCGCGGGTTGACCCGCATGGCCTCAACCCGACCCTAATGCAAGAAAACACTAGCTCCACGATCCGGGAGCAATCTCTCTAATCATGTTACGAAAACCTAGCGGTCTTCTTAGCTCAACTACCCTCTTTCGTTCCACACCACTCAGGGACTTATCCCACAACATAGCTCACGTGCACTATGCACTCCGATAAGGGTCAAACATAAAATACTTCTTTTACTCGAGATGGCCTTACCTCTAAGGTCTCTGCGTATAAAGCTCTAAGGCTTACACTTTCTCAATCCCCAAATCTTACTTGGTTAACTAACCAAGATTTCTAATCACAATTTACACAATAACCCTTAAGGTATACTCATCTTATCACACATACTAATCCCTGAGGGTTAAAGATATGCATGTATCTCTTTCACTCCTTAGTCATTCTAAACAAACACGCCCGTGAGTGGCATAGCTAAGGAAGATGACAAACTACCCACCGATCTGAAGGCTAAGTCCTCTACAAGGACACTCTTACGACATCGGACCACGGCGGTCGTAGTACAACAAGTACCCAACTAAAAGACGACATTCCCGGGATGGCGTGCGCCTGTGAACCGGAAGATGCCGAGCTCGACCGACTCCTGCATACCCGAGCGCCACGAAATTCGTGGAGGACCTCTGCGCGGTGGATGTGCATAATATAATCCGCAGGTGAGGTCACTCGCCTCGAAAGTTACCAAAGGACCTTGCTGCTCTGGCGCTCTTCTGCTGTCCTTGGTTAACCCGTCGATCTCTACGTTTCTCGTCATGCTGCGCATAAGCCCGTATACAGGCCATGCTCGAAGCCTAGCGAAGAATTACTCTTACACAACCCTCTCTTTGATATTCATCAATACTCGCGGTACATCGGTATACTCTCTGGTAGCCAAATCCATTGCTAATGTAACGGTCGCGCTTGCAATCTAAATTCTCTGTTCGGTCGTGGGCGAAGGTTCAAATATCATGGCGCGATGAAGCTGCCGCCGTGCTAAACTCTGCTGGCTAGTGGCGTCGAGAACTCCCAAATGAGCACCTAACCTAGGTAAAGATTGGGCTGTGCCACGTAACCCTCTGTACTCAACTCGCGGCTCCTCGGCGCCTTGCCCTCTGGTCGGGTTGCCCTACGCGGAGGCATAGCGGTAGGAAAGAAATACGTTAGAGGTCTAACTTACAACACACTCTAAGGCACGATCTCGAGTGAGAAGAATAGAAACCAATCCTAAATATCCTATAGCCTCACGATTATTGGTGTGGTGCACAACACACCGATAATCAAGACTCTTGGATACGATGCGTAGACACTTTCAGAGGATTAATCGCTCGATACCACTTACGTCACGACCGAACCGGGCGTGGTCGTGCCTTACCGGGCACCCTAGTGATACAACATCAGTAATCGGGAACATAAAAGCGAAGAAATGAAATAACAAGAAGTATAAAGCGATAATCGAGAAAAATTGCCTTTCGGCATGTATAAATCAACTTTAAAACGAGCGATTACATCCTTATTACAACTCGCCCAACGGTACTCTGCACCTCTAAGAATGATACGACAACAATGGCGGGACAGGGCCCGCCATACCCACGAATGTAAATACCTACAACGACAGGACTATACCACTGATAAGCCTCCGAGAAAGCGGAGCTTTCCCAAGCGTGTGACCCTAAGAGCGAGGATCAATGGCGGTGTACCTTTACTGCGGCGTGAACAGCCCGAAGGAGGTCGATCTGGCAGTGCAGAGTATGTGAAACTAAAAATAATTACTCTAAATGAAATCATAGTAGTTTATGTAAAGCAGGAGACATGTATGATAACCAAACTACAGTTCACAATAAATAAGCAGTCATGTCAAGTCAGGGACTCACGCCCTCAAGTCATCACTCAAATATAACTATGGGTCTCATGCCCACAATATCAATCATGCGTGGAATACCTTCCTCACCGCCTGATCATGATATAAAAGCACAAGGAATACATGAACACGAGTCCCACTGTGTCCTAATAGAACCGCACAGTGGTAAGAAAGGCATAGCCGACTACTAAAAACCAGTACCAACAAGGTCATAAATCGTATCATGAGATCTGTCTGCACCGTCACATGATCAAAGGCGGCCACTCGCCGCGAGATCTAATGTGCGCGTCTAGCCACGAACTTCCGCGACTCGCGTAGGCCAATCTCATAGGCCCGTCGTGTATAACCCGTCGAGGGTACTCCCGGCGTTCGCTGGACTCGCGATCCGCGTGGCCACATAGACCGCATGCCCATAAAGGACGTACTAACACGGAACTCTCGTAGCTCGCGCATAGGCCCACGGGACCCGCGTGAGGTATCCTCGAATCATAGGTCACTAGACACTTTGAGTCTACCCATCGGAGGCGACAACCTCGGAAACAAGTCAAGGTGAGTGGTACAATACCAACATAACGGCTGATAGTGAAACTATTTAGGCGCAATCGAGGGGAAACCCCTACAAACATCACAAGATACTAACACACGTAGCATCCTAGCATATTTACTTAACAAATCAACAAGAAAGTAATACAAGACTATCACAACCCAACACAATCAAGTTATACACACAAGGGCACTTTCTACTATATGATTAACAAGATCGGGTTTCTATCCCCAAAGTACTTCATACATTAACTCTTTTAAAAGATACGTTACTTTCACAAAAGTCACACAATACCCGTAGTATATGAAAAAATAGAGTGATTATCTTTTGAAGTAAATCAAAACACTTCTCTTTGTAAAATCAAGTAACCACATTTTTTTCCAAACGTTTCAAGTTTGCCTAATTTCAATTACTCAAGTTTCTCATTTTCGAAAGGTTTCGTAGTTCATAGTCTTATTCATTTAAGAATGTAATTCTCTTTTAAACAATCGGAGGAACATAAGCCTTATATGTGAGTAGGATATTCTTGTTTATAACAATCTTATTACAGCAGCCATGATCTAGGAAATATCATTTTGTCTCATCTTAGCTTCTATGCAGATGGAAGTTTCTACTGGTTTTAATAATACTTAATTATTCAATACATTTTCCTTTATTAACATTGCGGTGGTTTGTCGATACATTTACGATTTCCAAATCGGTAAAACATTATCCCTTTTAAAACCAAGTACTCATTACTCACGAATGAGGTTTCACACAAAATTCATATAATTTATTTAAGTTAAGTCTCTCATCTTACAAGATCAAGTCTCTTAACTTCTAAAATAAATAAATCATTCGTTTTATCCCTCTTAAGCCATTATACCTAACTTCCCATAAAGCTAGTATAACTCTTAAGCTTTTAAAACCAAGTACTACTCTTCTTTTAAAAACAGTTCTTAATTCTCTTGAACTACTTCAAGATTATTACTATTCGGGCTTAAGTCAAAGACATTGCCGATAACTCGTTCAATTAACACACGTCGTCACCGTACTACATAGTTACACACATATCATGCTGGAAGAGATAGGAAGAGGTTCACATACCTCGCGACGATTATCGACTAAAAGCAAATCGCTCCACGGCTATAACCCGGCTAGCCTGGTCCACCTTCTCAAATAGCACATGCTACTCGCAGAACATTCAACCTATACAGGTTATACAAGTCTATCAAAGTCTAGACTACTCGGTAGAATAAATCTAGATGCAAGATCCTACGGGAAATTGGGCGCCCTTCCTGCAGTCAAACTACACAAGTCTCATCAGAATGCGATCTACGTAATTACAGTTCAGTTCTCTTCTTTTAATTCAGGCTTAAGTCCAAGGACATTGCCACAAAGCTATGTTCAGTTCTATATATAGTATACTTCAACTATATATTCCTACAACATGTAATTTCCAATTACAATAGGGGGACAAGATAATTACCTCGATAAGCCCATAATTATCCAAGTATAGATGTCGATCCTGGGCAACGTTTAGCTCCAACTCCGTGCGCTCCAACCCGCTCCAAACCACCCTTAGAAGTTCTAACCAACTTCTACATAACACTCCAACTAACTATGGAGATTTTCCTTAGGGTTTCGGTTTTGTGACTGACGGGAAGTATAATAGTATTTTCCGGCTTTTCGCGTAGGTATAACCTTAGAATACAACAAGGTATACGGCTAAGGAAATTTTGGTATAAGTAACAATACTTTTGAGTATTTCTACCAAGAGGAGGTATTTATACGAGACAACACCACAAAAGGGGGTGTATACCCTCGGCCTACCCACTAGGGGTACTCTCGACGAGGGAAAAGCTCTCGGCCAAGGGGGCCTCACAAGGGGAGAGGACGAGACACCACACAAAGGGGGGGAGGATTTTAACACTTTAGGAAATTTAGGAATGGATGAAGAAGTCTTCCAAAGGGGGGGTATTTATAGGACAAGCCAAGGCCAACCAATGGCCAAGATCTTGCCAAGTGCAAGGCAAGTGTAGGGCCAAGATCTTGCCAAGTGCACCCTAACCAACTAACACACAAAATTTCCTACCAACTCCCCTCTCCAATTCGTCCCATGTCCGCCCCTCACGTCCGCCAATGGGATGGTGCCAAGTGGCGCCCTCTCGTTGGTCCAACACGTTTCGTCTCTCGGAAAAATCCGCAAAAATTAAAAATGACATAGCCGGAATTTTCCCTTCGCAAGTTGTGTAAAACGTTTCGTCGAAAAACGACTCTAATCGGGTGTTGTGCGCAAAGTGAAATCGGCCAAGCCACTTAAAAAGCCCAAACTTTTCTACGTACGTCCTTACGTACATACTCTGGAAATGCGGGGTATAACAGAACGCCTCAGCAGCAGACTAGTTATACACCTCCTCCGTCTGAGTGGTCCTCCGATCTTGAGCGTCCAGTATTCGGGGCGGGTCGAGCTCGTGTTTCAGATTTTCCGGGGAGTAGGAGTACTCGCCGGATGAGGCTACCCGTATCTCAGTGTATCCGTTGTGGTAAAACCCATAGGGGGGAGTGTCGTACTAGTTTGGGAGATTGCTATACTTGCTGCCGGCAGGGCCATTTTGCGAAAGAGTGTCCACTGCAGGTAGCGCGGCAAGGGAAAGTGAAGCGATGAGTTACGGTATATCTTTAACCCTCTAGAGACTAGTATGTATTGATGTTATGATGATGTGTTAAGTGTTATGTTCGGATAGCTTTGTGTTAAAATGTGATTTAGAAGCCTGGTTAGTGAAAAGGGTAAGTCCGGGATGAAAATTTTGAACCTTAGAAATTATGACAGTTGAGACCTTAGATGTAAGGCCGTCTTGAGTAAAAGACTTTACGGTTAATCTTTGTCAGAATACATAGTATACGTGGAGTATTTGTGTGATAATTCCATGGGTAGTTGTGATAGAAGTGGTAGCTTTCATGACGCGAATTAGTAAGAGTGTTCTGGATCGGGGAACGAGAGAGTTTGGCGCGATAATGGGTCGGGTTGAGGCCAGGTCGCGGGTCAACCCGCAGCCCGGAATGTGGTGGGGTCAGTTTGAGGTGGTCCCGCTAGGTGGTGGGGTCACGAGGGTGCTAGTCCCAAGTTTAGATAACCATGGTACGAGTTCGTGGACGCGTTCGACCAGAATCGGAGCGTGAAGGTCGGGAATGGCCTTAAAGGAATTTGAGGCTAGTAAAATGATCAAGTTTGGAGGTAGTGACTCCAAGGTTTTGGAAACTGAAGCGATGACTGGAGTATGGTACGTGTACTAGAAAGAGTTCGGGTGTACGAGAAGGGTACGACGAGTAAGGAAGGAAGTGAACGTGTGTTAACAGAATAAACGAGATCATTTTGTTGTGAAGTGAAGATGCGAAGGGAGTATCCTTTAGACCATGGGTGGAAGCTTTTGTGATGTTGGAGGTGATTCCTCATTGGCTTGGATGTGAGTTTTTGCGCGTATGTGGTATTATGGCCAGGTGTGACATAATTGGTTTTGTAAGTATAGTAGTGAAGACTATACCGGCGCATGTGTGTTTAGAGACTTAGAAGGAACATTCGGGACGAATGTTTCTAAGGGGGGAAGAATGTTACACCCCGTAGTTCCAGAGTATGTATGTGAGGACGTACGTACAAGAATACGACATTTAAATTGGAAAGGAAGAAAGATGTGATTTTTTCGACGGAAAAGTTTCCGGATTTTGTGAAGGAAAAAGGTTCGTTAATGGAAATTGGATTCCCAGATTTGGTATTCGGACTTTTTGGAATATTTGAGAATTATGGAATTTTATTTCCGAAATTGGTCACGTGGGCCCACGGAGAATTCTGATTTTGTAGGCCCACTTTATTTTGGATTTTTGGCATTACGGATATTTTGGAAGATGAAATATTTTGGGCCCGAGTAGGGGCGACACGTGTCACCCCATGTGGCCCCATGGCCGAAAGTTGTGGACACTTGGACGTTTTTTTGTGGGGACAAGTGGCAAGCCACTTGTCCCATTTTTGTGGTGGACACTTGGTTGGCAATTACCCATACAACATGTCCCCAATCCTCACCTTACATTTGCTTAAATCTTGGACCTTGATTTATCTATAAATACCCCTTGATTTGGGACTTCTTCATCCACTTAAATGTTTCTAAGTCACAAAAATATCCCCTCTTGTAGCTCTCGTCAGAAATTCCCCACTTTGTGTAGAAAATACTTCAAGTATTGTTGTATTATCCCAAATACCTTAGCCTAGTTGTCACGACCCGTTCGGGGATCGTGCCTTACCCGGCACCTGATCATACATCGAGAGAAAATCGCGGAAATATAAAACAAGACATGAAACGATTGTAAAATGAGACACGCTTTATCTCGATGAAAAGCTTGCCTTTCGGCATATATATATAACCCAAGTTTTGCGATTACATCCCAACTGCATAATAGGACTACAGACCTCTGGAAGTAAACAACTATGGCGGACAGGCCGCCATACCTGAATGTACAAACTATCTACAATACTGGGAGATCATGCAAAAGTAGAGCCTCCGAGAAGATGGAGCTCGACACCAATGCAAAGAGATACTAAGGATGTGGATCTATCACCTTCTTGCCCTTACCTGCGGCATGAACGCACTCAAGGAGGTCGATAACAGTACTAAGTATGTGAAATCAGAAAGTACTTAAATGAAATCATATCATTTTAAAACCAGTTTACAAATATGTATGAAACAACCAGAAACCGCACAGTGCATCACAAACAAGAGCAACAATAGGTAAATCAGAATGTGTCTTTTCTAGGATGCGAATGATCAAGCAGGCCACTCACCCATATTATCATTCTGCAAGTTTAATCACGACTCCGCACCGCATAGGCCACTCACATAGGCCCGCGTGGTATAACCTCGCATCGAGGGTAGCTACTCCTCGGCATCTTCTCGACTCGTTGTCCGCACGGCCACATAGACCGCATGAGGCATAAGCCCGCACACTAACTCGGAACTCGTAGCTCCGCATAGGCCCCTGGACCCGCATGAGGTATTCTCGAATCATGGTCCTGCATCACCCGTAGTCCCCGCGTCGAGGCAACTTAACCCCTGATCATCTCAAGAGGCGAGTGATATAGTACTAACACAACGACTTATAGTTTAAACAACATAAGCATAAGTAAGATCGACCTCTTTACGCAAACGTTACAAGATACTAACACATAGCATCACAATATGTCTACTCAAAACCATCTTATTATACCTTTAAATCAATACAAGTCTTTTATAAACACATAAGTAAAATGTTCCTTTTATAAAACTTAAGCCGTTATACTTAACTTCCCATAAAGCTAGTATAACCCTTAAGCTTCTTGTTTTAAAAACAAATATTCTTTTCTTTCAAAACTGTTTTATAATTCTTCCAAAGACTTTTAAGATCTTTTATTATTCAGCTTAAGTCGCAAGACATTGCCGTAAGTATTATTCGTGCTTAAGTCAAAAGACATTGCCGTAGTTATTATTCGATTAACACGTATGCGTCTACCGTACTACATATATATTTTAAAATATCATGCTTTAGGAAGAATCACATACCTTCTACGAAAACCTCCGCCAAGTTGAATATGTCGCTGAGAGAATCACCTATAATAGTCACAGACATCTATCAAAGTCTAGACTACTCAAGGTCATTCTAAACAGAGGGTTCACAATTCTACGGAAAGTCGGGCAGCACTTCCACCCGGTGAGCTACTCAAGTCTCTGTGAAAACAGTCTAAGTAAATCTGATTTGATTATTCTTCTTTTAAACCCTTCTCTTGTGATAACAGATTCAATTCTATTCTTTAATATCCTTCTAAGTATTTATACTTATTTCTATACTTCTACAGATGTATTCTCTAATTACAAAAGAAGGATAAGTTTATTTACCTCGTAAGCCCAATAATATCCTAGATAAAAGTCGCTGAGCAAGGTTTAGCTCTAAGTTATGCGCTCAGTGGCTCGAAAACCTTAGAAGTTCTTCACAACTTCTACTAAGGACTAAGGGATTTGGGCTAGGTATTTTGGGCATTATAAAAATACTCGAAGGCAAATTTTGTACCAAGGGAGGGGTAGATTTCGGCTAGGCTAGGGGGGTTGCCTCGGCCAAGGGACACTTAGGCTAGAGGGGGAGAAGGCTTTGGACGAAATGGCTAACAAGGGAGAAGGGAGGATTTTCAAGACTTGGAAAGTAATTTGTGGATGAAGAACTCTTCATCTTAAGGGGGGTATTTATAGGTCAAGGGATGGCCAACCAATGGCCAAGATTTAGCCAAGTGCTAGGCAAGTGTAAGGCCAAGATTAGGGCAAGTGTACCTAGCCAACTTGCACACAAAATATCCTACCAACTACTTGACAAAATTGGCTATCCAATTCGTCCCAATGGACGCCTCAAGTCCACCAATTGGAGGGTGACAAGTGTCGCCCTCCCGTTGGCCCAAAGTGTTTCGTCTCTCGGAAAAATCCGCAAAAATTAGAAATGACATAGCCGGAATTTATCCTACGCGAGTTGTGTAAAATGTTTCGTCGGAAAACGATTCTTTTAGTGAGTTGTGCCCAAGTATTTTCGTCCAAGCCTAACTTTTAAGGCTAAACTTTTGTACGTATTCCCTTACGTACATACTCTGGAAATACGGGGTATAACACTAGTATTCCAAGTTATTTCAATACTAAGAGCCCGGAAATACTACTTTTTTCAATAGTCGCAAAATGAAGCCCTAGAAAAATCTTCATAGCTTAGATGAAGTGTTAAGAGAAGTTGTTTAGAAACTTCTAAGGGTTTCTTGGAGCGGGTTGGAGCGTAAGAAATTGGAGCTAAACATTGCTCAGGATCGACTTATAATCTTGGATAATTTTGGGCTTATCGAGGTAATGATCTATGTCCCTCTATTGTAATTGGATATTACATATTGTAGTAGTTTAGAATTGAGTATAAGATATATTGGAAGGATGATTAAAAAGAATTGAACTGTATTTACATTGGACTGTATTTACAGTAGACTTGTAGTATTATTGTGGAGTAGAATTGTACACGTCCGGTTAGACGTGTAACCCCCCCCCCCCTGGAGTTGTTGGCTTGGTAGTAGGCCTTGTTAGAGGAGGAGATTTATGTGGTTGCGGGGGGGGAGGTGCTGCCGAAATTTCCGTAGAATAGGAACCTTGTACTTAGAATTGTGCTACAAAGAGATCGAGAAATTGATAGACGTTTTGTGGCCTTTATAGGTTGAGATACTACGAGTAGCGTATTCTACTTGAAGAGTGGAAAAGGCTAGATGGGTTACAGTACTTTGGAGCTTTTTGCTTTTTGTCGATAATCGTCACGAGGTATGTGAACCTCTTCCTATCTTTTCTAGCATGATTGTGTGAACTATGTAGTACGGTAGACGTACGTGTGCTAAACGAATTTGGTTGGTTTAAAACATAAAGTGTTATAACGGCTTTATGGGAAGTTTGTTATAACAACTTTATGTAGGTAAAGAAATGGTTTGTGGTTTTTAAAAAAAGATAAGAGACTTGACTTATAAATGACTTGATGTGAATTAGTAAGGACTTGGTTCGTGTTAAAAAGTTGTGAAACCGCTTTTATGAGAACGGGTAATTGGGTTTTAAAAGGAAATAGTTATATTGATTTCGAAAATGAGAAAAAGTATCGAACAAACCACTGCAGCGTTAATAAAGGAAAATGTATTGACTAATAATTAATTATATTAAAACTAGTAGCAACCTCCATCTGCATAGAAGCTAAGATAAGACAAAATTGTATTACATTTCCTAGATCATGGCTGCTTTAATAAGATCATTAATAACAAGTATTGGATTTTCTTAAATTCCAAAGTAAGGAACTTGATTTCTAAAAGAAAGGAGATTTGAGGAACTAAAGTGTTTTGGTTTAAAAGAAAGGCATGTTTTTGTCTTAAAATAGTTTAAAAAGGAAGGCAGGGTTTTTGTCTTAAATTGGTTTATTTCAAAAGAAGGTATGAAAATTGTTTTGGTTTACTTTAAAAAAAGATAGTTACTCTATTTTGATACTACGAGTATCGTGTGACTTTTTGTGAAAGAAATGGATCTTTTAAAGTGTTAAAATACGTAGTACCTTGGGGTTAAAATCCAAATTTGTTGTAATAAAATAAAAGTTTATAAGTACGTTGAACTTGCCTATGCTTGTTGTGCTAGCCTTTGTTGTGCAAGGGTTTTGATTATGTGCTACCGAGTCTCTCGATGTAGGGCCGGTTATCTTGTTATATCCTTGGACCTACTGACACGTTGGGTGGCCCACGGGTATGGTTCCATTAGGATTGTTGTACCATGGACTAGCTCTCCATGAGGTTTTACTGATTCGGCTTTGGTATCTGGTAGTTGGCTCTCGTACTTGCCCGTGCGTGGTGATTGGCTTTGGTTACGGTAGTTAGCCTTACATATACCCGTAGTTCGGGGTATGTATGCGAGGACATACGTGCGAGAATACTGACGAAATATTGGAAAGAAAGGAAGATGTGATTTTTTTCGAAAAGTTTCCGGTTTTGTGAAGAAAAAGGTTCGTTAATGGGAATTGGATTCCCAGATTTGGTATTTGAACTTCTCGGATTATATTAGAATTTTGAGATTTTATTTTCGGAAATGGCCACGTGGGGCCCACGGGAGAAATTTGTAACGACCCGTTCCGGGGCCCGTTACTGGTGCCTTACCCCGGGCACCCTAGTGATACATACATCAGAGAAAATCAGCGGAACATAAAACATGAGTCATTTAACAAAAGATATAATAAATAAACAGGCAACCAAAGCAGTTGCCTTGATAAATACATAAAACACGAGCAGTTTAATCCTTTTACAACCCCGCCTGTGATTACTACTGCACCTCTAAGATATACATGACTATGACGGGACGGGGCCCGCCATACCACAGATGTACAAGAACCTACAACTCGAGAACACCTGCAAAAGATAAGCCTCGGAAAGCGGAGCTTCAATCTGTTGGCGTGATCCTACGGCGAGGATCCACGGCCGATGTACCTACTGCGGCGTGACGCGGCCGAAGGAGTCGATCAGTACCAAGTATGTGAAGCGTGCAATCACGTAAATGAAATCATACTAGTCTATATAAAGCGGGAGACATGTATGATAACCAAACTACGATTCACAACATAAAAGCGATCATCACTCCATCTAACTATGGGTCTCGCCCACAACATCAATCGTGTTCGCGTTATGGCGCATGCCCGGAATCGCGCCGGTGTAGACATGTCCATGATGCAACAACAATACCAATGTCCCATGGCCACATGCCGGAATGCGCCGGTGTAGACATGTCCATGTGACCTCAACAACAAGCGGCAATCCAAATGGAAGCATACGTGCGCTACGCGTCGTGTCGATATGTCGAAGGAAAAATAAGACAACATTCCAAATGGGCGCATGCGTGCGCTACGCGCATCGTGTCAAGATGTCCAAAGAAATCACTGGCGATAATCAAAATGAAACATACCCGTGCGCTACGCGTCGTGTCGATATATCCAAAGCGATTAACCACAAGACCTTTAACCAAAATGGAAGCATACGATGCGCTCGCGTCGTGTCGGTATGTCCAAAGCGATTAACAACAATAATACTATCAGCGAGAAGCGTGCGTGGAATTTCTCCGTCACTGCCGGCACGTCCAAGTAAGTTCTCAACCAGTCAACCGACCCTCTATCGAGAGACACGGTAACACAGAAACACAACGCTTGTACAATAAAGGCTATCATCACGGCATAGGCTAGTTTCACAACAACAAGCATAGGCAGTTTCACAACAACAAGCATAGGCAAGTTTCACACAACTCAAAGTACTTTCATTTTATGCCAAAGTCCGGTTTTTAACCCCAAAGTACTACATACGTTTAAGTTCTTTTTTTAAAAGAGATCCATTACTTTTATAAAAGTCACCCGATACGTAGTATTAGAATGACCAACCACCTTCCTTTTCAAAATCAAGTAACAACATTCTTTTCCTAAGTTCGGTTGCCTAGTTTCAATTACTCAAGCTTCTCATTTTCAAATGGTTTCATAGTTCCCAAACTTAATCACTTGATTCCTTTTAGAACAATTGAGTAACATATGTCATATCGTGAGTAGTTTATTCTTGTTTATAACGATCTTATTACAATGACCGTGATCTAGAAAATGTAATATCATTTTGTCTCATCTTAGCTTATGCGGATGGAGGTTTCTCTTGGTTTAATACAACACATCATTATTCAAGACATTTTCCTTTATTAACGCTGCGGTGGTGCAGTCGATACACATTCGATTCCCGAAATCAGTAAACATTATCCCTTTAAAAACCAAGTACTCATTACTCACGAATGAGGTTTCACACAAACATCCTCATTAAAACAAATAAGTTAAGTCTCTTATATAATAACATCAAGTATCATAACTTATAAAATAATAAAACCATTTTCTTACCTACATAAAGTCATTATAACCAACTTCCCATAAAGCGTTATAACACTTTATGTTTACAACAATCAAATACAATTAACACGTATGCGTCTGCGTCTTACATAGTTCACACATATCATGCTAGAAGAGATGGGAAGAGGTCCACATACCTCGCGACGATTTATCGACAATAAGCAAAATGCTCAAGTACTACAACCTTGCTAGCCCTTTCCACTCTCCAGGTAGAATACGCTACTCTTAGTACTTTCACCTATAAAGGTCAAAACGTCTATTAACCCCAAAACATAAGTTTCTATCTTTCTATAGAAAATTCGAGACTCTCCCCCATGGCGTAAGTCTCCTCTCTATCGGTGGCTACCAAGCCAACCGGGGGTTTACACGTCTAACCTGACGTGTACAATTCTACACAAGTCTCTGTCTGACCACATGTAAATACTGATTCGATTCGATTCTTTATTCTTGCTTAAGTCAAAAGACATTGCGAATACTAAGTAGTTTCATATATAGTATACTTCAACTATATACTCTAACAAACATGTAATTTCCAATTACAATAGAGGACAAGATAATTACCTCGATAAGCCCAAAATTATCCGAGTTTAATGTCGCTCCGAGCAAGGTTTAGCTCACTCAGTGCGCTCCAAACCACTCCAAACAACCCTTAGAAGTTCTAACCAACTTCTACTCAAATACTTGACCAACTATGAAGATTTCCTTAGGGTTTCGGTTTGAGACTAAAAGGACAAAGGTAGTATTTAGGACTCTCGTAAAGAGGTATCTTTGGAATACTACAAGGTACAAGGCTAAGGTATTTTGGGCATTATAACAATACTAGGAGAGTATTTCTATACCACTACAAGGGGTCTTATACGAAATCAACTAGGCTAGGGGTACCCACGCTAGACCTCATGAGGGAGACCTCAGGCCAAAGGCCACTTTCAGGGAGAGGAGCTCTTGGGCGAGAGTCAACAAGAGGAGGAGGGTTTCCAAGACTTGGAAGATTTGGATGAATGAAGTCTTCAAAGAGAGGTATTTATAGGAAAGCGAAGGCCACAATGGCGAATCAAGCCATGTGCAAGGCAAGTGTAAGGCCTTGATCAAGCCAAGTGCACCCTAACCCCTACTCCACAAAACATGGCACAAAACAAGCCACAAAACAAGGCCAAAACAAGGCACAAAACAAGGAACCAATAGGGCCAAAAACGTGAGCCCAAAAGATCAAGCCATTCGTGAACCACATCTTCCACTTGGGCGCCCACTGCTTCCAATGTGAGGTGACACATGTCACCTCCCGTTGGTCCAAAATGTTTCGTCTCTCGGAAAAATCCGCCAAAAATTAAAAAGGACATAGCGAATTTTCCCTACGAAAGGCTGTGGAAAGCGTTTCGTCGGAAAGCGACTCTAGTAAGCACTGTGCCCAAATGTAACCGGCCAAGCCACAGGCGGGGTGACACGTGTCACCCTCTATTGGCCCTCAAAAACGTCTTTGAAAAATATCCACAATGGCCAAAATCTCAAAACAAAGTGGGCCCAAAGCAAGTAAATTTCTCCGTGGGCCCACGTGACCATTTCCAAAATAAAATTCCATAATTCTCTAATATTCGGGAAGTCCGAATACCAAATCACGGGAATCAATTCCCATTAACGAACCTTTTCTTCACAAATAGCAGGAAACTTTTAGTGAAAACTCACATCTTTCTTTCTTTTCAAAATTTCTCAAATGCGCTCGCACGTCGTCCTCACATACATACCACTGCAACTACGGGGTATAACATTCTCCCCTCGCCGAAACATTCGTCGAATGTTCCTTCTCAAAACGGATATCTATGAAGTTCCTCTAACAAGTTGTCAGCGCCATACGGCAGCGCGAAATAACACACGTTATCTTCCTTCCTTACTCGTCGTGCCGCTTCTCGAACACTTGAACTCTCCCGGACGTACCATACTTCATCATTACTTCCGTTCGAAAATCTGCGGAGTCACTACCTCGAACTTGGTCATCTTACTAACCTCGAACTTCCTTAAGGCCATTCCGGCCTTCTGAACGCTCGGTCGAGCGCGTCCACGAACTCATCGATGATCATACAAACTTGGGCCTAGCATCCTCGTGACCCTACCACCTGGCGGGACCACCCAGAACTGACCCCCCCAAGCGGGTTCTGGGTTGACCCGCAAATGGTCCTCAACCCGACCCCCAACCGCGCCAAACTCTTGTTCCCCGATCCGGAACAATCTTACTATTTCACATCATGAAAGCTACCACTTCCATCTCACACTACCCACGGACTTATCACACAAATAAATCCCACGTATACTACTACTCTGATAAGGGTCAAAAATAAATCTTTAACTCAAGACGACCTTACCCCTACGGTCTCAGTCGTGACATAGTCTAAGGTTCACACTTACCATGCCTCATCGTATCCTTCCAACTAACCATGCATTTTAACTCACACAATCACAATGCTATCCGTACATAGCACACAATAATGAGATCATCATAACAAGCATACCAAAACTCTAGAGGTTAAGGATATACACGAAGCTACGCTCACTCTAATCATAGGCACGCCTGCGGTGCATGGTATGAAGGTGATGAACCAGCCACGGATCTGAAGGTGAGTCGTAACATCCGCTTCCCTTGGTAGGACAGTTCCTGCAAAATGGCCTGCTGTCGCATGCAAAACAAACTCCCAATCTAGCACGACACTCTCCAAAATGGAGTCTACCCTGATAGTCACAACGAGGTAGGGGTGGCTTGGTGGTTAACACCCTGCTCTGCCGAAAATCGAACCTCGAGCCACGACGCTCACGAAGGCGGTGGAGGACCACTGCATGCGGTGGGGGTATATAACTAACTTTCTTCTTGAGGCGGTCCGCCTCGAAAGCCACCAGGACCTGCCGTCTGGCCTCTTCTGGCGATCCAGTCGTTCCGTCGACCCTCCGTGCCTCGCATCCTGGTGCATGAGCTGCGTGCGGGCAATGTCCATGCGGTGAAGAAAACACCGCAAGATTCGGCCATACAATCATCAAGCGGTGACGTGGCGATGCACCCTATCCTCCATATCTGCAACTAAGCGCGAGGACATATCGAGCGAAGAATCGAACTCGACATTGTACTCCTGACGGTGCGCCTCTGTCTCGAGAACAAAAATCTGCCGGCCGTGCCCTCGCCAGCTGCGGAGGCGAAGTGCGTGAGAAAGCCCGAAAACTCATCCCATCTGCTGGAGGTGCATGCTCTCCCGGAAAGCTCCGTGAATCAAACCAATCGATTGCGGTATCACGCGGCCGTCACGAACAAAGGTCACGGACTCGGTTTACGAAGCCTTGATCACCGCGTGATCACTGTAGCTGCCGGATGAACTCTGCGGATCATCCTCGAGCCTCGACCGTAAAACTCGCGGGCTACAACTCGAAAGTCCGTAGCCTCAAACTATCTGCTCGGGGTGAACCGGCTGGTGCTCTTGGGCTACTGCGTCCGGCTATCCTCATATCCGGCCTGACCACGGCAATAATCGCCATCTCGCGTGACCCATCTCACTGCTCGGTGTGGGGTGGAGGCTCAGTCTTGTAGTCTCGTGACCACCTGCTGCGGCTCTAAACTTTCTTTGGTCTTTGGCGGCGTCGCGAAACCCGCCGTGCGAGCCTGACCTCGTCTTGTCGGGCTGCGCGCCTCGTACTCCTCGTATCTCACTAACAGCACCCTCGCTGCCTTGCCGCTTCGGGCTCTGGTTGCCTTGCGCGGAGGCATAATCGGTAAAAGCGAGATACATCGGAGGGCTGACTTACAACCGGCTCTAAGCACGATCTCGAATGAGAAGAAATGGAAACCAATCCTAAATGTCCTATAGCCTCCCGATTATAGATGTGGTGCGCACACGATAATCAAGACTCTACTAGACACGATGCGTAGACACTTTCAGAGATTAAGCGCTCTGATACCACTTTTGTAACGACCGTTCGGGGCGGTTCGGTGCCTTACCCGGCACCCTAGTGATACATACATCGTAGAAAATCAGCGGAACATAAAACATGAGTCATTTAACAAAAGATATAATAAATAAGCAGGCCAACCAAAGCGGTTGCCTTGATAAATACATAAAACCTGAGCAGTTTAATCCTTTTACAACCACCGCAACAAGATTACTACAGACCTCAAGATATACTGACTATGACGGGACGGGGCCGCCATACCACGAATGTACAAGAACCTACAACTCGAGAACACCTACAAAAGATAAGCCTCGGGAAAGCGGAGCTTAATCTGTTGGCTTGTGATCCTACGGCGAGATCCACGGCCGATGTACCTCTACTGCGGCATGAACGCGGCCCAGGAGGTCGATCTGGCAGTACCAAGTATGTGGCTGCAATCACGTAAATGAAATCATACTAGTCTATATAAAGCGGGAGACATGTATGATAACCAAACTCTGATTCACAACATAAAACGATCATCACTCCGATCTAACTATGGGTCTCACGCCCAACATCAATCGAGTTCGCATTATGGCGCGTGCCGGAATCTTGCATCGGTGTAGACATGTCCATGATGCAACAACAATACCAATGTCCCATGGCCACATGCCCGAATTGCGCCGGTGTAGACATGTCCATGTGACCTCAACAACAAGACAGCAATCCAAATGGAAGCATACGTGCGCTACGCGTCGTGTCGGTATGTCCAAAGGAAAAATAAGACAACATTCCAAATGGACGATACGTGCGCTACGCGTATGTCGGTATGTCCAAAGAAATCACTGGCGATAATCAAAATGGAAACATACCGTGCGCTACGCGTCGTGTCGATATATCAGCGATTAACCACAAGACCTTTAACCAAAATGGAAGCATACGATGCGCTACGCGTCGTGTCGGTATGTCCAAAGCGATTAACAACAATAATACTATCAGCGAGGCGTGCGGTGGAATTTCTCGTCACTGACACGTCCAAGTAAGTTCTCAACGGTCAACCGACCTCTATCGAGACGCGGTAACACGAACACAACGCTTGTACAATAAAGGCTATCATCACAAGCATAGGCAAGTTTCACAACAACAAGCATAGGCAAGTTTCACAACAACAAGCATAGGCAAGTTTCACACAACTCAAAGTACTTTCATTTTATGCCAAAGTCGGGTTTTAACCCCAAGTACTACATCGTTAAGTTCTTTTTTTAAAAGAGATCCATTACTTTTATAAAAGTCACCCGATACTGTAGTATTAGAATGACCAACCACTTCCTTTTCAAAATCAAGTAACAACATTCTTTTCCTAAGTTCGGTTTGCCTAGTTTCAATTACTCAAGCTTCTCATTTTCAAATGGTTTCATAGTTCCCAAACTTAATCACTTGATTCCTTTTTAGAACAATTGAGTAACATATGTCATATCGTGAGTAGTTTATTCTTGTTTATAACGATCTTATTACAAAGACCGTGATCTAGAAAATGTAATATCATTTTGTCTCATCTTAGCTTATGCGGATGGAGGTTTCTACCGGTTTTAATACAACACATCATTATTCAATGCATTTTCCTTTATTAACGCCGCGGTGGTGCTGTCGATACACATTACGATTCGAAATCGGTGAAACATTATCCCTTTAAAAACCAGTACTCATTACTCACGAATGAGGTTTCACACAAACATCCTCATTAAAACAAATAAGTTAAGTCTCTTATCTTATAAGATCAAGTCTCTTAACTTCTAACATCAGTAAAACCATTTTCTTACCTACATAAAGCTGTTATAACCAACTTCCCATAAAGCCGTTATAACACTTTATGTTTACAACAATCAAATACAATTAACACATGTACGTCTACCGTACTACATAGTTCACACATATCATGCTAGAAGAGATGGGAAGAGGTCCACATACCTCGCGACGATTTATCGACAATAAGCAAAATGCTCCAAGTACTACAACGCCTAGCCCTTTCCACTCCAGAGTAGAATACGCTACTCTTAGTACTTTCACCTATAAAGGTCAACGTCTATTAACCCCAAAACATAAGTTTCTATCTTTCTATAGAAAATTCAAGACACCTCCCCATGAGCGTAAGTCTCTCTCTATCGAGGCTACCAAGCCAACCAGGGGGTTTACGCCTAACCGGGCGTGTACAATTCTACACAAGTCTCTGCAATACTGACTATGTAAATCTGATTCGATTCGGTTCTTTATTCTTGGGCTTAAGTCAAAAGACATTGCGAATACTAAGTAGTTTCATATATAGTATACTTGACTATATACTCTAACAAACATGTAATTTCCAATTACAATAGAGGACAAGATAATTACCTCGATAAGCCCAAAATTATCCGAGTTTAATGTCGCTCTGAGCAAGGTTTAGCTCACTCAGTGCGCTCAAACCACTCCAAACAACCCTTAGAAGTTCTAACTAACTTCTACTCAAATACTTCAACCAATCCTGAAGATTTCCTTAGGGTTTTGGTTTGAGACTAAAAAGGACAAAAGGTAGTATTTAGGACTCTACGTAAAGAGGTATCTTTGGAATACTACAAGGTACAAGGCTAAGGTATTTTGGGCATTATAACAATACTAGGAGAGTATTTCTATACCACTACAAGTGGGTATTATACGAAACAACTAGGCTGGGGTACCCACGCTGAGACCTCATGAGGGAGACCTCGGCAAAGGCCACTTTCAAGGGGAGAGGAGCTCTTGGACGAGTCAACAAGAGGAGGAGGGGTTTCAAGACTTGGAAGATTTGGATGAATGAAGTCTTCAAAGAGAGGGTATTTATAGGAAAGCCAAGGCGACGATGGCCAAGATCAAGCCATGTGCAAGGCAAGTGTAAGGCCTTGATCAAGCCAAGTGCACCCTAAACCCTACTCCACAAAACAAGGCACAAGACAAGCCACAAAACAAGGCCAAAACAAGGCACAAAACAAGGAACCAAAAGGCCCAAAAACGTGAGCCCAATCATCAAGCCAATTCGTCAACCACAGCTTCCACTTGTACGCCCACTTGCTTCAATGTGAGGTGACATGTCACCCTCCGTTGGTCCAAAATATTTCGTCTCTCGGAAAAATCCGCAAAATTAAAAAGGACATAGCGGAATTTTCCCTCGAAAGTGGAAAGCGTTTCGTCGGAAAGCGACTCAGTCGGCGACTGCCCAAATGTAACCGGCCCAAGCCACTGCGGGGTGACACGTGTCACCCTCCTATGGCCTCAAAAACGTCTTCGAAAAATATCCACAATGGCCAAAATCTCAAAACAAAGTGGGCCCCATAAAGTAAATTTCTCCGTGGGCCCACGTGACCATTTCCAAAATAAAATTCCATAATTCTCTAATATTCCGGGAAGTCCGAATACCAAATGGGAATCAATTCCCATTAACGAACCTTTTTCTTCACAAATAACGGAAACTTTTAACTGAAAACATCTTTCTTTCTTTTCAAAATTTACGCGTGACGCTCGCGTCGTCCTCACATACATACCACTGCAACTACGGGTATAACAAAATTCTGGTTTTGTGGGGCGCTTTGTTTTGAGGTTTCCGCTTTTGGATATTTTCAAGACGTAATATTTTGGGCGAATCGGGGCGACACGTGTCACCCTCGTGTGGCCATGTGGGCGAAATGGTGTGACAAGTGGCTAGCCACTTGTCACCTACTCACCTTGGCGAAATGGCCTTACACTTGGCACCCATTTCGTTGGCCATGTGGTGTGGTGGGACCAGCACACACATGGCCCAATCTTGGCCATACACTTAGATGGATCTTGACCTCCATTGTTCTATAAATAGACCCGCTTGGTTGATGAATAAGTTCATCTCACTTGAAAGCTTCCAAGAGCAAAATACTTCCTCCCTGTATTGGTTTCGCCCCACCCTCCCCTTGTGTAGAATACTTGGTGTATTGTGGTATAATTCCAAATACACTAGCCTAGTATCCCTAGTAGTATTCCAAAGTTGTTTAAATACTAGGAGCCCGAAATCCTACTTTATTAGAAAGTCGCAAAATGAAACCCTAGAAAAACCTTCATAGCTTTGGTTGAAGTGTTTAGAGAAGTTGTTTAGAAACTTCTAAGTCGCTGGAGCGGGTTGGGGCGTAGGACTTGGAGCTAAACGTTGCTCAGATCGACATTTAATCTTGGATAATTTTGGGCTTATCGAGGTAATGATTTATGCCCACATTGTAATTGGATATTACATGTTGTAGTAATGTATAGTTGAGTATACTATATTTAGAATGAGTATTGAATGTATTTACATAGAAATTTGTATTCTGATGGTATTTGTATTATTGTGAAGCAGATTTGAACACGTCAGGTTAGACGTGTAATCCCTGAGAGTTATTGGCACAGTAGCGGGCCTTGTTAGGAGAGATTTATGTGATTTCGGGGAGGTCTTTGCGAATTTTACGTAGAAAATGGAACCGTGTGTTTAGAAGTTAATAGACGTTTGTGGCCTATATAGGTGGAAGTATTACGAGTAGCGTATTCTACTTGATGAGTGGAAAAGGCTAGCGGGTTCTGATCGTGGAAGCGTTTTGCTTATTGTCGATAATCGTCGCGGTATGTGAACCTCTTCCTATCCTTTCTAGCATGATGTTTTGTAAACTATGTAGTACGGTGAGCGTACATGTGCTAAGTGTTTTGGTTGGTTTAAACATAGGGTGTTATAATAGCTTTATGGGAAGTTAGTTATAACGACTTTATGTAGGTAAAGAATGGTTTATTGATTCGAAAGTTAAGAGACTTGATCTTCAAAGATAAGAGACTTGACTTATAGACAACTTGATTTTGAAAGTTAAGAGACTTGATCTTCAAAGATAAGAGACTTGACTTATAACGACTTGTTTTGGAAAAGAGAAGTAACTTGATTTTAAGTATAGGTTACTTATTTTGAAAAGAGTACATTATTTGGGTTTTAAAGAATACTTATGGTTGTTTTAAAAGGAAAGAGACTTGTAGAATTGAAGAGTTTTGGTTTAGAACATAAAGTGTTATAACGACTTTATGGGAAGTTAGTTATAACGACTTTATGAAAACAAAGGAATGGTTTTATCATTGGTTTTAAAATGGTAATTTGACTTTAAAGGGAGAAGTGTTTTGGTCTAAAAAGGAAGGCATGTTATTGTCTTAATTTGGTTTAAAAGGAAAGTGCTGACGTTGTTTTGGTTTAATTAAAATATTAGTCACTTTATTTTCTTATACTACGTATTGTGTGACTTTTGTGAAAGTAACGTATCTTTTAAAGAGTTAATGTATAAAGTACTTTGGGGATAAAACCCGATCTTGTTAATCATATAGTAGAAAGTACCTTGTGTATAACTTGATTGTGTTGGTTTGTGATAGCCTTGTAATACTTTCTTGTTGATTTGTTAAGTAAACATGCTAGGATGCTACGTGTGTTAGTATCTTGTGATGTTTGTGTAAAGGGGTTTCCTCATCGCGCTTAAGTTGTTTAACTATCGGTCGTTATGTTGGTATTGTACCGCTCACCTTGACATGTTTCCGAGGTTGCCGCCTCCGTGCGGGGTAGACTTCGGTGATGCAGGACCGTGATTCGAGAATACCTCATGCGGGTCCAGGGACCTATGCGCGAGCTACGAGTTCGAGTTAGTGTGCGGCCTTTATGGTCATGCGGTGCATGTGGCCATGCGGTGCGAGTCGAGCGGATGCGGGAGTAGCTACCCTCGATGCGGGGTTATACCTCATGCGGGCCTATGAGGTTGGCCTATGCGAGCTGCGAGGAGTTCGTGGCTAGACGCGCGCATTGGATCTGCGCGCGTGTGACGGCTTTGATCATGTGGCGGTCTAGACATATCTCATGATACGATTTATGACCTTGTTAGTACTATGGGTGTTAGTAGTCGGCTATGCCTTCGTGATTACCTCATGCGGTTTTATTATGACAGTGGGACACGGTGTTCATGTACTCCTTGAATGTTTTATATCATGGATCGGCGGTGAGGAAGGTATTCCACGCATGAGTGATGTTGTGGGCGTGAGACCCATTGTTATATTTGAGTAATGACTTTGAGGCATGAGTCACGACTTAACATGACTATTTATGTATTGTGGATCGTAGTTTGGTTATCATACATGTCTCTGCTTTATATAGACTATTATGATTTCATTTCTGATTTTTACAAGTTTCACATACTTGGTACTGTTATCGACCTCGCCCGGGCTGCGTTCATCGCGCAGTAGAGGTACATCGGTTGTGGATCCGCTCTTAGGATCACGATTGACTTTTGGGAAGCTCCGTTTCTCCGAGGCTTGTCTTTGGTATAGTCCCTGTCGGTGTAGTTACTTGTACATTCGGGGTATGGCGAGGGCCACTGTCCGTCATAGTTATGGTTACATTCTTAGAGTGCAGTAATCTTGTTGTGGGCAGGGTTGTAAAAGGATTTAACTGTTCAGGTTGATATATATATGTATATATTTCAGGAAGGTGACCGTTTTGGTTAGCCTAGTTCATGCTTTATGACTTGTCTCATGTTTTAGTTTTTTATTTCCGCTGATTTTCTCTGATGTTGTATCACTAGGGTGCCCGGGGTAAGGCACGATCACGGGCCGGATCGGTCGTGACAAAAGTGGTATCGAGCGATTAGTCCTCGGAAAGTGTCTACGACCGTGTCTAGTAGAGTCTTGATTATCGGTGTGTTGTGCACCACATCTATAATCGGGAGGTCGCAGGACATTTAGGATTAGTTTCCATTCTTCTCATTCCGAGATCGTGCCTTAGAGTGTTGTAAGTTGGACTCCTCGCGTATTCTTATGTACCCGTTATGCCTCGAGCAAGGCAACCGGGGCCCGATGAGCAAGGCAGCGAGAGAGCTACGAGTTGAACACGAGAGGTTACGAGGCACAGCACAGTTCTTACGAGATAGTACTTGACGACGAAGTTTTTATGATGCCGCTAGCCAGCAGAGTTAGAGGCAGCGATTTCTGTGAGGCCACGATACCGAGCCTCGGTTCCACGGCGGGAGCCGAGGATATGAATTAGGTGATAGCCGATTACTAGCTAGGCTAGTGGTGGGAATGAGAGCAGACGGGAGCCGGTGGTTCCGATATCGATGATTCCCCAGATCCGATGATGCGAGACTTAGGATTTCTTGAGTTGCGATTCGCTGAATTCTATGGATAGAGATCGAGGATGATCCTCGTGTGTCGTACTTGTTGGGAGATTGTTATACGTGGCCGTCGGGGCCATGTGATGGGAGGATGTCGGTAGGAGGGTTACGGAGGGATGACTCAGCCTGTCGGGTCAGTCGCGGGTTCAGTTGTTCGGGAGAAGGGGGTGTTAGTCAGATGAGGTCACCCCTACCTCGTTTCGGCCATAGTAGTAGACTCCATTATGAGGAGTGTCGTACTTCTTCGACAACTTTTGTGTTTGCGGCCAATAGGGCAATTTGGTGAGAGTTTGTCTGACCAGAGGTAGCACAGATGTAGAGCCTCAGCCTTCGGGATCGATGGCTGGTTCAACACCTTATATAGCTAGGCGCCTGCGGTGATTATGATTAGAGCAGCAAAGTGAAAGTGAGGCAGTAGTTGCAGAGATATCTTTAGCCCTTAGGAGATTTTGTTTATGATATTATGGTGGGTACATGTTAGGTGCTATGTACGGATAGCATTGTGTTAAGTGTGAATTAGAAAACATGGTTAGTTGAAAGGATAAGTATGGGGTCATGGAAGGTGTGAACCTTAGAATAGTACACGTTGAGACCTTAGATGTAAGGCCGTCTTGAGAAAAGGATTTTACGGTTAATCTTTGTCGAAACACTTGGTATGCATGAAATGTTTTGAGGGATATTTTCCTTGGGATGTGTAAGGTGAAAGTGGTAGCTTTCATGACTTGGATAGGTAAGATTGTTCGGATCGGGAACAAGAGTTTGGTGCGATTATGGGTCGGGTTGAGGACCGTTCGCGTCAACCGCGGCCGAAAGGAGATGTGGTCAATTTGTGGTGGTCGCTTTGTGATAGGATTACGAGGTGTTAGGTCGAGGTTAGTTAACCATCGTGCGAGTTCGGATGCGTTCGACCCGATGGTCGGTGATGAGGTCAGCCCATCTCGCTCTTCGTGGACTATTTACTCGCGGAGGGTGGCGATATGTTATATATCGGGAAGGTTGTAAGGCTGCACGGATTCCTACTTTTATGACAGCATGGAGCCCAATTTTTCGCTATGTCTTTTGTGCCAAGGTGTTACGAGCGGGGTTGGAACTCGTGAGTCTCGATTGCATTCACCCTCGGTAAACGGAAGAACGGTAGCGTTTTACCCGGATAGTTAAGAATAGGTTGCGGGCGATGTTTTGATTTCAGGTAGCGTGAGGATTGTGTGCCTCTTGGGTAAGTGAGTTTTATGATAGCTACCTTTACAAGATTCGGATGTCGCCTTATGAAGCCTTGTATAGGCGGAAGTGTAGGTTCCGATCGATTGGTTCAAGGTTGGCAAGGTTCGAATAGTTGGTCCCTACTTGTTTCACCGTGATGTGGATAGGGTGAAGCTTATCCGGAGGAAATTGTTAGCGACTCGAGTCAGCGAAACGTGGTACGCTTATTAGGAGGTTCGAGTTACGAGGAGGGTGCGGCGAGTAAGGGAAGAAGTGAACATATGTTATGAGAACGGAAGTGGTCATTCTGTTGTGAAGATGCGAAAGGAGTATCGTTTGATCATGGGTGAGAGCTTTTTGAGATGATTGAGGTGATTCCTCGTTAGCATGAAATGGAGTTTTGCGCACATGTTATATTCTGGCCATTGGTGGCATGATCGGTTTTGTAAGTGTAGTAGTGGAGACTACACCGACATATGTATGTTTAGAGACTTAGAAGGAACATTCGGGACGAATGTTTCTAAGGGGGGAAGAATGTTATACCCCGTAGTTCCAGGGTATGTATGCGAGGACATACGTACGAGAATCTGACGAAATATTGGAAAGAAAGGAAGATGTGATTTTTCGACGGAAAAGTTTCCGGTTTTGTGAAGAAAAGGTTCGTTAATGGGAATTGGATTCCCAGTTTGGTATTTGAACTTCTGATTATATTAGAATTTTGAGATTTTATTTTCGGAAATGGCCACGTGGGGCCCACGGGAGAAATTTACGGTTTTGTGGGGCCCGCTTTGTTTTTGAGGTTTCCGGCTTTTTGGATATTTTCGGAAGACGTAATATTTTGGACGAATCAGGGGGCGACACGTGTCACCCTCGTGGCCATGTGTCGAAATGGTGTGACAAGTGGCTAGCCACTGTCACCTACTCACCTTGGCCGAAATGGCCTTACACTTGGCACCCAATTTCGTTGGCCATGTGGTGTGGTGGGACCACACACATGGCCCAATCTTGCCATACACTTAGATGGATCTTGACCTCCATTGTTCTATAAATAGACCCACTTGGTTGATGAATAAGTTCATCTCACTAAAGCTTCAAGAGCAAAATACTTCCTCTCCTTTGTATTGGTTTCGTCCCACCTCCCCTTGTGTAGAATACTTGGTGTATTGTGGTATAATTCCAAATACACTAGCCTAGTATCCTAGTAGTATTCCAAAGTTGTTTAAATACTAGGAGCCCGAAATCCTACTTTATTAGAAAGTCGCAAAATGAAACCCTAGAAAAACCTTCATAGCTTTGGTTGAAGTGTTTAGAAGTTGTTTAGAAACTTCTAAGGGTCGCTTGGAGCGGGTTGGGCGTAAGGACTTGGAGCTAAACGTTGCTCGGGATCGACATTTAATCTTGGATAATTTTGGGCTTATCGAGGTAATGATTTATGCCCCCCCCCCTATTGTAATTGGATATTACATGTTGTAGTAATGTATATTTGAGTATACTATATTTAGAATTAGTATTGAATCGTATTTACATAGGGTGTATTCTGATCGTTGTATTATTGTGAAGCAGATTTGAACACGTCAGGTTAGGCGTGTAATCCCGGGAGTTATTGGCACAGTAGCGGGCCTTGTTAGGAGAGATTTATGTGATTTCGGGGAGGTCTTTGCGAATTTTACGTAGAAAATGGAACCGTGTGTTTAGAAGTTAATAGACGTTTGTGGCCTATATAGGTGGAAGTACTACGAGTAGCGTATTCTACTTGATGAGTGGAAAAGGCTAGCGAGGTTCTGATCGTGGAGCGTTTTGCTTATTGTCGATAATCGTCGCGAGGTATGTGAACTTCTTCCTATCCTTTCTAGCATGATGTTTTGTAAACTATGTAGTACGGTAGACGTACATGTGCTAAGTGTTTTGGTTGGTTTAAACATAGGGTGTTACAATAGCTTTATGGAAAGTTAGTTATAACGACTTTATGTAGGTAAAAGAATGGTTTATTGATTCTGAAAGTTAAGAGACTTGATCTTCAAAGATAAGAGACTTGACTTATAGACAACTTGATTTTGAAAGTTAAGAGACTTGATCTTCAAAGATAAGAGACTTGACTTATAACGACTTGTTTTGGAAAAGAGAAGTAACTTGATTTTAAGTATAGGTTACTTATTTTGAAAAGAGTACATTATTTGGGTTTTAAAGAATACTTATGGTTGTTTTAAAAGGAAAGAGACTTGTAGAATTGAAGAGTTTTGGTTTAGAACATAAAGTGTTATAATGACTTTATGGGAAGTTAGTTATAACGACTTTATGAAAACAAAGGAATGGTTTTATCATTGGTTTTAAAATGGTAATTTGACTTTAAAGGAGAAGTGTTTTGGTCTAAAAAGGAAGGCATGTTATTGTCTTAATTTGGTTTAAAAGGAAAGTCCGACGTTGTTTTGGTTTAATTAAAATATTAGTCACTTTATTTTCTTATACTACGTATTGTGTGACTTTGGTGAAAGTAACGTATCTTTTAAAGAGTTAATGTATAAAGTACTTTGGGGATAAAAACCCGATCTTGTTAATCATATAGTAGAAAGTACCTTGTGTGTATAACTTGATTGTGTTGGTTTGTGATAGCCTTGTAATACTTTCTTGTTGATTTGTTAAGTAAACATGCTAGGATGCTACGTGTGTTAGTATCTTGTGATGTTTGTGTAAAGGGGTCCCCTCGACTGCGCTTAAGTTGTTTAACTATCGGTCGTTATGTTGGTATTGTACCGCACCTTGACATGTTTTCGGAGGTTAAGCGCCTCCGTCGGGGTAGACTCGGTGATGCAGGACCATGATTCGAGAATACCTCATGCGGGTCCAGGGGACCTATGCAGAGCTACGAGAGTTCCAGGTTAGTGTGCGGCCTTTATGGTCATGCGGTCTATGTGGCCATGCGGATCGCGAGTCCAGCGGATCTGGGAGTAGCTACCCTCGATGCGAGGTTATACCTCATGCGGGCCTATGAGGTTGGCCTATGCGAGTCGCGAGGAGTTCGTGGCTAGACGCGCACATTGATATCGCGGGCGTGTGACGGCTTTGATCATGTGACGGTCTAGACATATCTCATGATACGCTTTATGACCTTGTTAGTACTATGGGTGTTAGTAGTCGGCTATGCCTTCGTCTTACCCATGCGGTTTTATTATGACACAGTGGGACCGGTGTTCATGTACTCTTGAATGTTTTATATCATGGATGCCGGTGAGGAAGGTATTCCACGGGCATGAGTGATGTTGTGGGCGTGAGACCCATTGTTATATTTGAGTAATGACTTTGAGGCATGAGTCCACGACTTAACATGACTATTTATGTATTGTGGATCGTAGTTTGGTTATCATACATGTCTCGCTTTATATAGACTATTATGATTTCATTTACGATATTTTTACAAGTTTCACATACTTGGTACTGTTGTCTTGACCTCCTTCGAAGTGCGTTCATGCTGCAGTAGAGGTACATCGGTTGTGGATCCGCTCTTAGGATCACAGTTCGACTTTTTGGGAAGCTCCGTTTCTCCGAGGCTTGTCTTTGGTATAGTCCTGTCGGTGTAGTTACTTGTACATTCTGGGTATGGCGGGGCCTGTCCGTCATAGTTATGGTTACATTCTTAAGTGCAGTAATCTGTTGTGGCGTGGTTGTAAAAGGATTTAACTGTTGTGTTGATATATATATGTATATATTTGGAAGGTGACCGCTTTGGTTAGCCTAGTTCATGCTTTATGACTTGTCTCATGTTTTAGTTTTTATTTCCGCGATTTTCTCGATGTTGTATCACTAGGGTGCGGGGTAAGGCACCGATCACGGCCCGGATCGGGTCGTGACACCTTCGTACTAGCCCGCTCGGTTTGTGGCGGTCTCGTGACTTACGGTTGTGACACAGTGGTTAGTCCGTTACTTGCCCCACCGGTACGTGGCGGTGGATCTGGTAGAGGTTATCGCACTTGCCACGTGTCAGCTTCGCGGCGGAGTATCGTGACTTACGGTTGTGATCTGGTGGTTAGCCTGGTTACTTGCCCCCGTCAGCTACGTGGCGCAGGGAGGATCTGGTAGAGGCTATCGCACTTGCCACGTGTCAGCTTCGAGAGTCAGTGTTTGGGCGCCGTGACTTACGGTTGTGATCTGGTGGTTAGCCTGGTTACTTGCCCCCGTCAGCTACGTGGCGCAGGGAGGATCTGGTAGAGGCTATCGCACTTGCCACGTGTCAGCTTCGTGATATGGTTGTTTAGTATTGTTGGTACGGTAGGTTCTGGTAGCTGGCTTTCGTACTTGCCCCGGTCAGTTGATGATGCAGGTTAGATCTGGTAGCTATGCCTTCGTACTTGCCCCGTACGGTTTTTATGACACAGGTGGGACCTGGTGTTCATGTGTACTTCTTGGTGCTATTATATCATAGACTGTCGGCAGTGAGGAAGGTATTCCACGGGCATGATTGATGTTGTGGGCGTGAGACCCATAGTTATATTTGAGTGACGACTTGAGGGCGTGAGTCCCTGACTTGACATGACTGCTTATATATTGTGGACTGTAGTTTGGTTATCATACATGTCTCTTGTTTTATATAGACTATTATGATTTCATTTACAATTTTTGATTTCACATACTTGGTACTGTTATCGACCTCGCCCGGAGTGCGTTCATGCGCGGTAGAGGTACACCGTTGTTGATCCTCGCTCATAGGATCGCAGTCGCGTTGGGAAGCTCCGCTTCTCCGAGGCTTATCTTTTCGTATAGTCCCACATCCGTAGGTACTTGTACATTCAGGGGTATGGCGGGGCCCTGTCCCGTCGTAGTTGTTGTTACATTCTTAGAGGTTTGTAGTACTGTTGTGGGCAGGGTTTGTAAAGGATATAACTGTTCAGGTATATTTATATGCAGAAAGGTAACCGTTTTGGTTAGCCTGTCTCTTATTTTATCTTGTTTCATGTTTAAGTTTTTATTTCCGCTGATTTTTCTCTGATGTTGTATCACTAGGGTGCCCGGGGTAAGGCACCAGTCGCGGGCCCGAGGTCGGGTCGTGACAGTCATTACATTTTCCTTTATTAACGCTGCAGTGCTTGTTCGATACTTATTCTCATTGTGCCGTAACTTAGCCAATTCAATAATCAAACACGCCACATTTAAGGCTCAATACAACAACCAATCAAAGGGGATTACACGCCTTACAATACATGTAAAATTCCGCCCCACAATTGATATCAACTAGTCCAAAATACCATGCCATTCTCGGCTACAACCACATTAATTCTCTTTCAATTCCTTTTTCAATCCAAGTTGTTATTCCAACATGTTACATAGTCATAAACAAATTCAACAACTATAATTCCTTCTTTATATAACATGTGGTGACTAAACTAGTAACCAAATTGAATTACAATCTTAAGGGCTAAACATACTAGTTTTCGGATTAGGGTTCCAATAGCCAATACACTTATCAAACTTCATACTTAATACTTCATGCTTGCTAATATCCATAACTACAATGATAAGAAATCTTTAATTGCTAAAACGACAAGATTTTTACCTTTACAAGCCCTTATAATTTCCAAGACTCAAAGTCGCTCCTTAGCAATTCTTAGCTCCTTTTCTTATGTTCCAATCCGCTCCAAGCACTCCTTAGAAGCTCATGAAGAACTTCTCTTCAAGTTCCATCTTCAAAGTTCAAGAACACCTTAGGGTTTCGCCTTGCGACTAACGTAAAAACGTCGTTTTTCCGAAATCTTTCTATTGAGATATCCTTACAATACCCTTAGGGACCTTGGGTTAAAGTCTTGTGAATTATGATCCACAATTGCAAAATTTTGTCTTCCATTATAGCCTAAAGTGCGGGTCCAGGGGACCTATGCGGAGCTACGAGAGTTCCAGGTTAGTGTGCGGTTGATGCGCGGTAAGATGCACACACTTTAAACGCAAGTGCACGTTATCGTGACAAGTAGTATAGTCTTGATAAGACTGAATATCGTCCTCTAGGATTAGGGTTCAAGTACCAACTATCTATTTTTTGGTATCTATTTGGTGAATTGATAATTGATTTGTTGTTTATAACTAAGAATTATGCAAGCTATTTAAATATAAATATTTACTTCAGTGGTGATGAGAATAGGGCTTCCATGTATCCTTACTATCCGCTTATGCTACTTACTAATGCATTAACTTATGGTATTCTTCTTTTGGAGAAAGCAGGTTTACGAAATCGCTTTCTACTCCCGTTAGGTTATATAAACACTCAACCTCAAAGATCGCACCTTACCTACCTTTCGGTGATAAGGATAACTCTATAGGAAGATTAAGAACAAAAACCTAGTTGACCGTCACGCACAATGCGCAAAATTAGGGTTGTTAAGCCTCTCATCAACGCTACATAAATAATTGAGGTATTTTCATCCCCAATCCAAGAATGTCTACCCAACTTACAGCATATTCACAATCCCCCTTTCTAACTGATTAGAAATCATATAGTGATAATTAGTTGTCAATTAATTACCAAGAATTCAACTCAATTATTGGATAGATCTCACAATAAGAAAAATAACCATAAGCGTGCATTAATTTATAACATAAGTTTCTAGCAATTCAACAATGGAAAGTCTATAAGAGAATTAGTTCCTAGCCATAGACATGACAAGAACTAATTCAAAGTTCATCATGCAAAACGAAATAAAGAAAAGAAAGGGAAAAGAAATTACTAAACTAATGGTATCCAATCTCCAAGAAAAGTCTTGTGTTGTGCAGAAGGAACCTCAAAATCGCCTAGGGTTCTCCTTTTATAGTCAAAACCGCCTCCTCTTTTCCTTCAGCCCGCCTGCATTTTGTCAAAAGACCTAATTTTTCCAAGACGGCCGCTGCCTTCGCATAGCCGCGCGAAGTTCTGCAATCCGTCGGTGTTTTGGCGCCGCGACACGATATTCGCTGTTCGAGGCGCCGCGACGCTAAGGTTCTGAGCTTCTGATGTTTAGCGCCGCGCCCGTGATTCGCTGCTCAGCGCCGCGCGAAGTCTTCGCAGCCTCTTCGAATAGTGGCGCCGCGCCTCGCTGATCGCGAGGCGCGCGCTGGTCCGATTTCACCTCGTTCGCCACTTTCTCTGCTTTCACCGCATCTCCTCTTTTGCCTTCTTTTTGCTCCTTTTCCGCCATTTGGCCATTTTAACCACTTTGACTCAAAAGAACGAAAAACTATCCTAATACGACACTTATATGTGCAAAATGGGACAAAAGACTAACTAAAACTGACTCAAAAGATGTATATAAAATACACCGATCAAATACCCCCAAACTTAACCTTTGCTCGCCCTCGAGCAAAGATAGAAAGAAATAAAATAAAAGACTCAAAGAAACAAAAATAAAAGACTCACTGCCATTGATTACTTTTGTTGCATTAGTGTTGACTAGAAAAACATGAAGGTTAGCAAAATAATATGCAGGAACATATAGCATGACATTTCAGCACATTAAGCTAGATATTTCGCAAACTCATATTATCATGCTTTAATGGAAGTCTATATACTAAATCATGCATATAAATTCAAAAAAATCCTATGGCATGCTTACTTGCTATTCTCCACTAATTCTGGATATGTACAAAAGAGATCTTCAGGACTTTTAAGGGTTGTAATGTAGGCTTAGGTATAGGTAGGTAAAAATAGGCAATTTAGGCTCATTTCGTGTACCATAAGTTCTTCAGCTTTTCAGTATTTCCCTTTTTTTTTTGTTCTTTTCTTCATTTCGATTCTATCTTTCCCTCTTTTGTTTTGGGAGAGTGAAGTATAACAAACACCCCCAAACTTAGGCTTTTGCCTGTTTCTTATTACTTTTGTATTGGGGTGCAACAGACTTATTCACTCTTTTTGTCTCTTTTTTTAACACAATGTATTCCACTATTTCATATTTTTACTTATGGTACAATTTGTGGGAATATAGGGTGTCAAAGAAGAGGTTTCAAAATTAGGCTCAATGGGGCTGACTAGGGATAATTTTTAAAGTACAGGATAGAAAAAAATGGTAAGAATTGGCTATCAAAGAAATGCCTGAGTCATCTCCCTAACATGCATATCCTAACTATTTCGCCTCAAATAGCAAGCAATCATAACACATAAGTATTTATCATTTAGCATGCATAACTCAAGAAAGAAACTCCAAATAAACAGATTCTGTGAGTTTTTGGCATATCTAACCTAAGTGTTTAGATAGTTGCTTCAATTTCTTTACATTATTCCACCTTACTTCACTAGGTGTTTATAGTAACTACAACATACATGATCTTTGACAGGCAATTATGACTCAAAAAAGAAAAAAATTTGGTGACTCAAAATAAACATAAATAATAAAAAAGACTTAAATAAAACATAACATGACACACAAATAAAACACCCCCAAACTTAAATCACACATTGTCCCCAATGTGTGTAGACTCAAAGACAATAAAAGAAATAAGACACTTACAAACTTTGGCTAAAATGGTGGTGGTGGCGGTGGATAATGCATCGACCATTGGTTGAACAAGGAACTCAACTCATTGATTTGTTGCCTTGTTTCTTGTTGTCCTTGTACTACTGTGTCCAAGGTCTGCATCATCCTCATCTGATTTTGATACAATTGCTCCATCGTGGGCGTTGGAGGTTCTGCTTCACGGTTGGCGGTGGCTAGGTCTCGCCTCATATTGAGCTCATATTTCAGGCTCATCTTCGTCCATGGCGGCCTCTGCTGCTGGTTGTACTCTCCGTCTGGCTGCTGGGGGGCTTGGGTCTGGGAAAGAGTGCACTATCCCATAGGACACGGGCAGTTGGTTTCTCTCATGAGTGTCTGGGTAGTTTTGGGACCGCACTACGTGACATAGCTTGGTAATAATCGAGCCATGTCCCAATCGCTGTTGTTACCAACCTGCTGATTTCCTCAATGCTCTGCAGTATTTCTTTCCCCACATAAATCGTCAACCCCCTCATAATTCCATATATCAGTTTAATACTATCCTCTGGCACTCTGGTGAAGTGCGTGGATGGAATCACGCGGCCGATGAAATATAGCCAACCTTTGGCTACTTTGTTGAATTGGCACTGCTCTTGACCCATTTCTTCCAATATCAAAAACAGCCCCATGGTAGCTCACGGTTCTGCAATCGGATTCGGTCGATGTGGTCAATGCTTCTAGACCATGTTCTAAAGTTATTCCAATCACTTCTTTCTTCAACATCAACTGTTTTTAATTGTATATTTATATCATCTGCTGTCACAGGCACATAACGTCCCCTTACAAAGCATCCCCTTTCCACCTTCTCCTAAAATTGGCATAAAATTCACGCACCATTGTTGTGTTTATGGTGCTATCTTCTCCTGATTCACAAATTTCCTCCACTCCTTAACTCAATCATCGCCCGAATGGGCTCATAAACATCTTTTCCCCATATGACTCCTCCGTAGTCCATTCCCCTTCTCGTATTAAAGGTCCGTATCAAGCTTTTGTATCTTTGGTAGGCTTGGTAGCTCACAAACCTATTTTCATCGTATTGTGGGGTTCAGTGGATGTGGAGCCTCTTCTCTTCCCGTGGCCATGGTTTAAAAATAGTTTATGGAGCTTTTAATTTAGTGGCACAAATGTTTCCTACACAATCTACAACTAGCAATAACACAACACCCCCAAACTTCAACTTTTCTACCCAATACCCACACTCCTTTTCTACTCTTTCTCCAAACTTCACAATCAACTTTTAGTACCTATTACTTCAACTACAATACTCCTTCAAACTACTACCTCGTGACTTGAGAAAGGATTCAAGAACGTAAAAGATTACCTTTTATGAGAAGCTTCAAGTCGTTCTTGTTTCTAATGGTGGTTTGAGGCTATGGAATGGAGCTTTGTTGGTTGAGATGGCTAAGGGGTTTTAGGAATTTAAGAGTTTTGGTTGTGGTTGGGTTTAATTTGTAGAGGATTTGTGGGCAAATTTTTTGGAATTTCGTGGGTTTTTGGAGAGGAAGGGTTAGGTTTTTGAAATTGGATTTGGGGAAAATCTGATTCTGGGCGTTTTAAGTTCTGGATTCCCGCTTGGCCATGTTCGCTTTAGCCATGGCGCCTAATCATCTCAAGGCCTCTTCGACTTTCTGCGCCATGCCACATTATGGAAATGCGGCGCTAAACTTGGCAAATTTTCGATTTTGCGCCGCGCTTAAACTTCGCTCTGCTCGATTCTTTTGCGCCGCTGCTCGCTTCCTCAGCCGCGCTACCCGATTTTCTGGAAATTCTGGCTTTTCTTCAGTTTTTCGCCTCCAGTTTATTTCCCTGTACCTATCAATCACAACACAAACACAAGAACCCAAGACCGTGAGATTGTTCTAGACAAAATAAAATAAACTAAAGGAAATTAAAATAACATAATTGAAAACGTTGGTTGCCTCCCAAGTAGCTACTGTTTAACGTCTTTTAGCCGGACGCAAGTTCCTTAGCTTTAATAACCCGGTGGATTAAGCCCCAACCTATCCATTTCCTCCACATTTGGCGTTTTTCTTTCTTTCTTCTTAGCATTATCGCAAGAGGAGTTCAGAAAACTTACCTCCTTTAGTGGCATTTCAAAGAAACCATGTCCGCTTTCTTGGGCTCATCGCTATTTGGTTGACTTGTATTGGCTCGCATGGGGTTTGATGGTCTTGATTGCAAAGCACCCACTCATTGTTGGTGGTTTCAATGACGTGTTTAAAAACTTTAAACACCATTTCTTCAGACTCCACCCTTAGTGTTAATTCTCCTCTTTCAACATCAATCAAAGCTCTTCCCGTCGCTAGGAATGGCCTCCCCAATATGATAGGTATTTCCGCATCTTCTTCCATATCAAGAATGAGGAAATCTGCAGGAAAGAAGAATTTTCCTACTTTCACAATCACGTCTTCAATCTTGCCTCGTGGATGAACCACTGTCCTGTCGGCCAGCTGTAGGCTTACTGTGGTTGGTTTGGCCTCACCCAACTCTAATCTTTTAAAAACTGATAAGGGCATCAGATTTATACTCGCCCCTAAATCACACAAGGCTCTGTTGCAAGTCACCCTGCCCACTGTGCAAGGTAGTGTAAAGCTTCCAGGATCCTTTAGCTTTGGTGGCAACTTTTTCTGCAAGATAGCACTACACTCTTCTGTTAGTGCTACTATTTCATACTCTGCCAGCTTTTTCTTCTTCCCCAAAATCTCCTTCATAAACTTGAAATAGGAGGGCATCTGCTCTAATGCTTCTATGAAAGGTATGTTGATATGCAGCTTTCTGAATGTCTCCAAAAATTTGGAGAATTGTTTATCAACCGCCTTTCGCTGTAGTCTCTGGGGGAAAGGGATCTTCTCTGTATACTCCTTCTCTGGAGTTTTCTCTACTGTTGGGCTAGGCTCAATCACCTTCTCTTTTTCTAACTCTGCTTTCTTCTCAACTACTGGCTGAGGTGATAGCTGCTCCAACTGTCTTCCACTTCTCAACTGCATTGCTCGACATCGCCCTCGGATTTACCTCTGTATTGCTTGGCAATGTCCCTTGTGGCCTGCTGTTTGCCTGTTTTGCTAGCTGACCTACCTGTGTCTCCAAGTTTCTGAATGAGGATCTAGCTTCTGTCATGAATCGCTGCGCAGGCGTTAGTCTTTGCCGCCATACCGCTTTCACTCATCGGCTTTTCTTTGAACCGGCATTGAATCGCTGAGGCTGTGGGGCTTGAATGAAGGGTTGCTGATTAGCGCTCTGCTGGTTCGCATCGCCCTATCCGATTCGCCGCCGCATCGGTTCTGCGCCCATGGTATCGATTCGCTGCCTTGGTACCGATTCTCGCCGCCGCGGTCTCCTTTCCATGAGAAATTTGGGTGATTCATCCATCCTGGATTATAAGTGTTAGAGTAAGGGTTGTTCTGTTGCCTTTGATAATTACCTATGGCTTGACACCCTGCCTGCTCCATTGGTATATTATTGGGATTCGCTGAAGGACACCTATCAAATGTATGTGGGCCACCACATATCTCACGCCTTTTAGGCATCTGCATCGCATTCATCGACATCAGATGTTGCTGCAATCGCTTGCTTAGAAGGGCCACTGGGCATTCAAGGCGAGAATAGCATCTATTTCGTGGACTCCCAACCGTTCTTCTCCCATTTGTCGACCTCTCTTCCGTGACATGGTTGTTAGTGGCCATATCTTCTAACAACTCACGGCGTCGTGGGCTGTTTTCCTCATGAATGCTCCACTGGCCAGATCTATGATGGTTCGGTTTGTGCAGATCGCCCGTTGTAGAAGATGTGGACCAAGTTCCACAACTCAATGCAATGGTGTGGGCACTTTCTCTGTAGATCTTTGAACCTTTCCCAAGCTTCATATAAGGACTCTCCATCTTCTTGGTAAAAGTTGTTCAACTCCCCTCTCAGTTTTGCTGCTTTACACGGGGGAAAGAACTTGGCTAGGAATTTTTGTGCCAGCTCTTGCCATGTAAAAATTGAATCGGCCGGCAGGGAATTCAACCATACTTCTGCTCTATCCCTAAGTGAGAAGGGAAAAAGCCTCAATCTGACGGCATCATCAGTAACACCGTTATATCTGAACGTTGCACATAGCTCCAAGAAATTAGCTATGTGCATATGTGGATCCTCCGACGGCAGTCCTCCGAATTGCACTGTGTGCTGTACCATGCTCAGAATTGCCGGTTTTATCTCGAAGTTGTTGGCTCCTATTGCAGGGAGCCTAATGCATGTATGTGCTCCATTTACTCTTGGCAGCACATAGTCTCCCAAACTTCTTTCTGGCTGGACTTGGACTCTCTCTTCCACGTCTATTGGCGCTTGCCTAGGTATTCCTGGATGGGGTTGATTCTCTCCTAACCCTTCTCCCATCCCGTTGTTGTTCTGAACGCCGTTCATCTCTAACAAGGTTGCAATCCGCTGATTCTTTCTGTTCTGTTTGCAGGTTTTCTCAATTTCTGGATTGAAGGGAACAAGAGTGTCTGCTCCTCTTCTCCTTCGCATAAACTGACTTCCTGGAATAGATCAAAAACAGACAACAAATCACGGCACCTCGAATTTTCAAAAGAAAAACGTAAAAAAAAATTAAAAAAAAAAAAAAAAACCAAATTAGAAATTAAAAATAGATAAATTCGATATTGAACTATGCCTAATCCCCGGCAACGGCGCCAAAAACTTGATGCGCGGTAAGATGCACACACTTTAAACGCAAGTGCACGTTATCGTGACAAGTAGTATAGTCTTGATAAGACCGAATATCGTCCTCTAGGATTAGGGTTCAAGTACCAACTATCTATTTTTTGGTATCTATTTGGTGAATTGATAATTGATTTGTTGTTTATAACTAAGAATTATGCAAGCTATTTAAATATAAAGATTTACTTTAGTGGTGATGAGAATAGGGCTTCCATGTATCCTTACTATCCGCTTATGCTACTTACTAATGCATTAACTTATGGTATTCTTCTTTTTGGAGAAAGCAGGTTTACGAAATCGTTTTATACTCCCGTTAGGGTTATATAAACACTCAACCTCAATGATCGCACCTTACCTACCTTTCGGTGATAAGGATAACTCTATAGGAGGATTAAGAACAAAAACCTAGTTGACTGTCACGCACCATGCGCAAAATTAGGGTTGTTAAGCCTTTCATCAACGCTACATAAATAATTGAGGTATTTTCATCCCCAATCCAAGAATGTCTACCCAACTTACAAAGATATTCACAATCCCCTTTCTAATCGATTAGAAATCATATAGTGATAATTAGTTGTCAATTAATTAACAAGAATTCAACTCAATTATTGGATAGATCTCACAATAAGAAAAAAAACCATAAGCATGCATTAATTTATAACATAAGTTTCTAACAATTCAACAATGGAAAGCCCTATAAGAGAATTAGTTCCTAGCCATAGACATGACAAGAACTAATTCAAAGTTCATCATGCAAAAACTGAAATAAAGAAAAGAAAGGGAAAAGAAATTACTAAACTAATGGTATCCAATCTCCAAGAAAAAGTCTTGTGTTGTGCAAGAAGGGGAACCCTCAAAAACTGCCTAGGGTTCTCCTTTTATAGGCTGAAAACCGCCTCCCTCTTTTCCTTCAGGCCTGGCCCAGAATTTTGTCAAAAGACCTAATTTTTCCGCGTCGGCGCCGCTGCCTCGCAGATAGCCGCGCGCCGAAGTTCTGCAATCCGTCGGTGTTTTGGCGCCGCGCCCCGATATTCGCTGTCGAGAGCCATGCGGCCAAGGTTCTGTAACTCGGATGTTTAGGCGCCGCGCCTCGCTGGCATGCGCGCCGCTGAGTCTTCGCAGCCTTCTTCGAATAGTGGCGCCGCGCCTCGCTGATCGCAGGAGGCCGCGCGCTGGTCCGGATTTCACCGTTCGCCACTTTCTGTTTTTGCTATGGCATCTCCTCTTTGCCTTCTTTTTGCTCCTTTTCCGCCATTTGGCCATTTTAACCACTTTGACTCAAAAGAACGAAAAACTATCCTAATACGACACTTATATGTGCAAAATGGGACAAAAGACTAACTAAAACTGACTCAAAAGGTGTATATAAAATACACCGATCAGCGGTCTATGTGGCTACGCTGGCCATGTGGCGCGGATCGCGAGTCCAGACGATGCGGAGTAGCTACCTCGACGCGGGAATACCATGCGGGCCTATGTGGCCTATGCGAGCTACGGAAGTTCGAGGATTAGACGCGCACATTGATATCGGGCGGCAGTGGCGACTTCGATCATGTGGCGGTCTAGAAAGACCTCGTGATACAGTTTATGGCATTATTGGTACTGTGGGTTTTAGTAGTCGGTTATGCCTTCGTACTTACCCCGTACGGTTTTATTATGACACAGGTGGGACCTGTTGTACTGACCTCCTTCGGGGGGCTGCGTTCATGCCGCAGGTAGAGGTACACCAGTCGTTGGTCCTCGCTCTTAGGATCAGTTCAGCTTTGGGAAGCTCCGCTCCCGAGGCTTATCTTTGGTATAGACCCTGTCATTGTAGCATTACATTCAGGGTATGGCGAACCCCGTCGTTGTTGTTATAAAACTCTTAAAGGTCTGTAGTACTGTTGTGGGCAGAGTTGTAAAAGGGATGTAACTGTTCGGATTCAAGTTATATATATATATGTCGAAAGGCAACTTTTCTCAGATAAACTGTTTCTCACTTCATATTATTTCATGTCTTGTTTTATATTCCGCTGATTACTCTGATGTATGTCTACTTGGGTGCCCGGGTAAGGCACCAGTCACGGGCCCGGGTTCGGGTCGTGACAAAAGTGGTATCAGAGCAGTTAATCCTCGGAAAGTGTCTACAGACCGTATCTAGTAGAGTCTTGATTATTGGTGTGTTGTGCACCAATAATCGGAGGCTATAGGATATTTAGGATTGGTTTCCATTCTTCTCACTCGAGATCGTGCCTTAGAGCAGTGTTATAAGTTGGACCCTCTAACGTATTCCTTTCCCTTACGATTATGCCTCCGCGCCAAGGCAACCGGGCAGAAGAGGCAAAGCGGCCGAGAGTCTGCGAGTAAATCTGAGGAGGTTACGAGGCACAGCCCAATCATCACTGGGTGGTGCTTCATTCGGGAGTTACGCTCGTCACGGCCCGGAAAGTTTAGCCCGGCGGCGGTTCCTCTCTGCGGCCATGATATTTGAACCTTCAGTTCCACGACCAGTAGCAGGAAGTATGGATTGCAAAGAGACGACCCTGTTACTAGCTAGGGAGTTAGCAACCAGGGAGTATATTAGGTATCGATTTATCGCGGGTCTTGATTATTATCTAAAAGAGGTTTGTGCAAGAGTAGCTCTTCAGTCAGGCCTGAGCATGGCCTGTGTACGGGCTTATGCGCATTAGGCCGAGAAACGTAAGGATCAACGGGTTAACCAAGATCGCGAAGAGGGCGATCGGCAGAGTCCTTTGGTAACTTTCGGCGAACCGCCTCGAATGACTGGATATGCATCTCCGTCGGTCAGTGGTCCTCCACGGGGTTCGTGACATTCGGGGTATCTGCGGAGTTGGTCGAGCTCGGGCTTCGTTCACGGCTATCGTAGGCTCTACCAGCCGGTTCGCTTTTCCTCGGTGTTCACGATGTGTGCGTCATCCCGGGGAATGTCGTCTTTTTGTTGGTGTTTGTTTTACCTGCGGCCGTCAGGGCCATGTGTCGAAAGGATGTCCTAGTAGGAGGGATGTAAGTAGGAGGACTCGGCTACGGATCGATTCTGCGGATTGATGGTTCGGAGAGGAAGGGGTGTTAGCCAGAGGAGGCCACCCCCACCTCGGTGTGGCCGTTGTGGTAAGTGTCATTGTAGGGGAGTGTCGGACTTCTTCGACAGCTTGTTATGCATGCGTCCAACAGGGCAGGATGGATTAGAACGACAAAGGGGAGTGAAGCAGTAGATACAGGTATATCCTTAACCCTCTAGAGATTTGTATGTGTGATAAGATGAGTATATCTTAAGTGTTATGTTCAGATAGCATTGTGTTAATTGTGATTAGAAATCATGGTTAGTTAAAAGGGTAAGATTGGGGATAAGGAAAGTGTGAGCCTTAGAGTTTTATACGTGGAGACCTTAGAGGCAAGGCCATCTTGAGTAAAAGATTATATTTATGTTTGACCCTTATCGGAGTGCATAGTATACGTGAGATATGTTGTGTGATAAGTCCCTGAGTAGTGTGGAATGAAAGAGGGTAGTTGAGCTAAGAATGACCACTAGGTTTTCGTGACTTGATTAGTGAGATTGTCCCGGATCGGGGAACAAGAGTTTTTGCGCGATAGCGGGTCGGGTTGAGGACCAATCGCGGTTCAACCGCGGCTGTAATGTGGTGGGTCAGCTCGAGGTGGTCGCCAGGTGGTGGTCACGAAGGTGTTAGGCCCAAGTTTAGTTAACCAGACTGAGTTCGTGGATGCGTTCGACCGATGGTCGGCCGATGAGGTCAGCCCATCTTGTCTTTCAGTCAAGACCGTTTACTCGGCAGAGGGTTATGCGAGATGTTGTATATCGGGAAGGTTGTATGGCTGCACGAGGTGCCTACTTTCACCTTATGATAGGCAGTGGAGCCCAGGTTACGGCTATTTCTTTTTCTGGAAGTTTTACCAAGCAGGGTTAGGAACTCAGGTGAGTCTCAGTATCGCATTCGCCCTCGGGCCAGTGTTTGGATTTCAGGGATAGCGGTGAGGATTGTTGCCTCCTGTTGAGGGAGTGTTTTATAGCTACCATTTCAGTATTCGGATGTCGCCTTATGAAGCCTTGTATGGGCAGTAGTGTAAGTTGTCGGTCGATTGGTTCGATGTTGGCAAGATTCAGATAGTTGGTTCATACTTATTTCAGCAGGATGTGGATAGGGTGAAGCCTATCCAGGAGAGGTTATTGGCAGCTCAGAGTCAACAAAAGTCATGCGGATAATCAACGTCGACACTTAGAGTTCAGGTTGACGGTGGGTTTTCTTGAAGGTACCACCCCGGAAAGGGTGTGACGAGTTTTGGAAAACAGAGGAAACTTAGCCCGAGTTACTTTGGGCCTTTTCAGATCATGTGAAGAATAGGCCAGGTTGACTATATGTTAGCATTTGTCGTCCGACTTAGGAGGCAGTACGTCCGGTCTTTCATGTTGTTATGTTCGGAAAAGTATCGGAGATCCATCCAGAGTGTTCCCAGTTAATGATGACCAAGTTGGAGGTAGTAACCCAGAGATTTTGGAAAGCCAGCGATTCTGAAATGTGGTAAGTTATGAGAAAGAGTTCGAGTGTACGAGAAGGGTACGACGAGTAAGAGAATAGAAGTGATCATTTCGTTTGTAAAGAAAAGGTGCGAAGGGAGTATCTTTTAGCCCTTGGGTGGGAGCTTTTGTAATGATGGAGGTGATTCCTCTTGGACTTGGATTAAGTATTGGCGTGTTTGTTGTTTTGGGGCCAGGTGTGGCATTGGCGACTTGTTTAAGTTAAGAGGAACTTTATCGTTATCCGTCTTGAGAAGGAACATTCGGGACGAATGTTTCTAAGGAAGGGAGAATGTTATACCCCGTATTTCCAGAGTATGTACGTGAGGACGTACGTACAAAAGTTTAAGCCTTAAGTAGGCAAAAGGACGAAATTTGTGCACAACTAGCGAAAAGAATTGTTTTCCGACGAAACGTTTTCCAAACCTTGCGAAGGGAAAATTACGGTTGCGACATTTATTATTTTTGCGGATTTTTCCGAGAGATAAAATATTTTGGACCAACGAGAGGGCGACACTTGTCACCCTCAAGTGGACGGAAATTGTGGGCTTTCCTTGGCACGTTTTTGTCATTTATTTTGCCTAAAACATTTGGTCAATGTTTTGTAGATATTTTGTGTAGTAGATGAGCAAGTGGGACCACACAACAGTTGTCCAAATCTTCACCTTCCACTTGACCTCCACTTGCCTTAATCTAGGCCATTGAAAGTCCTATAAATACCCCCCCTTAGTTGAAGACTTCTTCATCCACAAATAATTTCTAAGTCTTGAAAATCCTCTCCCCTTAGTGTAGCTCTCGCCCAAGAGCTCCCCTCCCTTGAGAAGGCCCTTGGCCGAAACAACCCCCCCCCTTCTTGAGTTGTTCTCGTGAAACACCCCACCCTTGGTAGAAAAGTATTCTCCAAGTATTGTTACTATTCCAAAATACCTTGGCCCAAATACCTTGTAGTATTCCAAGGTTACCCCTATACTAAAAGCCCAGAAATACTACTATACTTCCCTTCAGTCACAAAACGAAACCCTAAGGAAAATCTTCATAATTAGTTGAAGTATTAAGAAGAAGTTGCATAGAACTTCTAAGGGTTGTTTGGAGCGGGTTGGAGCACCCAGAGTAGGAGCTAAACGTTGCTCAGGATCGACATTTAAACTTGGATAATTTTGGGCTTATCGAGGTAAATACTCTTGTCCTTCTATTGTGATTGGAAATTACATACTGTAGTAGTATAGAAATGAGTATAAGATATATAGAAGGATGGTATAAGAGAAGAGAATTGAATTGAAATCGGATCAGATGAATATTAAAGAAGAAGATTGAATCGTCTTACATAGAATTTGTATTCTGATGAACTTGTGTAGTTTAACGGGTAGGGAAGTCTTTGTAGATTTTCTGTAGAATAGAGAACCCCCTGCTTAGAATATTCTACAGAGTATTCTAGACGTTGATAGACGTATATGGCCTTTATAGGTTGAAAGTTCTGCGAGTAGCATGTTCTACTTGAAAGGTGGACAAGGCTAGCCGGGTTATAGCGGTGGAGCGTTTTGCTATTTGTCGATAATCGTCGCGAGGTATGTGATTTGTTATACCCCGTACTTCCAGAGTATGTACGTAGGGCGTACGTATTTAAATTTTTGCCTTAAGACTTGACAAGTTTCAAAAATTGGGCACAAGTGCCAAAAGGAGTCGTTTTCCGACGAAACGTTTCCACAGCTTACGTAGGGAAAATTCCGGCTATGTCATTTATTATTTTTGCGGATTTTTCCGAGAGACGAAACATTTTGGACCAACGAGACGGTGACATGTGTCACCCTCACATTGGAAGGAAGGGGCGGCAAAATGGGATGAAAAGGGTGGCTTTGGGTTAGGTAGGATATTTGTGCAAGTTGGTGTGGTAGATGGATAAGGTGCACATGGCTTGATCCTAGCCCTACACTTGCCTAACACTTGGCTTGATCTTGGCCATTGGTTGGCCTTTTCTTGACCTATAAATACCCCTCTAAGTGATGAACTTTCTTCATCCAAAAAACTTTTTCTAAGTGTTAAAAATCCCTCCCCCTTTAGTGTTGAGTTCGTTCAACTCTCCCCCCCCCCCTCCTTTGAGAGTCTTGGCGAGGCCTCCCCTCCCCTTTGTGGTGCAGCCTGCCAGGGTACCCCAGCCTAGTTGTTTTCGTATAATACCCCTTGTTGTGGTATAGAAATACTCTCTAGTATTGTTATAATGCCCAAATACCTTAGCCTAAATACCTTGTAGTATTTCCCAGGGTTACCTATACTGAAAAGCCCATAAATACTAGTATACTTTCCTTTAGCCACTAAACGAAACCCTTTGGAAAAATCTTCACCCGTAGTTGAAGTTATAAGTAAGTTGGTTAGAACTTCTAAGGGTTAGTTGGAGGCGGGCCGGGCGCACGGAGTAGGAGCTAAACCTTGCTCAGATCGGCATATAAACTCGGATAATTTTGGGCTTATCGAGGTAAACACCTTGACCTTCTTTGTAATTGGAAGTTACATGTTGTTGGAATATATAGTTAAGGTATACTATATATAGAATTGAACATAGTTGTGCGGCAATGTCTTTTGACTTAAGCTGAATAATACTTACGCGATGTCTTGCGACTTAAGCTGAATTTAAAGAAAGCGAATCAGAATTACATAGGATCAGACATGATAGACTTGTGTAGCATTCTTGTATAGTAGAATTATGCAGCGTCGGTTAGGCGTGTTAACCCCGGTTGGCTTGTAGCCGGCCTCGATAGAGGAGGAGATTTACTGTTGTTGCGGGGAGGTCTTTAATTTTCAGAAATATTTTACGTCGGGATCTAAAGATATTAATAGGCGCTGTGGCCTCTATAGGTTGTAGTACTACGTGTGGAGTGATCCGCGGTGAGAGTGTAGCCGACGGTTTGAGGTACTTGGAGCGTTTTGCTATTAGTCGATAATCGTCGCGAGGTATGTGAACCTCTTCTTATCTGTTCTAGCATGATAGGCGTATAACTATGAGTACGGTGAGCGTCGTATGTTAAATGTATTTGATTGTTTTTAAACATAAAGTGTTATAACATTCATGTAAATGAGAAATGCTTTGTGATAACTGATTTGACTTATAACCAACTTGATGTGTGATAATAAAGAACCTTGAAGTATTCTAAAAGATTAAGGAATTTTTTTGAAAGAAGTGTATACTTGGTTTGAAAACATAAGAGTTATACCAGCTTTATGAGAAGTTAGGTGTAACGTCTTAAGAGAGACAAAAAGAATGGTTTAATGGTTTAGAAGATAAGAGACTTGACTTAATATGGATGTTTGTGTGAAACCTCATTCGTGAGTAATGAGTACTTGGTTTTTGGAAGGAATAATGTTTTACTGATTTCGGAAATCAGAATGTGTATCGACAAACCACTGCAGCGTTAATAAAGGAAAATGTATTGGATAATTAAGTATTATTAAAACCAGTAGAAACCTCCATCTGCATAGAAGCTAAGATGAGACAAAATGATATTACATTTTCTAGATCATGGCTGCTAATAAGATTGATTATGAACAAGAATAACCTACTCGCCTATGGCATATGTTACTCAATTGTTTTAAAAGAGATTAAGACATTGAACTATGAAACTTTTTAGAAAAGAGACTTGTGTAATTGAAATTAGGCAAACTGAAACTTTAGGGAAAAGAAAGGCATTGTGTTGTCTTAAAATGGTTTAAAACATAAGGTGTTATAACAGCTTTATGGGAAGTTGGTTATAACGACCTTATGAAAACAAAAGAAAGGTTTTATCATTGGTTTTAATGTGGTAACTTGACTTTAAAAAGAAAAGTGTTTTGGTCAAAAAAAAGAAGGCATGGTGTTGCCTTAATTTGGTTTTAAAAAGGAAAGTATGGAAGTTGTTTTGGTTTACTTAAAAGATATAAGTCACTCTATTTTTATACTACGGGTATCGGGTGACTTTTATAAAAGGAATAAATCTCTTTAAAAGGAATTTAACGTACGTAGTACTTTAGGGGTAAAACCCGAACTTGGGCATAAAATGAAAGTACTTCGAGTTGTGTATAAACTTGCCTATGCTTGTTGTTGTGAAACTTGCATATGCTTGTTGTTGTGAAACTTGCCTATGCTTGTTGTGATAGCCTTTGTTGTGCAAGAATTGTGTTTCTATACTCTGGCCTCTCGATGGAGGTCGGTTGACTTGTTGAGAACTTACTTGGACGTGGCCGGCGGTGGATAAATTCCGCAGTGCGTTCTCGCTGATAGTGTTACTTTTGTTAATCGCTTTGGACATCGACCACGATCGTAGCGCTGCGGGTATGCTTCCACTTTGATTACCGCCTTGTTGTCTTATTGTTTCCCTTTGGACATACTGACGATGCGTAGCGCACGGGTATGCTTCCATTTGGAATGCTGTCTTATTGTTTCCCTTTGGACATACTGACACGATCACGTGGCGCGCACGGGTATGCTTCCATTTGGAATCTTTGTCTTATTGTTTCCACTTTGGACATCTCGACCACGATGCGTAGCGCGCGGGTATGCTTCCATTTGGAATGTTGTCTTATTTGTTCCTTGGACATACGACACGATGCGTAGCGCACGGGTATGCTCCCATTTGGATTGTTGTCTTGTCGTTATCATATCATAGGCAGCGATGAGGAAGGTACTCCAGGCGGGATTGATGTTGTGGCGTGAGACCACAATTGATATAATCATTATGTGTGCATCGTAGTTTGGTTATCATACACATCTCGCTTTTATAGGCTAGTATGATTTCATTTACTGATTTTTCTGATTTCACATACTTGGTACTGTTATCGACCTCCTTGGGCTGCGTTCATCTGCAGTAGACACATTTATCGATCCGCGTGTAGGCTCTCATTTCAGCATTTTGGGAAGCTCCGTTTCGTCGGAGGCTTATCTTTGGTATGTTACCCTGAGTCTGTAAGTTCTTGAACGTTCAGGGGTATGGCGGGGCCCTGTCCCGTCATAGTTGTTGTATAAATCTTAGAGGTCTGTAGCACTGTTGTGGGCAGGGTTTGTAAAAAGGATAACTGTTCGGGTATTTATGTATATATGATGAAGGCAACTGTTTTGGTTGGCCTGTTTATTTATCTTGTCTCTTAATTCATGTTCATGTTTTTATTTCCGCTGATTTTCTCTGATGTTGTATCACTAGGGTGCCCGGGGTAAGGCACCAGTCACGGGCCCGGGTTCGGGTCGTGACAAAAGTGGTATCAGAGCAGTTAATCCTCGGAAAGTGTCTACAGACCGTGTCTAGTAGAGTCTTGATTATCGGTGTGTTGTGCACCACATCTATAATCAGGAGGCTATAGGACATTTAGGATTGGTTTCCATTCTTCTCATTCTGAGATCGTGCCTTAGAGCTGTGTTGTAAGTTGAACCCCTCTGACGTATCTCGTTTTTTACCAGTTATGCCTCCGCGCAAGGCAACCCGGGCCCGAGAAGGCAAAGCGGCAGAGGAGATACGAGTAGAAGCGTGGCGGTCTCAGAGACCACATGCACGAGCCTCGGCCTACGGTGGCGGAAGATGGGTTACAGAGATGGCCCGATTAATGGCGGGGTTGTGGCGGACTTGAGGATAGCCGGACGCACAGTCCAGTCAGAGCACCCGTAATTCAACCCCGCGAGCGGTTTGAGACTACGAGATTTTCTGAGGTGTAACCCGCCAGAGTTTTATGGGTCGAGGCCTGAGGATGATCCGCAGGAGTTCATCCGGCGATTCTGACGGATCATGAGAGTGATCGGCATCGGAGACCGAGTCGGTGGTCCTAGGTTCGCATCGGCTGCGTGATACCGCAGTCGATTGGTTTGATTCGTGGGAGCTGTCCCGGGGAGAGAATGCACTTCCGGCTTTCTGGGACGAGTTCTCAAAGGCATTTCTTGCACACTTCTTGCCGCCACAGATGAGGAGGGCTCGGGCCGACAGATTTTTGGTGTTGCGGCAGAACGGGCGTACGGTGCGGGAGTACAATGTGGAGTTCGACTCATTGGCCCGGTACGTCCCCACATTAGTAGCTAGTATGGAGGATCGAGTCCACCGATATGTTATAGGGCTCGATGATTACCTAGCGAGAAGTTGTTCTGTGTAGCTCTTCATAGGGCATGGACATCGCCCGTGCGAGCTTATGCACTTGGAGGTGAGGAGCGGAGAAATCGACGGAATGACCAAATTCAGCAGAAGAGGGCCAGAACTGCAGGGTCCTTTGGTGATATTCTAGGCAGACCGCCTCAGCAGCAGACTAGTTATGCGCCTCGCCAAGATCTGAGTGGTCCTCTACAATCTTGAGCGTCGAGTTTTGGGAGGCGTGTCGGGCTCGAGGTTCAGATTTTCGGGAGGCGGTGTTAACGGTGAAGCCACCCTACCTCGTTGTGGCCGCGTGGTAGACTCCACAAAGGGAGTGTCGTGCTAGTCAGGGAGTTTGTTTTATATGCGGCCAGCGAGGCCATTTGGGAGAAACCGTCCACTGTGGGTAGCGGTAGGATAGCACGCATTACGAGATCGATTGCGGGTTCTTCACCTTCTGACTAGGCAGGTGATGTTCATACACCACAGGCCGGTAGAAAGTCGCGGTGGAATTTCGATTTAGCGGTCCTTTGAACCGCCTATTTTTCAGGTATATCCTTAACCCTCTAGAGACTTGTATGTATTGATGTTATGATAATGTGTTAAGTGTTATGTTCGGATAGCTTTGTGCTAAAACGTGATGTAGAACCTGGTTAGTGAGAAGGGTAAGCTTGGGGGTGAGAAATGATGAACCTTAGAATATTACAGTTGAGACCTTAGATGTAAGGCTGTCTTGAGTACCAGATTTTGCAAGTGATCTTTGTCGGAGCGCATTTTATGCCTAGAACGTTTTGTGTGATAAAATCCACAGGTAGTGTCTGATAAGTGGTAGCTTTCATGACCTGTAGAGGTAAGATTGTTCCGGATCGGGGAAACAAGAGCGTGATGCGTTAAGTGGGTCGGGTTGGGGCCATGATGAGGGCCAACCCGCGGCCTGTTTCGAGGTAGGGTCAGCTCTGGGTGGTCCCGCCAGGTGGTAGGGTCACGAGGGTGTTAGGCCCAGGTTTAGATGACCATCGTATGAGTTTGCGGATATGTTCGACCAGAATCGGTTCGTGAAGGCCGGGAATGGCCTTAGAGGAAAGTGAAGCTAGCAAGATGACCAAGTTTGGAGGTTGTGACTCCAAAGTGTTGGGAACTGAAGCGATGACTGAAGTGTGGTACGTATACTAGAAGAGTTCAAGTGTTCGAGAAGGGCACGACGAGTAAGGAGGGAAGAGAATGTGTGTTATTACGTGGCCAGGTGTGGCGTTGACATTTTGTTAGAAGGAACTTCTTCGTTATCTGTTTCGAGAAGGAACATTCGGGACGAATGTTTCTAAGGAGGGGAGAATGTTATACCCCGTACTTCCAGAGTATGTACGTAGGGCGTACGTATTTAAATTTTTGCCTTAAGACTTGACAAGTTTCGAAAATTGGGCACAAGTGCCAAAAGGAGTCGTTTTCCGACGAAACGTTTCCACGACTACGTGGGGAAAATTCCGCTATGTCATTTATTATTTTAATGATTTTTCCGAGAGGCGAAACATTTTGGACCAACGAGAGGGTGACATGTGTCACCTCACATTGAAGGAAGGGCGGCAAATGGGACGAAAAGGGTGGCTTTGGGTTAGGTAGGATATTTGTACAAGTTGGTGTGGTAGATGGATAAGGTGCACATGGCTTGATCCTAGCCCTACACTTGCTTAACACTTGGCTTGATCATGGCCATTGGTTGGCCTTTGCTTGACCTATAAATACCCTCTAAGTGATGAACTTTCTTCATCCAAAAATCTTTTTCTAAGTGTTAAAAATCCTCCCCTTTAGTGTTGAGTTCGTCCAACTCTCCCCTCCTTTGAGAGTCTTGGCCGAGGCCTCCCCTCCCTTGTGGTGCCTAGCAGGGTACCCACTAGCCTAGTTGTTTTCGTATAATACCCCTTGTTGTGGTATAGAAATACTCTCCTAGTATTGTTATAATGCCCAAATACCTTAGCCTAAATACCTTGTAGTATTTCCCAAGGTTACCTCTATACGAAAAGCCCATAAATACTAGTATACTTTCCTTTAGCCACTAAACGAAACCCTTTGGAAAAATCTTCACCCGTAGTTGAAGTTATAAGTAGAAGTTGGTTAGAACTTCTAAGGGTTGGTTGGAGATCGGAGCGCACTGAGTGAGCTAAACCTTGCTCAGGATCGACATATAAACTCGGATAATTTTGGGCTTATCGAGGTAAACACCCTTGACCTTCTGTTGTAATTGGAAGTTACATGTTGTTGGAATATATAGTTAAGGTATACTATATATAGAATTGAACATAGTTGTGCGGCAATGTCTTTTGACTTAAGCTTCGAATAATACTTACGGCAATGTCTTGACTTAAGCTGAATTTAAAGAAGAGAGTTGAACTGTAATTACATAGGACTGTATTACAGTAGACTTGTGTAGCATTACTGTATAGTAGAATTGTATGCAGCGTCGGTTAGGCGTGTTAACCCCCAGTTGGCTTGTAGCGGCCTCGATAGAGAGGAGATTTACTGTTGCGGGGAAGGTCTTTAGAATTTTCTGTAGAATATTCTACGTCGGGATCTAAAGATATTAATAAGCGCTTTATGGCCTCTATAGGTTGTAGTACTACGTGTGGAGTGATCTTGGTGAGAGTGTAGCCGACGGTTTGAGGTACTTGGAGCGTTTTGCTGTAGTCGATAATCGTCGTGAGGTATGTGAACCTCTTCTTATCTGTTCTAGCATGATAGGTGTATAACTATGTAGTACGGTAGACGTACATGTGTTAAATGTATTTGATTGTTTTTAAACATAAAGTGTTATAACAACTCTATGTAAATGAGAAACTTGCCTATGCTTGTTGTTGTGAAACTTGCCTATGCTTGTTGTTGTGAAACTTGCCTATGCTTGTTGTGATAGCCTTTGTTGTGCAAGAATTGTGTTTCTATACTACCGCGTCTCTCGATGGAGTCGGTTGACTTGTTGAGAACTTACTTGGGCGTGGCCAGCGGATAAATTCCAGATGCGTTCACGGTGATAGTGTTACTTTGTTAATCGCTTTGGACATACTCGCACGATCGTGGCGCACGGGTATGCTTCCACTTTGATTACCGCTTGTTGCTTATTGTTTCCGCTGGACATCGACCGCGATCGTAGCGCGCGGGTATGCTTCCATTTGGAATCTTTGTCTTATTATTTCCCTTTGGACATCGACACGATCGTGGCGCGGGTATGCTTCCATTTGGAATGATGTCTTATTGTTTCCCTTTGGACCTCGACACGATCGTGGCGCTGCGGGTATCTTCCATTTGGAATGTTGTCTTATTTGTTCCCTTTGGACATCACCGACACGATCATTAGCGCACGTATGCTCCCATTTGGATTGCTATCTTGTTGTTATCATATCATAGACTGCCAGGCGTGAAGGTACTCGCAGGCGGGATTGATGTTGTGGGCGTGAGACCACGAATTGATATAATCAGCTATGTGTATGTCTTGTAGTTTGGTTATCATACTGTCTCCGCTTATAGACTATTATGATTTGATTCTGATTTTACGCTTTCACATACTTGGTACTGTTATCTTGACCTCCTTGGGGCTGCGTTCATGCCGCGGGTAGGAGTACATCTATTGCCGATCCGCGTTTGGGATCTCATTTCAGCGTTTGGAAGCTCCGTTCCTTCGAGGCTTATCTGTTGTATGTTACCACAGTGCAGAGGTTCTTGTACATTCGGGGTATGGCGGGGCCACCGTCCGCCATAGTTGTTGTATAAATTCTTAGAGTCTTTAGCTGTGTAGGCGGGGTTTGTAAAGGATAACCGTCGGGTATTTATGTATATATGATGAAGGCAATCGTTATGGTTGCTTTGTTTATTTATTTTGTCTCTAAATTCATGTTCATGTTTTATTTCCACGATTTTCTCGATGTTGTATCACTAGGGTGCGGGTAGGCACCAATCCACGCAGGTTGGTAGTGACAAAAGTGGTATCGAGCGGTTAGTCCTCGGAAAGTGTCTGCAGGTGTCTCAGTAGAGTCTTGATTATCGGTGTGTTGTGCACCATCTATAATCGAGGCTATAGGACATTTAGGATTGGTTTCCATTCTTCTCATTCGAGATCGTGCCTTAGAGGCTGTGTAATAAGATTGGACCCTCCGACGTATTCCTTCCCGGCCCCTTACTCGCTATGCCTCGTAAGCGGCAACCCGGGCCTGTAAGGGCGAAGCGTGAGAGGGAGCCGCAGTAGAGCGGCAGCGTCTAAAGACCCAAAGACTGAGCCTCAGTCCCGATGCAGAGTGAGGAGATGAGATTCTGAGAGATGGCGATTAAAAGGCGCCTTCTGGTTGTGCCGACTTGAGGATAAGCCGGGCGCAAAGTAGTGATTCGCCCAGAAGCACCGTAGTTCACCCTCGAGCGCATTTGAGATTACGGGATTTTTACGAGGTGTACCGCCGCAGTTTTATGGGTCGAGGCTGAGGATGATCCGCGAGGAGTTCATCCGGCGATTCTGTGGATCGTAGGAGTGATCAAGGCATCGAGACCGTGTCGGTGGTCTAGGTTCGCGTGGCCGCGTGATACCGCGATCGTGGTTTGATTCGTGGGAGCCGTCGGGGAGAGCATGCACTTCACTTTATGGGACAGTTCTCGAGGCCTTTCTTGCATTTCTTGCCTCCACGGATGAGAGGGCTCGGGCCGACAGATTTTGGGGTTGCGGTGACGAGCGTACTGGTTCGAAGTACAATCTGAGTTCGACTCATTGGCGACGTCCCACATTAGTAGCTAGTATGGAGGATCGAGTGCGATATGTTACGGTGGCTCGATGATTACCTAGCAGAGTTGTTCTGGTGTAGCTCTTGGGCATGGACATTGCCCATGCGGGCTTATGCACTTGGAGGTGAGGCGGAGAAATCGACGGAATAACCAAGGTCGAGAAGAGGCGAGCAGCAGGTCCTTTGGTGACTTTCGAGGCGGACCGCCTGACCAAACAGCAGACTAGTTATGCGCCTCCGCAAGACTGAGTGGTCTCCACAATCTTGAGCACCCAGTATCTGGGCGGTGGGCTCCAAGGGTTCAGATTTTGAGAGAGCAGAGGTGTTAGCTTGAAGCCACCCTACCTCGTTGGACTGGCCGTGGTAGACTCCACGGTGGGGAGTGTCGTGCTAGTCCGGAGTTTGTTTTACATGCGGCCCAGGCCATTTGGGAGAAATTGTCCGACCAGGTAGCTGGTAGGATAGCATGCACTACGGGATCGCTGGTTCTTCACCTCCATAGTCAGCGGGATGTTCATACACCCGGGCCACGGTAGAGTCGCGGTGGAAGTTCCCGATTTTAAGCGGTCCTCTCAATCGCCTATTTTCGTGTATATCCTTAACCCTCTGTAGTTTTGTATGTATTGATGATGTGATGATGTGTTTAGTGTTATGTTCGGATAGCGTTATGCTAAAACGTGATGTAGAACACGGTTGTGAGAAGGGTAGGCAGGGTGAAAATGATGAACCTTAGAATATTACGATTGAGACCTTAGATGTAAAGCCGCCTCGAGTACCATTTTGCAAGTGATCCTTCTGAGTGCATTTTATGCCTAGAACGTTTTGTGTGATAAAACTCGGTAGTGTGTAATGGTGGTAGCTTTCATGACTGTATAGGTAAGATTGTTCGGATCGGGAACAAGAGCGTGATGCGTAAGTGGGTCGGGTTAGGGCTATGTTGAGGGCCAACCCGCGTCGTTTCAAAGTGGGGTCGACTCGGGTGGTCCCGCCGGTGGTAGGGTCACGAGGGTGCTAGCAGCCCATGATTAGATAACCATCGTATGAGTTCGTGGATATGTTCGACCGTAGCGGATCGTGAAGACCGGAATGGCCTTTAGGGAGAGTGAAGCTAGTAAGATGACCAAGTTTGGAGGTTGTGACTCCAAAGTATTGGGAACTCACGATGGCGAAGTGTGGGTACGTATACTAGAAGAGTTCAAGTGTTCAAAGAGGCACTGACGCATTTAGTAAGGAAGCGGAGAGAACGCAGTGTTACTTTGTTTGCCATGTGTGGCATTATATCGGAAATTTGTTTAAAGTTAAGAGGAACTTTATCGATTATCCAGGTCTTTTGAGAAGGAACATTCGACGAATGTTTCTAAGGAGGGGAGAATGTTATACCTCGTATTTCCGTGAGTATGTACGTGAGCTAGCGAGACGATTAGTTATAATTTGGAGCCTTAAAGATGGTTACAGTTTGAAATTTTGTGCACAAGCAAAAGAGTCGATTTCAAATTGAAACGCTTCCACATTTTCAGAGGGAAAATTCCGGAAATTTATGTCATTTATAATTTTGCGGATTTTTCAGAGAGATTCAAACATTTTGGATCAACAGGTAGAGTACACTTGTCACCTGCAATTGGAAGGAGTGGACGAGATCTAAAATGGCAATGCGAAAGAGCCACGCTTTTTGTGCCTTTCCTTGGTCAAGGGTTAGGTAGGATATTTTGTGTAGATGGATAAGGTTGCACATGGCTTAATCTTGGCCTTTACACTTGCCTTGCACTTGGCACCATCTTGGCCATTGGTTGGCCTTCACTGACTTTATAAATACCTCTCTAGTTGAAGACCTTGATTCTTCATCCTAAACTTCTGAGCAATTCCATCTAAGTCTCAAACTACTCCTCTTGGCTTGAGCTTTTAGTCCCTCTCCCCTCCTAGTTGAGCTTGGCCGAGAGCCACCACACCCTCCCCTTGTGAAGCCTTGCCAGCGGGTATTTCCCCAGCCTGCATTTGTCTCGTATAAATACCCCTTTTCGGTGGTATAGAAATACTCTCTAGTATTGTTGTTATGCCCACAAATATTTTTAAGCCCAAATACCTTGTAGTATTCCCTATAAAGTTACACTTGTACAAAAGCCCGTAAAATACTATTATACTTCCTCTCATCACAAAAACGAAACTCCGGCAAATCTTCTCTCTCACCGTAGTTGAAGTTATAAGTTAGTTGGTTAGAACTTCTAAGGGTTGGTTGAGCGGATTGGAGCGCCGGGTAGGAGCTAAACCTTTGCTCGGGATCGACATATATACTGGATAATTTTGGGCTTATCGAGGTAAACACTCTTGACCTTCTATTGTAATTGGAATTACATGTTGTGAGGAATATATAGTTGAAGCATACTATATATAGTACTGAACATTATAATTGTCTGCGGCAATGTCTTTTGACTAAGCCTCGATTAATACTTACTATGAATGTTCTTGCGACTTAAGCCTGAATTTAAAGGTGAGCTGAACTGTAATTACATAGGACTGTATTACAGTAGACTTGTGTAGTATTACTGTGGGTAGAATTGTACACGTCCGGTTAGGCAGTGCAAACCACTGGTTGGCTTGTATGCGGCACTCGATAGAGGAGGAGATTCTTTATCATTGGGGAGGTGCCGCCAATTTTCAGAGAATATGGAACAATGAGATCTAGATATTAATAGGCGCTTTCAGGGCCTCTATAGGTTGTAGTACTACGTTAGCAGGGAGTGATCTGCTGATGACCGTAGAGTGTAGCAGATTGTTTGGAGTACTTGGGCTGTTTCTGCATATTAGTCGATACTGCGTCATGCGAGGTATGTGAACCTCTTCCTATCTCTCTGCTTCTAGCATGATATGTGTATAACTACGTAGTAATGCGATGACGATATCGCATATTGTTAAATGTATTTGATTGCCTTTAAACATAAAGTGTTATAACAAACTCTCATGTAAATGAGAAATGCTTTGTGATTTTTAAAAGATAAGCTGATTTGACTTATAACCGAGCTTGATGTAAAAGAACAGAGTATTCTAAGAGATTAAGAAACCTTTTTGGAAGAAGTGCATACTTGGTTTGAAACATAAAAGTTATACTCAGACTTTATGAAAAGTTAGGTGTAACGCTTAAGAGAGATAAAGAATGGTTTAATGGTTTAGAAGTTAAGAGACTTGACTTTAATATGGATGTTTGTGTGAAACCTCATCTCGCGAGTAATGAGTACTTGGTTTTTGGAAG
>JAQGDG010000335.1:2500-12500 GCA_029844215.1 Przewalskia tangutica
GCGGAGTTTGGTCGCGTACATCCGTTAAAAGATAAAGCATGTGTCCTAAGATGAGCTCAACGAGAATGTAAATCTCGTGGAATGTATGGTAAAAGCTCGCTTGATTCTCGATTTCCAGCATTTAATACGAACCGTGAAAGCGTGGCCTATCGATCCTTTTGACCTTCTGACCGCCAGAGGTGTCGCAGTTACCACAGGATAATCGCTTGTGGCAACCTGCCGCTCATAGCGACGCTGCTTTTGATCCTTCGATGTCGCTCTTCCTATCATCAGGAAGCAGACCACCAAGTGTTGGATTGTTCACCCACCAATAGGGAACGCGAGTCGGGTTTAGACCGCCGAGACAAAGTTAGTTTTACCCCATCGACGACAGGTCGCAATAGTAATTCAACCTAGTACGAGGAACCGCTGATTCACACACCTGGTCATCGCGCTTGGTTGAAAAGCCGCTGCGCGGTTACCGTGGCCGGATTATGACCAACGCCTAAGTCGACCGGCAGCGACGACGCGCTCGCCGCCCGCTTGCCGACCAGCAGGGCCTCGCCCCCGGCACGTGTCGCTAAGTCGCCGCGGAAGAGTCGCGCGATCGCTTTGAAGTACAATTTCCATCGAGCGCGTAGAATCTTTGCGCATTTACTTAAATACGCCGACGGTATCAGAGCGCAGAGTGGCCTCACGCCACGATCCGCCGAGATTCACCTTTGTCGCCCGATTCGCCCTCCTCCCATCCATTCCATTTCTAGCTCTTCGAACGGAGGTTTAGTTGTTGCTTCATTGAGATACGCCGCTAAGTGTTCGGATCTATACACGTCCTAGGCCAAAATGGACCGACGGGCAACAACATAGGCCGACGGGCAGTAACATAGGCCGACGTCGACATAGGCAAACGGGCCGACGCCCAGCTAAGCCGCAAATGACATAGGCCGACGGCAGCGACATAGGCCGACGCCTTAGGCCAAAATGAGCCGACGCAATGAAAATATGCCGACGGCAAGCTGCGCGCGACATAGGTCGACGTCCTAGGCCAAAATGAGCCGACGCGCTGAAAATAGCCGACGAAAGCGCTGCCGCAGCGACATAGGCCGACGCCCTAGGCCAAACCGAGCCGACGCACTGAAATTAGCCGACGGCAAGCTGCGCAGCGACATAGGCCGACGCCCTAGGCCAAACCGAGCCGACGCCGCATTAGGGCCGACGGCAAGCTGCCGGCATCGACATAGGCCGACGTCCTAGGCCAAAATGGGGCGACGCACTGAAAATAGGCCGACGGAAAGCTGCCGCCCAGCGACATAGGCCGACGCCCTAGGACAAATGAGCCGACGCATGAAATTAGGGCCGACGGCAAGCTGCAGCGCAGACATAGGCCGACGCCCTAGGCCAAACCGAGCCGACGCTGAAATTAGGCCGACGGCAAGCTGCTGCAGCGACATAGGCCGACGGGCAGCGACATAGGCCGACGTCCTAACCAAGCGTGCAGCGACATAGGCCGACGTCCTAGGCCAAAATGAGCCGACGCGCTGAAAATAGGCCGACGTCCTAGGCCAAAATGAGCCGACGGACTGAAAATAGGCCGACGGGCAAGCCAAGCGTGCAGCGACATAGGCCGACGTCCTAGGCCAAAATGAGCCGACGCTAAAATAGGCCGACGCAAGCTGCTGCAGCGACATAGGCCGACGCCCCAGGCCAAATGAGCCGACGCTGAAAATAGGTCGACGCCCCAGCTGCTGCAGCGACATAGCCGACGTCCTAGGCCAAAATGAGCCGACGGACTGAAAATAGGCCGACGGCAAGCTGCGGCAGCTTACATAGGCCGACGCCCCAGGCCAAAATGAGCCGACGCTGAAAATAGGCCGACGGCAAGCTGCCGCAGCGACATAGGCCGACGCCCTAGGCCAAAATGAGCCGACGCTGAAAATAGCCGACGGCAAGCTGCTGCAGCGATAGGCCGACGCCCTAGGCCAAAATGAGCCGACGGATCGAAAATAGCCGACGGCAAGCTGCGGCAGCGACATAGGCCGACGTCCTAGGCCAGAATGAGCCGACGCGCTGAAAATACGCCGACGGGCAAGCCAAGCGTGCAGCGACATAGGCCGACGTCCTAGGCCAAAATGAGCCGACGCTGAAAATAGGCCGACGGGCAAGCCAAGCGTGCAGCGACATAGGCCGACGTCCTAGGCCAAAATGAGCCGACGCGCTGAAAATAGGCCGACGGGCAAGCCAAGCGTGCAGCGACATAGGCCGACGTCCTAGGCCAAAATGAGCCGACGCGCTGAAATTAGGCCGACGGGCAAGCCAAGCGTGCAGCGACATAGGCCGACGGGCAGCGACATAGGCCGACGTCCTAGGCCAAATTGAGCCGACGCGCTGAAAATAGGCCGACGGCAAGCTGCGCAATGACATAGCCCGACGTCCTAGGCCAAAATGAGCCGACGCTTTGAAAATAGGCCGACGGGCAAGCCAAGCGTGCAGCGACATAGGCCGACGTCTTAGGCCAAAATGGACCGACGGACAACAACATAGGCCGACGGTAGGCCGACGCCCTATGCCAAACGGGCGACATAGCCGACGCAGGCCAAATGGGCGACATAGCCGACATGCAAAGTGAACATGATTGTGCTTGACTTGTTACATACATTCACAATCAAAGAATGTATAATATGAAAATGAGGTTTTTCACCACGCCCAACAAAGAACTCGAGACACGCACCAAATAGTCGCGGCCTATTATGAACGCCACCAACGAGTGATGCCCATTAGTTTTTTTATATAAAATGTTGCCTTCAACGCTTCTAAGTCATTTATGAACGACCTGCTCGTTCCTTTTGCATGTTACACGTAACGCCATTATGATTCTCCGCATAAACATGTCCGGTCCTCGCTACTTGGATTTTTTTAAAGCATATATGGGGTAGAGGTCAAGGCACTTGAGGGCTTACTTTCGCTTTTGGTGGTCATGTCTTCTACGCATAGTAGGGCACACTTGTGGCACGCGACGGCTCGCCCCATGCTACGCCATCTGCCCACCGGTAACGCCGACGCGACGACCACCGGGCGCTGCCGGGCGTGGTCGTGGCGGATTATTGACGGACAAGGCGCCGCCGCTGTCGCGTCGTGGTGAGTTCTAGACGCTGCCTCGTGGCAAGCTCTAGGCGCCGAGCGACGGGTTCGCCGACGACCCGCCGAGCGTCGACGCGCCGCGTGTCGAGTGCCTTCTTCTTTCTATCCTCTGGCGGGCCGCGTTATCTATCGTGGTTCAGCGACTTGCCTCGCCTCGCAACGCCGGATTACGCGCCGCCGATACGGCGTCGAGCGCCGGCCGGTGTTCGCGCGCGACGACGGGCATTTGGACGCATCGCGCGAGTGGTGTTCGCGGCGCGTTAGGTTGATCCTCGCCGAGCAATGACCTCCGCCCGCGCTATCTCGTTGGGCGAGCGCCATTGGCTCGCCGAGTCGGCTTCAGCCGTTGCATACCTAACGCCCCGGCATTATGACGCATAATCGTTGGCTACCGTGATTCGTGGCGCGGCCGAACCGCCGCTCGCCCCGCCGCCCTCGCCGGCCGCGATGGCGCGCGCGCGCGCGTTCGACTTCTGATTCGTGAACGCAGCGCATGGGTCCTCACCGGCCTCGTCGCTCAACGAACGACGCCTTACGGACGACTCGCCGCTGCTCGACCCGCCGCGCTTTTTCGGCGGTCGGGTTCAGGCGCGACCTTCACGCAGGATGCTACTCGTTGATCCGCCAGAGTCATATGCTTGTTCAAAGATTAAGCCACGCATGTAAGTATGAACAAATTCGCATCGTGAAACCGCGAATGGCTCATTAAATCGCTTATAGTTTGTTCGACGGTATCTACTACTCGATAACCGTAGTAATTCTGAGCTAATACGCAACAAACCCCGACTTCGGAAGTGGACGATTTATTAGATAAAGGTCGACGCGCTCGCCTGTCTGATGATTCATGATAACTCGACGGATCGCACGCCATCGCACGCGACGCATCATTCAAATTTCTCGCCTTATCAACTTTCACGGTAGGATGGGCCTACCATGGTGACGGTGACTGAGAATTAGGTTCGATTCCTAGGAGCCCGAGAAACGCTACCACATCCAAGAAGGCAGCAAGCGCAAATTACCCAATCTCGACACGAGGTAGTGACAATAAATAACAATACCGCTCTGAGTCCGTAATCGAATGAGTACAATCTAAATCCCTTAACGGCGATCCATCGAGGGCAAGTCCGTGCCGCACCGCGTAATTCCAGCTCCAATAGCGATATTTGTTGTTGCGCTTAAAAAGCTCGTAGTCGACTTTGACGGGTCACGGCCCGCTCGCGCACGGCCGCCTCGCCCCTATCACCGGCGATGCGCCTCGCCTTAATTGCCGGGTCGTACTCCGCGCACATTTTGAATAAATTAGAGTGCTCAAAGCAAGCCTACGCCATATACATTAGTACGATAACATTATAGGATTTCGGTCCTATTACGCTGCCTTCGGATCGGAGTAATGATTAACACGATACGGCATTCGATTTCATAGTCGAGGTGAAATTCTTGGATTTATGAAAGACGAACAATCGCGAAAGCATTTGCCAAGGATGTTTTCATTAATCAAGAACGAAGTCGGGGCTCAAGACGATCGATACCGCCCTAGTCTCAACTATAAACGACGCCACTGTGGATCGCGGATGTTGCTTTTAGACTCGCCGCACCTTATGAGAAATCAAAGTTTTTGGGTTCCGGGAGTATGGTCGCAAGGTCAAACTTAAAGGAATTGACGGCGGCACCACTCAGAGTGAGCTCGCGCTTAATTTGACTCAACACGGAAACTTACTGTGTCCGCATAGTAAGGATCAGATCGAGAGCTCTTTTTTTTTTTTTTTTTTTTTTTTGGTAAATAAATGATATATTGCAAAAATCAACTGATAACATCGTTCATTGAGGGGTCTCAAGCCTCAACGTGGAAAATAACAATAAATAATAAGCTCAAGGGGCGGTACACTCAACAGTGTATGTACACGTGGGAAATAATTTGTAAATAACACGATAAGTAGCTAGCTTAATTCTAGCTATAACATCATCCTCGCCACTAAGTCTCGCTTAATATCAATGCATTCCTCGCCTTCCAGATCTCAAACACAACAACGCAAAGGCAAGGAGTACAACCTTTGATCTCATCCTCGCCCGCTGGCTCTTCTTTATCCACTTCAGAGTGCTCTCAACCGTGGACATCTCACGCCGAATTCCCACCATGCCCGAATATGCCTCCAAATCCTCGCCTCGAACGCATTCAAAGAACAAATGAGGCCGTGTCTCAAAGAACTCGCTGCGTAACTCGCAACTAACATCCTCAAGATCGAGATACGGCAGTATCTCTAGTAGCTGGACGCCCGACAAGTAAGCCATACCGTGAAAGAATACTTAGGGATGTATCCTTTCCAAACCAGACATCTGTGGCTTCGCGCCTCTCGAACGTAGGACATCATAGACAAGCCCCGTGACGAGTCCGCCATCAACACAACACCTCTCTAGTCCATCAATTACCGCCATGATCGCCAAAAATCTGCGTGAACTCGCCCGATACCGCATAACTTCTGAAGAATTCGAGTCCTCATGCTCGACAAGATAGCTCCATATCGAATGCCCCTCAAATAGTACGAATTCACCCACTTCACCCATAAAGAATCCGCTGCTTGAAATAACCAAACGGACCGCGATAGTAAGGCACGGCCCATACTTTGATATCCATGAGACCAAGACCACCCTCCGCCATGAACACAAACATCATCCCAAGCGACACGCCAGACTTCCACAAGAACCGGCATGTCAACGCATCTTATCGAAAGCACCGTGGTACGGTGAAAGGCCCGAACCAAAATCCTTCCACACTCGAATGACGGACCGAATGAGCTCAAGCTTCCCAAGATAGATAGTGAATGATGCCCCATTTCCGTATGTATCGCAGATAGCATCGCGAGAGGAGCAAACCGACCATCAAACCGAGAGGAGCCAATGGTACCCTGTAACGAACGGAAATGACCCTCCGAAATCCAACCTCTAATGATCATGTCTCGCTTAACACCGTACTCCCGCCAAATAAATAAGACTTCAAGTGATTCAAGAGCCCAAACCGCCTCCAAGTTCTCAAGACTCTCCATTAGTACCGCAACCGACGTAGCATCCCCCCTGGCAAATAACATGAGATCATCCGCAAAGGCAAGATGTGTAATGCCCAAACTGCCGCACTTCGGATGAAAATTGAACCCGGAGTTTGTAGTCTTCAACCTCAATAGCCTGGAAAAGTACTCAATACAAAGGATGAACAAAGTAGGGGACATAGGATCACCTTGCCTCAGGCCGCGTTCACCCTTGAAATAGCCGTGAAGTTCACCATTTATGGATATAGAAAATGATGGCGTAGTGACACATTCCATGACCCATCTCACAAATCTGTCCGGGAACCCAAGACCACGCAGGACCGAATCCAGAAAACCCCAAGAAACCGTGTCAAATGCCTTCCGGAGATCAACCATTAGCATACACCTTGGTGAAGTCCGCGTCCCGTGCACTCGACAAGTTCCCGAGCAATGAACACGCTGTCTACCAAGTTCCGCCCTTGTACAAACGCACTCGCACTCATTTACAATAGTGGGCATGAAGGCGTATACGTTTGCAAGAATTTTTGTAATCATCTTATAAACCACATTAGTAAGGCCGATCGACGGAAATCACTAACCTTCTGATTCGTGATCCGCCTTTGGAAGTGCAACGATGGTGTGATTCAGCTTGTTTCAATAGGACACCCGAGAAGAACTCCCGAACACCCCGAACTACATCACGTCCGACCTCTCTCCAACGTGTCTTGAAAAATGCCGACGAAAAACCATCCGGGCCCGGAGCCTTGTCATTACCAATATCAAATAACGCATCATGGACCTCCTTCTCAGTCACGGCCTGTAGTAGAGCATCACGGTCATCATCACCGAGTTTCGGTCCCGAGTCAAGGACGGCAGGATCAATAGGCTCCGAATTCCGCTTAGTACCAAGCAAGTTCTGAGGTCAACAAGCATATCCGCCACCTCGCGAGATGAAGCGCACGCCATCCTCCTTAACGAGATAAGAGATAGCACTCCTCACATTGTTCGCCTTAATCATGCTATGAAAGTACTTGGAGCTTCTATCACCTTCTACCAAGTGCCTACATCTAGCCTTTGTCAGAAGTGCCTTCGCTTCAAGTAACGCCGCGCCTTAGCTCTCAAATCACCCACCTTAGCTTTCAAATTTTCATTCAACGGATCATTCATGTGCTCATCTACGCTTGCTTGAACTCCAAGTTTGCCGTGATTGGCCTGAGCGATAATTTCCATAAGCATTAGCATTCAATTCTCACGCTTCTTCAAAGACTTTAACTTCAGAACTAAACCGCATCGAAAGGCCCCATCCACATATTGATTCCAACAGAGTCCAAAGATGCTATCAAAAGAAGCGAGTAAGCCACATATTCAGAAACTTAAACGGACGACACTCGCGTAAGACGGATCACGTAGTTATCACGGGCAATGGTCCAAACCTGCCCATAGGTAAATAAGGGTCGAGCAATCCAAGCTTAAATCACTCCAATACCGTTCATCAAGACCCTATCCATTGGACCAAATGGCACCATTCGCCCAAGTGAAGTATGACCAAGCAGGAGCATCTGACACCCATGTACAACATAAAGTCACTAAGATCTTTCGTAACATAGCCGAGGGCGCCTCCTACCTTGTCCCGAGTAGAGCAATAAGAGTTAAAATCACCTAGAATCATCCATGGCTCAACAATACCTGCATCACCGAGTAAGATGATCCCATAGCTTCCTCCGTCCCGTAACACTATACACCTGATACACAAACGTGGCAAAGAATGAAACTCGAGTCACAGACACCGGGCGTGAATATGGACATGCCGCGAGTCCATGCCAATCACCTCACAACTTACTCGACTGATCCCAAAGTAATAGCATTCTACCACCATCAATGAAGTCAATCGCGAACAAGATTTCCAAGCCGGAAATCTTTGAGCAGAAACGCCTCAAGTCTTGCTCGAGTGAACTTTGTCTCTATCAAACACCCTATAGCCACCGAAAGCCGCCGAGCAATCCTACACACTGTAGATTGTGGCTGCTCTATCCAAAGCGCCGCAAAGACTCCTGACATTCCAACATAGTACCTTCATCCGAAACAGAGGGATAAGGCTCCTCCGCTCGAGCCGATCGCTGCCTTTATTCTTCTTTGAAGTGACTTCCTGCCACCCCTCCTTTTCCGTATTAGCCTGGTCACAAATGTCCACGCTCGTTACGCCGCCCTCGCCCGGACCGCTCAGAGTAACCGGGCAGGGTCTATTAGAACCCTCTCTGGCCTGGCCCGTAGCCATCCTCTCCGTCCCTAACACTACTAATAGAGGCATTAGCCTCATTCTCGCCCACGCACTCCCGCAAGCTAGTGTTACCTTTCGACCACGGCAATGACTTGTCCGAATCGAGCTTGCCTGCATCCGAATCGATCGGCCGAGTCCGACTCAGAGCGCCTGTTAGCATGCATTCATGGAACCCTGTGGTATGAAGAGAGGGTTCGAAACAACCTCCATTCTGTCCGTGACCCCAACGACACTTGTACGATTCTGCAAAGTCTGAATGTACAATTTCCGCAGCTCCTCTTCCGTTAACAACTTCGCACTTCGTGGTTATGTCCAACATAGAACAATGATAGCAATAGTCCTGATAATTCTCATACTTAACCTTCCGAACGCACGCCCTATTGTCCCAAGATACGACTCCAAACTCCGTGATGTGCTCCGCTACGCCAATTTCAATCAAAGCACGCGCATAGTTCATCTTCGCTCGCCCTTAGTAAACCGATTCAGAGCAAAGGGGCTTGCCAATACGTGACGCAATTTTACTAAGTCCAGAGGCACTCCAAATCGAGCAATGACATCTTTCAACTCTACCAAACCGAATGATAGTGAACATGTCATCGCGAGCAACGCATCTTTCTCAACCAAATTTTAACATTAAAGTCTTGCATAGACCATATATGGCCCGCCATGGAATACCTTGATCATATCCTCCTCCCGCATGAACCGAAGATGGTCCAACTCGCTCGAAGGAATGATTCGCACTTAACTCCCATTTCGACAATGGAATCGAGTGCATCTCGCTCGAAACGGTCCTGAAACAACCAACGAGACAACGGCCCCAAGTTTCAACAAAGGGACTTCACCGCAGGTGCGCTTAACATACTCATCCTTCTGCTCAATGAATTCAAGTTTCATACCCTTCTCCTCTAACCTCGAACCCGCAAACATACCGGCATACGTTTTCTTAGTCTTGCCCACATTTGCATCAATAGTAGCCTTAGGAGCACTCGTCGAATCAATAGCCATATCAGTGAGTTGATCATCCTTATTGTGAGCAGAATGACCCACATGCTGCCTGGCCCGAACCGACCCACCACGACCGCCGACTAAATGGGCCCGACAATGGCCGCCCATGCTCGCTTTCTCCGTGATTGGGCCCAATAGAATGTCATCTCGCCCCGGCCCAACACCCTCACCATGGCCCAGAACCATCACCTCCTTCCCTGGTCTCTGCCCCGACCCGCCTTCCTCCGCCTGACCCGCTTCTGGCCCATCAGCACCGATGTGGGCCAGAATTTCCTCCGCAAGCCCGCCCAAGAACCTTATCACCCGCTCCAGCCCAAACCATTTACCCGCCTAAGCTCACCCTACCCGACCCGTGACCACCCTCCTGCCCCGTAATCACACCTGGGCCCACAGCATGGCCCGCACCCAACCCTAGGGTTTCTGCCGCCGCCGCCTCAAACCCTAGAGCCTCCGACGCCGCCGCCTCCATACCATCACCTAATTCCATCGATCTAACTCCGGCAAGTTCAAGAATAGCATTCTTGATATTAGAATCAATCAATTCATCATTGCCATTGATAGGAACGTTAATGGCATCCAA
>JAQGDG010000335.1:20000-55000 GCA_029844215.1 Przewalskia tangutica
CAGCGACATAGGTCGACGTCCTAGGCCAAAATGAGCCGACGCGCTGAAAATAGGCCGACGAGCAAGCCAAGCGTGCAGCGACATAGGCCGACGTCCTAGGCCAAACTGAGCCGACGCGCTGAAATTAGGCCGACGTCCTAGGCCAAACTGAGCCGACGCGCTGCAATTAGGCCGACGGGCAAGCCAAGCGTGCAGCGACATAGGCCGACGTCCTAGGCCAAAATGAGCCGACGCGCTGAAAATAGGCCGACGGGAAAGCCAAGCGTCCAGCGACATAGGCCGACGTCCTAGGACAAAATGAGCCGACGCGCTGAAATTAGGCCGACGGGCAGCGACATAGGCCGACGTCCTAGGCCAAACTGAGCCGACGCGCTGAAATTAGGCCGACGGGCAAGCCAAGCGTGCAGCGACATAGGCCGACGGGCAGCGACATAGGCCGACGTCCTAGCCAAGCGTGCAGCGACATAGGCCGACGTCCTAGGCCAAAATGAGCCGACGCGCTGAAAATAGGCCGACGTCCTAGGCCAAAATGAGCCGACGCTGAAAATAGGCCGACGGGCAAGCCAAGCGTGCAGCGACATAGGCCGACGTCCTAGGCCAAAATGAGCCGACGCGCTGAAAATAGGCCGACGGGCAGCGACATAGGCCGAGGTCCTAGGCCAAATTGAGCCGACGCTACTGAAAATAGGTCGACGCCCCAGCTGCTGCAGCGACATAGGCCGACGTCCTAGGCCAAAATGAGCCGACGGACTGAAAATAGGCCGACGGGCAAGCCAAGCGGGCAGCGACATAGGCCGACGTCCTAGGCCAAAATGAGCCGACGCTGAAAATAGGCCGACGGGCAAGCCAAGCGTGCAGCGACATAGGCCGACGTCCTAGGCCAAAATGAGCCGACGCGCTGAAAATAGGCCGACGGGCAAGCCAAGCGTGCAGCGACATAGGCCGACGTCCTAGGCCAAAATGAGCCGACGCGCTGAAAATAGGCCGACGGGCAGGCTCGGCGTGCAGCGACATAGGCCGACGTCCTAGGCCAAACTGAGCCGACGCGCTGAAATTAGGCCGACGGGCAAGCCAAGCGTGCAGCGACATAGGCCGACGTCCTAGGCCAAAATGAGCCGACGCGCTGAAAATAGGCCGACGGGCAGCGACATAGGCCGACGTCCTAGGCCAAAATGAGCCGACGCGCTGAAAATAGGCCGACGGGCAGCGACATAGGCCGACGTCCTAGGCCAAAATGAGCCGACGCGCTGAAATTAGGCCGACGGGCAAGCCAAGCGTGCAGCGACATAGGCCGACGGGCAGCGACATAGGCCGACGTCCTAGGCCAAATTGAGCCGACGCGCTGAAAATAGGCCGACGGGCAAGCCAAGCGTGCAGCGACATAGCCCGACGTCCTAGGCCAAAATGAGCCGACGCATTGAAAATAGGCCGACGGGCAAGCCAAGCGTGCAGCGACATAGGCCGACGTCTTAGGCCAAAATGGACCGACGGACAACAACATAGGCCGACGGGCAGGGCCGACGTCCTATGCCAAAATGGGGCGACATAGGCCGACGGGCAGGGCCAAAATGGGGCGACATAGGCCGACATGCAAAGTGAACATGCTTGTGCTTGACTTGTTAAGCATACATTCACAATCAAAGAATGTATAATATGAAAAATGAGGTTTTTCAGTCCACATGCGCCCAACAAAGAACTTGAGACATGCACCAAATAGTCGCGCCGTCTATTATGAACGTTTTCACCAATGAGTGATCCCCATTAGTTTTTTTATATAAAAATGTTGCCTTCAACGCTTCTAAGTCATTTATGAACGAATCGGTTCCCTTTCGGTGCATGTTGGCACACAGAACGCCCATTATGATTCTCTGGCATAAACATGTCTGGTCCTGTCACTTGGATTTTTTTTTTTAAAGCATATATAAGGGGGTAGAGGTGTTGAAGGCACTTGAGGGCGACTTTCGTTTTTGGTGGTCATGTCTTCGGCGCATAGTAGGGGGCACACTTGTGGCACGCATGGGCTCGTCCCATGCTACGCTATCGGCGTCCACCGAAAAACGCCGACGGCGACGACTCACCGGGCGCTGGAAGCGGGCGTGGTCGGTCGTGGCGGATTATTGACGGGACAAGGCGTCGCTTTCGTGTCGTGCGGTGAGTTCTAGACGCTGCTCCTCGTGGCAAGCTCTAGGCGCCGAGCGCACGGGGCTCCGCCGACGACCCGTCGAGCGTCCGATGCGGCCGGGCAGGTCGAGTGCCTTCTTCTTCTATCCACGCGCGGTCAGCGGGTTATCTATCGTCTAGCGGGACTTGCTCGACTCGCAACGTCGCAGATAGCCGCGCCGCATACGATGTCGAGCGCCGGCCGGTTCGGCGCGCGACGACGGGCATTTGGACGCACGCGCGCGAGTGGTGTTCGGGCGCGCGTTAGGTTGATCCTCGCCGAGCAGCACCTCCTCGCCCGCGCCATCTCGCTGGGCGAGCGCCGCTGGCTCGCCGAGTCGGCTTCTGTCCGCATACCTAATGCCCCGCATTATGACGCATAATCGTTGGCTTTCTACCGTGATTCCGTGCGCGGCCGAACGAGCCGCTCGCCCCGCGCCGCCCTCGCTGGTCGGGCGACGCGCGCGCGGCGGGCGGTTCGACCTGATTCGTAAACGCAGCGCATGGGGTCTCACCGGCCTCGTCGCTCGAACGAACGACGCCTTACGGACGACGGCCGCTGCTGTCGACCCGCCGCGCTTTTTCGGTCGGGTTCGCGCGGCGCGACCTTCACGCAGGATGCTACCGTTGATCCCGCCAAGAGTCATATGCTTGTCTCAAAGATTAAGCCACGCATGTGTAAGTATGAACAAATTCGCATCGCGGAAACCGCGAATGGCTCATTAAATCGCTTATAGTTTGTTTGATGGTATCTACTACCTGATAACCGTAGTAATTCTAGAGCTAATACGCAACAAACCCCGACTGGAAGGGACGATTTATTAGATAAAGGTCGACGCGCTCGCCTGCTGTCGCGATGAGTCCTGATAACTCGACGGATCGCACGGCCATGGTGCCGGCGACGCATCATTCAAATTTCTCGCCTCTATCAACTTTCATGGTAGGATAGGCCTACCATGGTGGTGACGTGACGGAGAATTAGAGTTCGATTCCGAGAGGAGCTCGAGAAACGGCTACCACATCCAAGGAAGGCAAGAGCGCGCAAATTACCCAATCCGACACCGGGAGGTAGTGACAATAAATAACAATACCGCTCTGAGTCCGTAATTCGAATGAGTACAATCTAAATCCCTTAACTAGGATCCATTGGAGGCAAGTCCGTGCCGCACCGCGTAATTCCACCCAATAGCGATATTTAAGTTGTTGCGCTTAAAAAGCTCGTAGTTGGACTTTGATGGGTCGGCCGATCCGCCGCGGTGTGCACGGCCGCCTCGCCCCATCGCCGGTGATGCGCCCCGCCTTAATTGTCGGTCGTGCCTCCGCACGTACTTTGAAGAAATTAGAGTGCTCAAAGCAAGCCTACGCCATATACATTAGTACGATAACATTATAGGATTTCGGTCCTATTACGTTGGCCTTCGTGATCGTAGTAATGATTAATGCGATACGGGGCATTAGTATTTCATAGTCAGAGGTGAAATTCTTGGATTTATGAAAGAAGAACAAATCAGAAAGCATTTGCCAAGGATGTTTTCATTAATAAATAACGAAAGTCGGGGCTCAAGACGATCGATACCGCCCTAGTCTCAACCATAAACGATGCCACTGTGGATCGGCGGATGTTGCTTTTAGACTCACGGCACCTTATGAGAAATCAAAGTTTTGGGTTCCGGGAGATGTAACGCCCAACTCGGCCCGCATCGTGCCTTACCCCGGCACCCTAGTGATACAACATCGAGAAAACCAGCGGAAAATAAAACATGAATCATGAAACAAGAGATATAATAAATAAACAAACCAAAACAAATAGCTTTTCAAGATATACATAAAACCCGAATAGCTTTAATCCTTTTACAACCCCGCCCACAACAGATTTACTGCACTTAAGATTTATACAACAACTATGACGGACAGGCCCCGCCATACCCCGAACGCATAAGAACTTACATGCACTGTGGTAACATACCAAAGATAAGCCTCCGACGGAACGGAGCTTCCCAAAACGCTGAAATGAGATCCTAAACGCGGATCGACAAATGACGTACTCTACCGCAGATTAACGCAGCCCCAAGGAGGTCGCATAACAGTACTAAGTATGTGAAATCAGAATATCAGAATGAAATCATAATAGTCTATAAAGTGAGACATGTATGATGACCAAACTACAAGATATAACATATAACCGCAATATCAAGACAGGACTCACGCCTCCAAATTATCACTGCGTGCGTGGAATTTCTTCCTCACCGCTAGCTTTATGATATAACAATACCAAGGATTATACATGAACACCATGTCCCACCTGTGTTATAAAAACCGCAGACAAGTATAACTACCGATCCGACCGTACCAATAATACAATGCAACCAAAACACGGCCGATACGGGCAAGTCGCGAGCCGACATCGGATACTCAAGGCCGGCCACGCACCGACCGGCAAGTACGAGGGTGACCACCAGTGACCAAGGTCAGATCACGAAACTTCGTCACTATAATCGAACGGGCAAGTGCGAGGGTCGACTACCGATACCAAGGCCGAATCACCACGAGACGGCAAGTACGAGCCGACCACCGATACCCAGCCGAACAAGAAGAAACCCCGCGGAGAGCTAGTCCATGGAATAACACTATCAACAGGAGCATACCCGTGGAATTCTCCATCACTGCCAGCATGTCCAAGTAAGTTCTCAACAAGTCGACCGGCCCTCTATCGAGACGCCAGAATACGTAAATACCACACTTGCACAACAAAGGCTATCATCACAAGCATAGGCAAGTTTCACAACAACAAGCATAGGCAAGTTTCACACAACTTAAAGTACTTTCATTTTATGCCAACGTCCGGGTTTCAACCCTAAAGTACTACGTACGTTAAGTTCTTTTTAAAAGAGATCCATTACTTATTAAAGTCACCCGATACCCGTAGTATTAGAATGACCAACCCACATTCCTTTTCAAAATCAAGTAACAACATTCTTTTCCTAAGTTCCAGTTTGCCTAGTTTCAATTACTCAAGCTTCTCATTTTCAAATGGTTTCATAGTTCATAAACTTAATCACTTGATTCCGTTTTAGAACAATTGAGTAATATAAGTCTCACGTGAGAGTAGGTTATTCTTGTTTACAACATTCTTATTACAGCAGCCATGATCTAGAAAATGTAATATCATTTTGTCTCATCTTAGTTTCTATGCAGATTGAGGTTTCTACTGGTTTTAATACAATTCATCATTATTCAATACATTTTCCTTTATTAACGCTGCAGGGTCCTGTCGATACACATTCCGATTTCCAAATCAAGAAACATTATCCTTTAAATAAAACCAAGTACTCATTACTCACGAATGAGGTTTCACATAAACATCCACATTAAAACAAATAAGTTAAGTCTCTTATCTTATAAGATCAAGTCTCTTAACTTCTAACATCAGGAAACCATTTTCTTTACCTCTCTTAAGACATTATACCTAACTCTCCATCAAGCTAGTATAACTCTTTTTAAAACCTTTAAAACCAAGTGTTACTCTCCTTCAAAACGATTTAGAAATCTTTGAAATACATCAAGTTCTTTATTATAACTAGCCGCTTATAATTCACATCGCTACCTTTTAAAACCACAAAGTATTTTCTTACCTACATAAAGTCGTTATAACCAACTTCCCATAAAGCCGTTATAACACTTTATGTTTTAAGAACAATCAAACACGCTTAACACATGTACGCCTACCGCATTACATAGTTCACACATATCATGCTAGAAGAGATAGGAAGAGGTTCACATACCTCGCGACGATTTAACGACAATAAGCAAAATGCTCCAAGTACTACAACCTTGCTAGCCCTTTCCACTCTCGAGTAGAATACGCTACTCTTAGTACTTTCACCTATAAAGGCCACAAACGCCTATTAAAATCTTAAACACACGCTCCCATCTTTCTACGTAAAAATTGGCAAAGACTCTCCCGCAACAACAGAAATCTCCTCCTCTATCGAGGCCGCCACCAAGCCAACCAGTGGGGGTTTACACGCCTAACCTGACGTACAATTCTACAACACAAGAATGCTACATAAGTCTATCAGAATACAACCCTAGTTAATTACAGTTAAGTTCTTCTCTTTATTCTTCAGGATTAAGTCAAAATACATTGACGAATACTAATTATAGTTCCATATATAGTATACTTCAACTATATATCCTAACAAAAATTTAATATCAAATTACAATAGAGGACAAGATAATTACCTCGATAAGCCCAAAATTATCCAAGTTATAACGTCGATCCCGAGCAAGGTTTAGCTCCACCCGAGCGCCCAAACCACTCCAAACAACCCTTAGAAGTTCTAACCAACTTCTACTCACATACTTCAACCAACTATGGAGATTTACTTAGGTTTTCTGTTTTTGACTAAATGGACAATAGGTTGTATTTCCTGACTCTACGCAAATAGGTATCTTTGGAATACTTCAAGGTACTAGGATTAGGTATTTTGGGCATTATAACAATACTAGGAGTATTTCTATACCACAACAAAGGGTATTATACGAAAACAACTAGGCTAGTGGAGTACCCCACGCCAAGCCTCACTCAAAGTGGGGCCTCTCGCCAAAGCTCCACAAAAGGGGGAGGAGGGCTTTGGACGATTTCAACTCTCAAAGGAGAGATTCCAAGACTTGAAAATGATTTTGACGAAGAAAGTTCATCAACTAAGCGGGTATTTATAGCAAACCCAAAGGCCAACCAATGGCCAAGATCTAGCCAAGTGCAAGGCAAGTGTAAGGCCAAGATCAAGCCAAGTGCACCCTAGCCCCTACTCCTTAAAACCTCACAAATATCTACACAAATATCTAGCACCACAAGCCCTCAATTTCGGCCAAGCCGCCCACTTGTCTTCCATCGCAGGGTGACACATGTCACCCTCCCGTTGGTCCGTATGTTTCGCCTCTAAAAATCCGCAAAAATACAAAACGACATAGCCGGAATTTTCCTTCGCAGTTACGCAAAACGCTTCGCCAAAAACGACTCTAACCGTGTCAGGCACAAAGGTAACTTCGCCAAGCCACTCTAGGCGGGGTGACACGTGTCACCCTCCTAATGGCCCAAAAACGCTCTTCAAAAATATCCACAATGGCCAAAATCTCAAAACAAAGGGTTCTACAAAACCAGAATTTCTCCCGTGGCCCCACGTGACCATTTCCAAAATAAAATTCCATAATTCTCTAATATTCCAGAAGTCCGAATACCAAACTGGGAATCCAATTCCTTTAACGAACCTTTTTCTTCACAAAATAACCTAAACTTTTCCGTCGAAACTCACATCTTTCTTTCCTTTCAAAATTTCTCACAGACACTCGCACGCACGCCCTCACATACATACCCGCAACTACGGGTATAACATTCTCCTCCTTAGAAACATTCGTCCCGAATGTTCCTTCTCAAGACGGATATCGATGAAGTTCCTCTAACAAGTTGTCAACGCCACACCGCCAATAAATAACACACGTTATCTTCCTTCCTTACTCGCCGTGCCCTTCTCGAACACTTGAACTCTCCCAAGATGTACCATACTTCACCATTACTCCGCTCTCGAAAATCTCGAGTCACTACCTCCAAACTTGGTCATCTTACTAACCTCAAACTTCCTTAAGGCCATTCCCGCCTTTACGAACCGCTGGTCGAACGCGCCCACGAACTCATACGCTGGTCAAACAAACTTGGGCCTAGCATCCTCGTGACCCTACCACCGGAGGGACCACCCAGAACTGACCCCACCCCAAACCGGGTTACGGTTTGACCCGCAAATGGTCCTAAACCCGACCCCAACCGCGCCAACTCTTGTTCCCGATCCTAACAATCTTACTATTTCACATCATGAAAGCTACCACTTCCATCTCACACTACCTGTGACTTACCCTTTTCACTAACTGTGTTTCTAAATCACATTTTAGCACAAAGCTAACCAAGCATAACATTAAACACATCAACAACATAAACAAAACTCTGTAGAGGGTTAAGGATATACTGGTTAAAGCTCAAGGACCGCTAAAATCGAACTCCCACCGCGACTTCTACCGGCCTTCCGGCACGAACATCCCGCCTCGCTACTTAAGGTGAAGAACCCGCAATCGCTTTAGTAGTCCATGCTATCCTACCAGCATACTCGGTCGGACAGCTTCTGCCGATGGCCCCGCTGGGCCGCAAAATAACAATCTCCCGAGTTAGTACGACACCCTCCCTTACGGCTTTCCACAACGCCACACCGAGACAAGGGCACTCATCCGCGAGCACTCGCTTCTCCCGAAAATCTGAAACCCGGGAGCCCCGACCGCTTCCTCAATATCCCGGCGTCCCGAAGCCGCGAGGACCACTCAGACCGACGGAGGTACATAACTAGTCTGGCCGGCGTGGTCCGCCTCAAAATCACCAGGACCTCGCTGCTCGCCTCTTCGCCGACTTTGGTCATTCCGCCGATTTATCCGCCTCACATCCAAGTGTATACGCCAGACGCGGCAATGTCCATGCCCTACCAAGAGCTACACCGAACAACTTCTTCGCAAGGCAATCATCGAGCCCTCAGAATATATCGGTGCACTCGATCCTCCATACTAGCTACTAACGCGGACGCACGCCAATGAGTCGAACTCACATTGTACTCCTAACCGCACGCCTGCTCGCCAGAATACCAAAAATTGTCGCCCGAGCCCTCTCATCCGGGAGGCAAGAAATGTGCAAGAAAGGCCTCGAGAACTCGCTCCATACCGCTGAAGCATGCTTCCCCTCGACAGCTCCCAAGAATCAAACCACCGATCGCGGTATCACGCATTGATGTGAACCTAGTGGCCACCGACTCGATCTCCGATGCCTTGATCACTCATGATCCCAGAATCGCTTGATGAACTCTCGCGATCATCCTCGTGCCTCACCCATAAAACTCGCGCCTACAACTCGTAAAATCCCGTAGCCTCGAACTATCTCGATCAGGTGAACCATCGTGCATCGGAACCGCCGGCCCACTTATCCTCAAGTCTGCCACAACCCCGCCATTAATCGGGCCTACTCTTGTAACTCATCTCCTCTCGCCTGCATCGCGGATCGAGGCTCAGTATCGTGGTCTCGCCACGCTTTACACGCAGATCCTTCGCCGCTTTGCCCTTCGCCCGGTTGCCTTTCGCAGAGGCATAATCGTAAAACGAAACACGCCGTAGGGTCCAATCTTATCACACGCTCTAAGGCACGATCTCGTAATGAGAAGAATGGAAACCAATCCTAAATGTCCTATAGCCTCGACATAGATGTGGTGCACAACACATCGATAATCAAGACTTACTAGACACGGTCAGAGACACTTTCCGAGGATTAATCGCTCGATACCACTTTGTAACGCCCAACTCGGCCCGCATCGTGCCTTACCCCGCACCCTAGTGATACAACATCGAGAAAACCAATGGAAAATAAAACATGAATCATGAAACAAGAGATATAATAAATAAACAAAGCAAAAAACAGGCCTTCAAGATATACATAAAACCCGAATAGCTTTAATCCTTTTACAACCCCGCCACAACAAGATTACATGCACTTAAGATTTATACAACAACTATGACGGACAGTGGCCCCGCCATACCCCGAACGCATAAGAACTTACATGCACTGTGGTAACATACCAAAGATAAGCCTCCGACGGAACGAGCTTCCCAAAACGCTGAAATGAGATCCTAAACGCGGATCGACAAATGACGTACTTACCGCTGCAGATTTAACGCAGCCTCAAGGAGGTCGCATAACAGTACTAAGTATGTGAAATCAGAATATCGTAAATGAAATCATAATAGTCTATAAAGCAGAGACATGTATGATGACCAAACTACGATATAACATATAACCAAGCTATATCAAGACATGGACTCACGCCTCCAAATTATCACTGTGCGTCGGAATTTCTTCCTCATCGCATAGCTTATGATATAACAATACCAAGGATTATACATGAACACCATGTCCCACCGTGTTATAAAACCGTGACAGACAAGTATAACTACCAGATCCGACCGCACCAATAATACAATGCAACCAAAACACGGCCGACACGGCAAGTCGCGAGCCGACTATCGGATACTCAAGGCCGGCCACGCACCGACCGGCAAGTACGAGGGTGACCACCGGACCAAGGTCAGATCACGAAACTTCGTCACTATATCGAACGGCAAGTGCGAGGGTCGACTACCGATACCAAGGCCGAATCACCACGAGACGGCAAGACGCAGAGCCACCACCGATACCCAGCCGAACAAGAAGAAACCTCATGGAGAGCTAGTCCATGGAATAACACTATCAATGCGAGCATACCCGTGGAATTCTCCATCACCGCCAAGACGTCCAAGTAAGTTCTCAACAAGTCGACCGCCCTCTATCGAGACGCCAGAATACGTAAATACCACACTTGCACAACACCGGCTATCATCACAAGCATAGGCAAGTTTCACAACAACAAGCATAGGCAAGTTTCACACAACTTAAAGTACTTTCATTTTATGCCAACGTCCGGGTTTCAACCCTAAAGTACTACGGACGTTAAGTTCTTTTTAAAAGAGATCCATGAATTCTTCAAGTCCCCCGATACCCGTAGTATTAGAATGACCAACCCACATTCCTTTACAAAATCAAGTAACAACCTTCGTTTCCTAAGTTCCAGCTTTGCCTAGTTTCAATTACTCAAGCTTCTCATTTTCAAATGGTTTCATAGTTCATAAACTTAATCACTGATTCCGCTTTAGAACAATCGAGTAATATAAGTCTCACGAGAGTAGGTTATTCTTGTTTACAACATTCTTATTACAAAGACCATGATCTAGAAAATGTAATATCATTTTGTCTCATCTTAGTTTCTATGCAGATGGAGGTTTCTACCGTTTTAATACAATTCATCATTATTCAATACATTTTCCTTTATTAACGCCGCAGTTGGTCCTGTCGATACACATTCGATTTCCAAATCAAGAAACATTATCCTTTAAATAAAACCAAGTACTCATTACTCACGAATGAGGTTTCACATAAACATCCACATTAAAACAAATAAGTTAAGTCTCTTATCTTATAAGATCAAGTCTCTTAACTTCTAACATCAAGAAACCATTTTCTTTACCTCTCTTAAGACATTATACCTAACTCTCCATCAAGCTAGTATAACTCTTTTAAAACCTTTAAAACCAAGTGTTACTCTCCTTCAAAACGATTTAGAAATCTTTTGAAATACATCAAGTTCTTTATTATAACTAGCCGCTTATAATTCACATCGCTACCTTTAAAACCACAAAGTATTTTCTTACCTACATAAAGTCGTTATAACCAACTTCCCATAAAGCCGTTATAACACTTTATGTTTTAAGAACAATCAAACACGCTTAACACATGACGCTCACCGCACTACATAGTTCACACATATCATGCTAGAAGAGATAGGAAGAGGTTCACATACCTCGCGACGATTTAACGACAATAAGCAAAATGCTCCAAGTACTACAACCTTGCTAGCCCTTTCCACTCTCGAGTAGAATACGCTACTCTTAGTACTTTCACCTATAAAGGCCACAAACGCCTATTAAAATCTTAAACACACGCTCCCATCTTTCTACGTAAAATTGCAAAGACTTCCCCGCAACAACAGAAATCTCCTCCTCTATCGAAGCCTGCCACCAAGCCAACCAGTGGGGGTTTACACGCCTAACCTGACGTGTACAATTCTACAACACAAGAATGCTACATAAGTCTATCGTAATACAACCCTAGGTAATTACAGTCAGCTTCTTCTTTATTCTTCAGCTTAAGTCAAAAGACATTGCCGAATACTAAGTATAGTTCCATATATAGTATACTTCAACTATATATCCTAACAAACATGTAATTTCCAATTACAATAGAGGACAAGATAATTACCTCGATAAGCCCAAAATTAACCAAGTTAGAATGTCGATCCTGAGAAAGGGTTAGCTCCACACCGAGAGCTCCAAACCACTCCAAACAACCCTTAGAAGTTCTAACAAACTTCTAATCACATACTTCACCCAACGAAGATTTCCTTAGTGGTTTTGGCTTGAGACTAAAAGGACAAAAGGTAGTATTTCCGACTCTACGCAAAGAGGTATCTTTGGAATACTACAAGGTACAAGGCTAAGGTATTTTGGGCATTATAACAATACTAGGAGTATTTCTATACCACAACAAGGGTATTATACGAAAACAACTAGGCTAGTGAGTACCCCACGCCAAGCCTCACTCAAAGTGGCCTCTACCAAAGCTCCACAAAAGGGGGAGGAGGGCTTTGGACGATTTCAACTCTCAAAGTGGAGAGATTCCAAGACTTGAAAATGATTTTGACGAAGAAAGTTCATCAACTAAGCGGGTATTTATAGCAAACCCAAAGGCCAACCAACGCCAAGATCTAGCCAAGTGCAAGGCAAGTGTAAGGCCAAGATCAAGCCAAGTGCACCCTAGCCCCTACTCCTTAAAACCCTCACAAATATCTACACAAATATCTAGCACCACAAGCCCTCAATTTCGCTGCCGCCCCACTTGTCTCCATCATGAGGTGACACATGTCACCCTCCCGCTGGTCCGTATGTTTCGCCTCTAAAAATCCGCAAAAATACAAAACGACATAGCCGAATTTTCCTTCGCAGTTACGCAAAACGCTTCCGAAAACGACTCTAACCGTGTTGTGCACAAAGGTAACTTCATTGCCATTACCTAGGCGGGGTGACACGTGTCACCCTCCTAATGGCCCAAAAACGCTTTCAAAAATATCCACAATGGCCAAAATCTCAAAACAAAGTGGGCTCTACAAACCAGAATTTCTCCCGTGGGCCCCACGTGACCATTTCCAAAATAAAATTCCATAATTCTCTAATATTCCAGAAGTCCGAATACCAAACTGGGAATCCACCCCTTTAACGAACCTTTTTCTTCACAAAATAACCTAAACTTTTCCGCTAAAACTCACATCTTTCTTTGTCACGACCAACCCGACTCGTGACCTGCCTTCAACCCGGCACCCTAGTGACACAACATCGAGAAAACCAAATGAATACAAACTCAAGATAAACGACCATTACGATATAGAATAGTCTAGCCCAAAATGGCTAACCCAAAAGTACATAAACCCAATACATCCTTAACGAACCAAGTTCGACAAGACTACAGCCTCTAAGAATGAATAACACTATGACGGACAGGCCCCGCCATGCCCCCGAATGTACAAAATAACAACAACCTGTGGAGAACCATACCAAAAGTCGAGCCTCCAAGAAATGGAGCTCTCGACACTGAGTACAAGATCCTAGGAACGAGGATCTACCACCGCTTTCCTTACTCGCAGATGAACGCAGCCCCGAGGAAGGGGTCAAGACACAACGTACTCAAGTATGTAAATCGAAAATATCAGAGTAATATCATAAGTCCAAAATACATTAAAGTTATAGATAAAACCAAATTATGTCAGACCGTGCCTTACTAATAATGAGTAATAAGTATACATTTTATAGCATAAAAATAGGAGGCTCATGATCAAAACAGGTACCTCGCCTGTAGTATCGTTAACAATCCTACTCCCGGGACTATTTCACCCGCATAGGTCCCGTGGACCCGCATGAGGTCATCCGCCTCGCCATAGGACTATTTCACCCGCACGGGACTATTTCACCCGCACGGATCCCGTGGATCCGCATGAGTACCATCGCGCACTCGCACGGGACTATTTCACCCGCACGGATCCTACGGTCCGCATCCGCATGAGTACAAGCGCCGCACTCGCATCACGGGTAGCAAATCCATGGCATAAATAATAACCCGGTTTACCCGTGAATAATATATATATAACATAGCTCATCCGCTATCATACATAACATAAGCCCTACCGCCTATCATATCATAACATAAGCACTACCGCCTATCATATCATAACATAAGCACTACCGCCTATCATATCATAACATAAGCACTACCGCCTATCATATCATAACATAAGCACTACCGCCTATCATATCATAACATAAGCACTACCGCCTATCATATCATAACATAAGCACTACCTACTATCATATCATAACATAAGCACTACCGCCTATCATAACTTAAGCAAGTTAAGAATCACCTAACCCTTATTAATAGTATTAATACATCCTCTCATTTTAGTATACCTAAGGCACGATCATGTCTTTTAATAAAAATCCGAATTTAACCCAAGTATCACGTACTTAACCTTTTAAGGAATAACCCTTTTTATACCAAAAATTCCAAGATACCAATCACCATAGTATCAAGTTACGATTTCTTTTCAAAACAAGTCACATTTCCTTTTAAAACTATCTCAAGCTTCTAAATTAAGTGACTTCATTTCTTGTAAAACCTTAGGCAATTCATGCCTTAAAACCATTTTCCTTCCACAAGTTCAAAACATCAAAACCTTTCTCCATTAAACTTTCACAAACTAATATAACCAACTCCCATAAAGCCGTTATATTAGAGTTAACAATAGTAAAACACATTCCCTTAAGTCCAAGGGATTCTTATACTTTTCTTTAAAACGGCAAGTATCAAATGCTTATAACAAACGAAGATTTTCAAATCTCAGACGCTCACCGCATTACATAGGTACAACTAATCATGCTCAAGAGATAGGAAAGCTCCACATACCTCTTCGGTCAATCCACAAGCTAAGTCCAATTTACCGCACGTAGTATGTCAACCTAAAATGACCACAATACGTTTATCAAGCTCTAATTACAAATGCAGAATTTCCAAGTTAAAGTCACCAATTTCCTACGGAAAATTGGGCAGCGTTTCCTTTGTTTCTACTCACTTTGCCACCTTTCTCAAGGCCGAATTTATCATCCAACACACCACATTCAAGGCTCAATCAATCCAACAATTCAAAGGGGGTTTCACACCCAAAATTCTGCCCCATAAGTTCACTACAATTTACTTAACAATTCAAAGGTGGTTTTTAGGCTACAACATGCTCATACTCTCTTCTTAACCCATTCTTCATATCCAAACCACATTTTCTAGCATGCAATGACTCTAAGTGCATTATTTTACTACCACAAGATCTTTCTTCTAAGCATGCAACACTAGAACTAATTCTAAAGGAAGAAATGTTACCTTAAAGTTTTAGCCAAAACTTATTCCAAAACCTCTAGCCTTTTTCTCCAAGAACACCACCACAATAGTCTTCACAAGCTTGTAACAACCTTTCCTTCCTATTACACTTTTCAGATTTTTCCCTTAGGCTAGAATTCCTCTTGGGAATTTAGAGAGAAGGATGAGCTTTTTAACTTAGAGAGAGATGGAGTGTAGAGATGAAAATGTTGAAAGAAATGACCAAGTCTTGGTCAATATAATGCATGTAGCAGAAATCAGATGGGGGGGGACACTTGTCACCCTCCCATGGCCTTTTTTTAAACAAAAATCGACTTTCTAAGTTTTTTCCGCCTAATTTCTCGCCTCGGGCCATGCTCAGATCCTGGCCATGGCTGCAACTCCCGCGACTTGATCTTTGGCGCCGCGTCTGCTTCCACAAGGCGCTGAAACTTCAGCGACCTCAAGATTTCTTCGAGCCGCTTCGACTTCCGCCGCCGCCCTACAATCACCTGGCCAGCGCCGCGTTCGGCTCCGGCCACTGAGACTTCGGGATCATGTCCAGTTCGAACCACTGGTATAACATTCTTCCCTTAGAAACATTCGCCCCATGTTCCTTCTAGCCTCACACAAAACACAATATAAACATATCTTGTTAACTAGTCCTTTGCAAATACGACTGCTCCCCGAGCCACAACATTACGCAAGCATAATCAACTAAATCAAAACTAACAAGGTGAAAGTGGGTTACCCGAGGTGTAGGGAATAAGTGAGGATACTTCTTCATCATGTCATCCTCTCGCTTCCCACGCCATTTCTCCTCGCTCGCCCGCCATAAGACCTTGACGGCCACGCCCTTCGTCCAAGTCGCCTAACTCGACGATCGAGTATCGCTACGGGACTCTCCTCATACGATAACTTCTCACACCGACATCCCGACCGTGTACTCTAGACGGATCTCCAACGATTTCCGTAACATAGACACATGAAAATCGATGTACCGCCACAAGATCGCACGGCAGATCCAACTCATAGCAACCTTGCCCACTCTTCTGACAACTGATACGCCCAATGTACTGGGCCGAAGTTTCTTCCTTCCAAATCTCATCACACCCTTCATGGTGACACTTTCGTAAAGACCCAATCATTAACCTCAAACTCTAAGTGTCGACGCCGATGATCTCGTATATGATTTCGCCGACTGGCTGCCAATAACCGCCTCGGATAAGCTTCACCTTATCCATCGTCACGAACCAACCGCCCGATTAACTGCACTTCTCCCACTTCAAACCAACCTATGGGTGACCTGCACTTCCTCCCGTATAGGGCCTCATAAGGCGCCATCTGAACACTAGAATGGTAGCTGTTGTTATAAGCAAACTCCACAAGAGGTAAATGATCCTCCCACTACCTCAAATCAAAACACAAGCCCGCAACATATCCTCGTTGTCCGATAGCGCGCTACCGCCCGTCCGCTCGAGGATGAAACGCTGCGGCCGAGACTCACCGTGTCCCTAATCCTTCTCGAAGGACCTCCGTGTTAGCCGTGAACTGGCCTCTATCTCAAATAATCGACACCGACTCGCGCAATCTCACAATCTCTAATATATAACCCGCATAGTCCTCACAAAACGCCGCCCCGATCGAAGAAAGTGGGCTGATTTCACACCACAACAATAACCCAAATGGAATCATGTCTCCTCCGTGCGAGGTAACCCCGTAATAAAGTCCATGTTGACCACCTCCCACTTCCACATCGGAATATCACTCGTAATAGCCCACCGCTTCGTGCTCAACCTTAACTCGCCGACAATTAGACACTGGCAACAAACCGCCACGCCCTCTTCAAACCATCCCACCAATACACGCACTGAGGTCATGGTACATCTTAGTCGCACTCGATGAATCGAATAACGAGCACCGCGTGCCTCCCTGCAATCTCCGACGGTCCCGCTACATCGGAACACACAACCGCCCTCGAATCTTAGCACCCATCCGGCTACCTCAAATAGACTTCTTCTTCCCGAGAGCCGCATCTCGCATCGCATCAAAATTGATCCTCATATCGCCGCTTCTTCACCTCCTCGACGATGGAAGACTCGCGACTTCGAACCCGAATTCGCTACCAACTAATCAACCAAACGAACCCCAAGGCTTGCTAATCGTGTAACTCTCGACCATATCCCTTTTCTCTCGCTCAACATCGGATAGACTACCCATTGATTCCGGCTATGGCATCCGCCACTACATCGCTTTCCCCGATGGTACGTAATATCAACATCGTAATCCTTAAGTAGCTCCAACCACCGCTCTCGCCGCAAGTTCCTCCTCGGCCAAGATGCATCGAGACTCTCGGTCCGTAAATGTCCACGAACTCCATATAAATAATGCCTCCAGATCTTCAAGGTACGAATCATCACGCCACCAAGTCATGCGCGGATAGTTCTTCTCATGTTTCCTAAGCCGCCTGATGCATAAGTTATAACCTTGCCGCGGCCGCATCAAGACGCACTCCAAGCCCGACGCCGACGCTGGCCACAATAAAACCACATATCCTCTAAACCTCCGAAGAGTAAGAACGGGGCGCCAACTTCTCCTTTAGCAACGAAACTTTCTCACAAGTATCCGCCCACCGAACATAGCCGCTTTCTCGAGTCACTTTAGTCAAAGGTGCCAAATAGAAGCAAACTTCTCCACAAACCTCCGATAATAACCCGCAAGTGCCCAAAAGCCTCGCACTGCCGTGTAGCTGGTCTAGGCCAAGTCTGATCGCTCAATCTTTTGTCAGACAACCCGAATACCATCGGCCCGATAACATGTCCTAAGAAAGCCATCAACCCACCAAAACTCGCATTTCGAACTTCGCATACAATCGCCGGCCCCGAGGACTCCCAACACCGCCCTCAAATGACCAGATGCCTCGCCTGCAGGCGTGAATACACCAAGATATCATCAATGAACACTATAACGAACATATCCAAGAATGGCTCAACACCCTATTCATCAAATCCATGAATACCGCCGAGCGCTGTCAATCCAAAAGACATTACTCAACTCATAAAGGCCCATACCGGTCCTAAATGCGTCTTTGGGATATCCGCCTCTAACTCGCACTGATGATAACTGATCGCAGTCGATCTTGAAAACATCTCGCACTCGCAATCGTCAAACAAATCATCAATCCCGGGAGGGATATCTATTTTTGATGGTTACCTTATTCACCGCTCGTAATCAATACACATACGCAACGCCCCATCTTTCTTCTTTACAAACAACACCGCGCCTCCTGAGAGACACTAGCCCGATAAAGCCTTTTCTAGCAAGTCCTTCACCGGTCTTTCGCCTCAACTCGGCAGCCATCCTCAGTATGGCGATAGATATCGTCGAGTGTCGTGCCAAATCAATACAAAACTCAATCTCCTCTCGTGAGGGATACCCTAGCTCGTCTGGGAAAACGTCTGAAACTCTCTAACCACCGGACCGATCAAGGTCCAGATCTCACCGTGATTTAATACCCAACCAAATGGTAAATATACCCTTCCGTACCATCTTCCTAGCCTTGAGGTAAGAAATAAACCTACCCTGGCGATGCAAGATTTCCTTCCACTGATAACCGGCCACCAGAAACCGAACCGAACTAACCTCTCTCAGCCTACATTGGCATAGCAAGACGATAGCCAATCCATACCCATAATCACATCGGTTCGCTATGTCCAACTCTATCAAGTCACCAGAGTCCGACGACCATCTATAGTCATCGGGCAAGCCTTATATACCCGCCGCCTAACACCGGCACCTACGGCGTAGCCACCTCAAAGGATTCTATGGACTCCTGCTCTATCCCTATTCTACCAAAGAATATGAGGAGATATATAGGACAAGGTAGAACTCGATCTATCAAAGCATAAACATCACAAAGAAGAGACCAATAATGTACCGTGATTTACATCGTGACGCCCCGATCCTCGGGCCGACATAGCATAAATGCGCTCGAGGACCGCCGAATCGAACCCCTACCACGACTCCGCCGCGCCTCGCTCGTCCGCGGAACACCGCTTCTCCGGCGCCAACCATCAAGATGAAGACTTCGCAATCAACTCGCTTACCGAGCCATGGCACTCCCGCCACCTCTGGACGGACAATCTCTCTTCAAATGGCCCTGCTGGCCACAAGAGTAACAAGCTCCTGGAGTAACACGACATCTCCCATAATGGCAATCACCACATCGACCACACCGAGGCATAGGTGGCCTCATCCGACCGAACTCGTCCTCCGAAACCCGGCCTCGAACCCCGCCCCGCCTCGAATACTCAGACGCCCCAAGATGGTGGAGGAGCGCCTGACCGGCCGTGGTGCAAATCTGGTCTCGCCGGGTTGTTTACCCTAAAACTACCGTAGGACCTCGCTGTCCCGCCCTCTTCTCGCCGATACTCGCCGATCCGCTTACCTCGCGCTCACACCCGAGGGCACGTGCTCGCACGCGGCAATGTCCATGCCCGGCCAAGAGCCACCCCGAGCAACTTCGCCAAGTGATCATCGAGTCTCGTGACATACGGCACTCGCCCTCCATGTCGCTACCAATGCGGGCACATACCTAGCCAATGAGTCAAACTCCACGCTGTATTCCCGACCGCCCTCCCATTCTCGCCTCGGGCCACAAAAATCTATCGCCCGAGCCTCCTCATCGGCGGAGGCAAGACATGGCTAAGGAAGGCCTCTGAGAACTCGTCCCAAACGGCTGGAAGCGCAGGCTCCCTCCGAGACAGTCCCCATGAATCATACCACCAATCGCCAGATCCCGCAGCCGATGCGAACTCAAGACCACCGACTCGGGCCTCAAGCCCGACACCGCCATGATCCACAGAATCGTTGATAAACTCCCGAGGATCATCCTCGTGTCTCACCAGAAACTCGTGGGTTACAACTCAAAAGTCCTCGCCTCGAGCTAGCGCTCAGGCCGAACTACAGCGCAAATGAATCGCTGCCTCCAACCTATTCTCCCGCTCGCCACGATCCCGCCGTGAATCGCTATCTCTCAGTAGCCCATATCCTCCGCCTCGCCGCTGGATGGGGCTCGTGTATCGCGTCTCGTGAGCTGCCGCCGCCCCGACTCGCTGGGTTGGCGACGCCGAGAACTCGCCGTCCAAACACTGCTCGTAAGGACCGCTCGTGCTCGTGACCTCGGTGCCCTACCGTAGTTCTCATCGCTTGCCCTTCGGGCCGCGTTGCCTTGCACGAGACATAATCGATACAGAAAATACGCCGAGGAAATTCAACCTATAACATGCCTCTATTGCACGATCTAGAGTGAAAGAACGGGAACTAATCCTAAATATCCCGCAGCCTCCCGATTATAGATGTGGCGCACAACACACCGATAATCAAGACTCTACTAGATACGGCTCAGACTCTTTCCGAGGATTAATCGCTCGATACCACTTTTGTCACGACCAACCCGACTCGCGGACCGGTGCCTAACCCGCACCCTAGTGACACAACATCGAGAAAACCAATGAATACAAACTCAAGATAAACGACCATTACGATATAGAATAGTCTAGCCCAAAATGGCTAACCTAAAAGTACATAAACCCAACAAGCATCCTTAACGAACCAAGTTCGACAAGACTACAGCCTCTAAGAATGAATAACACTATGACGACAGGCCCCGCCATGCCCCGAATGTACAAAATAACAATAACCTGTGGAGAACTATACCAAAAGTCGAGCCTCCAAGAAACGAGCTCCCGACACTGAGTACAAGATCCTAGGAACGAGGATCTACCACCGCTTCCTTACTCGCAGATTGAACGCAGCCTATGGAAGGGGTCAAGACACAACGCATCAAGTATGTAAATCGAAAATATCAGAGTAATATCATAAGTCCAAAATACATTAAAGTTATAGATAAAACCAAATTATGTCAGACCGTGCCTTACTAATAATGAGAGTAATAAGTATACATTTTATAGCATAAAAATAGGAGGCTCATGATCAAAACAGGTACCTCGCCTGTAGTATCATTAAGCAATCCTACCTCGGGACTATTTCACCCGCATAGGTCCCGTGGACCCGCATGAGGTCATCCGCCTCGCCATAGGACTATTTCACCCGCACGGGACTATTTCACCCGCACGGATCCCGTGGATCCGCACGAGTACCATCGCGCACTCGCACGGGACTATTTCACCCGCACGGATCCTATGGTCCAGATCCGCACGAGTACAAGCGCCGCACTCGCATCACGGGTAGCAAATCCATGGCATAAATAATAACCCGGTTTACCCAGAACAATATATATATAACATAGCTCATCCGCTATCATACATAACATAAGCCCTACCGCCTATCATATCATAACATAAGCACTACCGCCTATCATATCATAACATAAGCACTACCGCCTATCATATCATAACATAAGCACTACCGGCCTATCATATCATAACATAAGCACTACCGGCCTATCATATCATAACATAAGCACTACCGGCCTATCATATCATAACATAAGCACTACCGGCCTATCATATCATAACATAAGCACTACCGGCCTATCATAACTTAAGCAAGTTAAGAATCACCTAACCCCTTATTAATAGTATTAATACATCCTCTCATTTTAGTATACCTAAGGCACGATCATGTCTTTTAATAAAAATCCGGGAATTTAACCCAAGTATCATGCACTTAACCTTTTAAGGAATAACCCTTTATACCAAAATTCCAAGATACCAATCACCATAGTATCAAGTTACGATTTCTTTTCAAAACAAGTCACATTTCCTTTTAAAACTATCTCAAGCTTCTAAATTAAGTGACTTCATTTCTTGTAAAACCTTAGGCAATTCATGCCTTAAAACCATTTTCCTTCCACAAGTTCAAAACATCAAAACCTTTCTCCATTAAACTTTCACAAACTAATATAACCAACTCCCCATAAAGCCGTTATATTAGAGTTAACAATAGTAAAACACATTCCCTTAAGTCCAAGGGATTCTTATACTTTTCTTTTAAAACGAAGCAAGTATCAAATGCTTATAACAAACGAAGATTTTCAAATCTCAGACGCCTACCGCACTACATAGGTACAACTAATCATGCTCAAGAGATAGGAAAGCTCCACATACCTCTTCGGTCAATCCACAAGCTAAGTCCAATTTACCGCACGTAGTATGTCAACCTAAAATGACCACAATACGTTTATCAAGCTCTAATTACAAATGCAGAATTTCCAAGTTAAAGTCACCAATTTCCTACGGAAAATCGGGCAGCGTTTCCTTTGTTTCTACTCACTTTGCCACCTTTCTCAAGGCCGAATTTATCATCCAACACACCACATTCAAGGCTCAATCAATCCAACAATTCAAAGGGGGTTTCACACCCAAAATTCTGCCCCATAAGTTCACTACAATTTACTTAACAATTCAAAGGTGGTTTTTAGGCTACAACATGCTCATACTCTCTTCTTAACCCATTCTTCATATCCAAACCACATTTTCTAGCATGCAATGACTCTAAGTGCATTATTTTACTACCACAAGATCTTTCTTCTAAGCATGCAACACTAGAACTAATTCTAAAGGAAGAAATGTTACCTTAAAGTTTTAGCCAAAACTTATTCCAAAACCTTGCTAGCCTTTTTCTCCAAGAACACCACCACAATAGTCTTCACAAGCTTGTAACAACCTTTCCTTCCTATTACACTTTTCAGATTTTTCCCTTAGGCTAGAATTCCTCTGGGAATTTAGAGAAGGATGAGCTTTTAACTTAGAGAGAGATGGAGTGTAGAGATGAAAATGTTGAAAGAAATGACCAAGTCTTGGTCAATATAATGCATGAGCAGAATCGACGTGGGACACTTGTCACCCTCCCATGGCCTTTTTTAAACAAAAATCGACTTTCTAAGTTTTTCCGCCAAATTTCGCCACAGCGCTTTCAGATCCTTGCCGCGCGCCATGATCTCCTGCGCCTGATCTTTCGCGCCATGCACCGCTTCCGCCATGGCTGGAAACTCACACCAAGATTTCGAGCCGCTGCCCCGACGGCGCGCCCTACAATCACCTTGGCGCCGCCTCGCTCTCGGCCAAGCGCGCTGAGACTCTCGATCATGTCCAGTTCGAACCACTGGTATAACATTCTTTCCTTTCAAAATTTCGCCAGACACTCAGACGCACGCCCTCACATACATACCCCGCAACTACGGGTATAAAGATGGTCGCAAGGTGAAACTTAAAGGAATTGACGGAAGGGCACCACTGTGAGGAGCTCGCGCTTAATTTGACTCAACACGGAAACTTACCAGTCCGCATATAGTAAGGATTGACAGCATCGGCAGCTCTTTCTTGATTCTACGGGTGGTGCATGGCCGTTTAGTTGGTGGAGCGATTTGTCCGTTAATTCCGTTAACGAACGAGACCTCACCGCTAACTAGCTCTGCGGAGGTATCCTCCGCGCTAGCTTCTTAGAGGACTACGCCTTTAGGCCGCAAGTTCGAGGCAATAACAGTCCGTGATGCCCTTAGATGTTCTCGGGTCCGACGCGCTTACATCGATGTATTCAACGAGTTTATAGCCTCGCCGATGTGCCCGTAATCTTTGAAATTTCATCGCGACGGGATAGCTCATGGCCATTGGTGGTCTGCAACGAGTAATTCCTAGTAAGCGCGAGTCATCACCGCTGACTACGCCCCCGCCTTTTGTACACACCGCCCGCCGCTTCCTACCGATTGAATGATCCGTGAAATGTTCGATCGCGGCGCGACGCTGGCGTTCGCTGCCCGCGTCGCCGCGAGAAGTCCATTGAACCTTATCATTTAGAGGAAGGAGAAGTCAGAATAAGGTTTCCGTGAGGTGAACTCGCGGAAGGATCATTGTCGAAACTCGCGCAGCGTAACGACCGCGAACACGCTTAACGCCGGGGCCGCTGGCGGGCGATTCCGCCGCCCGCTGTTTCTCCCGTCCCCGGCGCGCGAGCGCGCGGCGGGCGGCCAACGAACCCCGGCGCGCAAAGCGCCAAGGAATACTTAATTGAGACACCGCCTCCGCGGCGAGGACGCGCGTTTTTTTGAAATCAAACGACTCGCAACGGATATCTCGCTCGTGATCGGCGAAGAACGAGCGAATGCGATACTTGGTGTGAATTGCGTAATCCCGTGAACCCTCGAGTCTTTGAACGCAAGGTGCGCTCGGCCGCCAAAGCCGAGGGCACGCTCGCTCGGGCGCCACGCATCTCGCCGCCGCACCCACACTCTGGGACGCGGCGGCGCGGCGGGGCGGAAGCTGGCCTCCCGTGCGCCCCCGGGCTCGCGGCTGGCCTAAATGCGAGTCCACGTCGACGGACGTCGCGGCATGTGGTGGTTGTAACCCAGCTCTCGTAGGCCGCGCCCGCCGCTGCTCGACTCGACCTCTTTGCGCCAAGGCCCGATCGCGACTGTGTCAAAGTGACTACCCACGAAGTTTAAGCATATCCATAAGCGGAGGAAAACAAACTTACAAGGAGTCCCCTAGTACCGGCGAGCGAACCGAATGCACCACTTTAGAATCGCGCCCCGCCGTCCGATCAGAGTCCGAGAAGGCCTCACGGGCGATCGCCCAAGTCCCCGGAAGGGGCGCCGGAGAGGTGAGAGTCTGGCAGTTCGACCGCCGCACCACGAGGCGCCGTTCACGAAGTCGGGTTGTTTGGGAACGCAGCCAAATCGGGCGTGAATTCCGGCCCAAGGCTAAACACGGCGAGACCGAGCAATGTAACAAGTACCGCGAGGAAAGATGAAAAGGACTTTGAAAAGAGAGTCAAAGAGTGCTTGAAATTGTCGGAGGGAAGCGGATGGGGCCGCGATGCGCCCGGCCGGATGTGGAACGGCGATTACCGGCCCGCCGATCGACTCGGGCGCGACCAGCGGATTGGGGCGCCAAAGCCCGGCTCGATACGCCGCGAACGCCGCCCTCGATTGTGGAAGGCGCTGCGCCCCGGCAGAGCCGCATTCGCGCGCCCGACGCCGCCTGTGGCTCTATTCGACCCGCTCAAACACGACTGGAGTCTTACATGTGCGAAGTCAACGCGAGTAAACCCGTAGCGCGTAAGGAAGCCGACATGGATCTCGAGGTGCACCGACCGACCTTGATCTTCCGAGAAGGGTTCGAGGTGAGCATACCGCCGACCCGAAAGATGGTGAACTATGCTCGAAGCGGGCGGCCGCAGGAAACTTCGCGAGGCCCGCAGCGCTACTGACGTGCCAATCGCTCGTTCGACTGGGTATAGGGCGAAGACTAATCGAACCGCCTAGTAGCCGGTTCCTCCGGTTTCTTAGATAGCCGAGCTCGCGGCGAAGTTCTATCCGTAAAGCCAATGATTAGAGGCCTCGGGGGCGCAACGCCCTCGACCTATTCTCAAACTTTAAATAGGTAGGACGCGGCCGCTTTGTTGAGCCGCGCCACTAATCAAGAGCTCCGTGGGCCATTTTTGGTAAGCGTAATCGCGATGCGATGAACTGCCGGGTTACGGTACAAATCGCGCTAACCTAGATCCCACAAAGGGTGTTGGTCGACAAGACAAAGCAGGACGGTGGTCATGGAAGTCGAAATCCGCTAATGAGTGTGTAACAACTCACCTGCCGAATCAACTAGCCCCGAAAATGGATGGCGCTTAAGCGCGCGACCTACACCCGGCCGTCGGGGCAAGTGCCAGGCCCCGATGAGTAGGAGGGCGCGGCGGTCGCTGCAAAACCTTGGGCGCGAGCCCGGGCGGAGCGCCGCCGGCAGATCTCGCGGTAGTAGCAAATTTTCAAATGAGAACTTTGAAGGCCTAAGAGGGGAAAGGTTCCATGTGAACGGCACTTGCACATGGGTTAGTCGATCCTAAGGGTCGGGGAACCCGACAGATAGCGCTAAGCTGCATCCGAAGGGAATCGTTAAAATTCCCGAACCGGATGTGGCGTTGACGGCAACGTTAGAAGTCCGAGACGCCGGCGAGCCTCGGAAGAGTTATCTTTTCGCTTAATGCACCGCCCACTCGAAACGGCCACCGGAGGTAGGTCCAATGGCCGGAAGAGCACCGCACGCCGCGCGTGTCCGGCGCGCCCCGGCCCTTGAAAATCCGGAGGACCGAGTACCGCCCACACCGGCCGTACTCATAACCGCATCAGTTCCAAGGTGAATGTACCGTCGATGGAACAACGTAGGCGGAAGTCGCAAAATGGATCCAGAATTTCGAAAAGGATTGGCTCGGTGGTCGGGCACGGTCCTGGGCCCCAACCCGCTTGCCTGCGGATCGCTGAGCCGCTCGCGGCGAGAGCGGTCGCCGCACGCCGGGGACGGATCGAACGGTTCCTTCGGCCTTCCCGCGCCGAATACCAACTCGTAATCGTACGACAAGGGAATCCGATCGCTTAATTAAAACAAAGCATTGCGATGGTCCCAACGGATGTTTACGCAATGTGATTTCGCCAAAGGCTCAATGTCAAAGTGAAGAAATTCAACCAAGCGCCGTAAACGGCGGAGTAACTATGACTCTCTTAAGGTAGCCAAATGCCTCGCCATCTAATTAGTGACGCCGCATGAACGGATTAACGAGATTCCCATCGCCCTCGCTTACTATCCAAATAAACCACGCCCAAGGGAACGGCCGCGTAATCACGGAAAGAAGACCGCTGAGCTCGACTCTAGTCCGACTTTGTGAAATGACTTGAGAGGTGTAGTATGTTGGGAGCCGAAAGGCGAAAGTGAAATACCACTACTTTTAACGTTATTTTACTTATTCCGTGAATCTAAGCGGCACCGCTTCTCTTGGACCCAAGGCTTGCTTTTGCAGCCGATCCGGCAAGACATTGTCGCGGAGTTTGGTCGGGCGTACATCGTTAAAAGATAACGCAGTGTCCTAAGATGAGCTCAACGAGAACGTAAATCTCGTGGAAATGTATGGCGGTAAAAGCTCGCTTGATTCTCGATTTCCAAGACGTAATACGAACCGTGAAAGCGCGGGCCTAACGATCCTTTAGACCTTCTAATTCGCCAGAGGTGTCGTAAAAGTTACCACAGGATAATCGCTTGTGGCAGCTGCCGCTCATAGCGACGCTGTTTTTGATCCTTCGATGTCGCTCTTCCTATCATCAGGAAGCGACCACCAAGTGTTGGATTGTTCACCCACCAATAGGGAACGTGAGCTGGGTTTAGACCGTCGTGAGACAGGTTAGTTTTACCCTACTGATGACAGTGTCGCAATAGTAATTCAACCTAGTACGAGAGGAACCGTTGATTCACACAATTGGTCATCGCGCTTGGTTGAAAAGCCGCGGCGCCGGTTACCGTAGGCCGGATTATGACCAACGCCTAAGTCGTAATCCGGCTAAGCGACGACGCGCTCGCTGTCCGCTGCCGACTCGCAGCAGGGCCTCTGGCCCCCAAGGGCACGTGTCGTTGGCTAAGTCGCCGCGGCGGAAGAGTCGCGCGATCGCCAAGTACAATTTCCATCGAGCGCGGTAGAATCTTGCGCATTTACTTAAATACGCCGACGGTATCAGAGCGGCAGAGTGGCCTTGCTGCCACGATCCGCTGAGATTCAGCCCTTTGTCGCTCCGATTCGTCCCTCCCCCTCCCATCCATTCCATTTCTAGCTCTTTCGAATGGAGGTTTAGTTGTTGCTTCATTGAGATACGCCGCTAAGTGTTCGGATCTATACACGTCCTAGGCCAAAATGGACCGACGGGCAACAACATAGGCCGACGGGCAGTAACATAGGCCGACGTCGACATAGGCAAAATGGGCCGACGCCCCAGCTGCCGCAGCAATGACATAGGCCGACGGCAATGACATCGGCCGACGTCTTAGGCCAAAATGAGCCGACGCTACCAAAATATGCCGACGGCAAGCTGCGCAGCAATGACATAGGTCGACGTCCTAGGCCAAAATGAGCCGACGCTACTGAAAATAGCCGACGAGCAAGCTGCAGGCAGCGACATAGGCCGACGTCCTAGTCCATACTGAGCCGACGCTGTGAAATTTGGCCGACGGCAAGCTGCCGCAATGACATAGGCCGACGCCCTAGGCCAAACCGAGCCGACGCACGCAATTAGGCCGACGGCAAGCTGTTGCAGCGACATAGGCCGACGTCCTAGGCCAAAATGAGCCGACGCGCTGAAAATAGGCCGACGGGAAAGCCAAGCGTCCAGCGACATAGGCCGACGTCCTAGGACAAAATGAGCCGACGCGCTGAAATTAGGCCGACGGGCAAGCCAAGCGTGCAGCGACATAGGCCGACGTCCTAGGCCAAACTGAGCCGACGCGCTGAAATTAGGCCGACGGGCAAGCCAAGCGTGCAGCGACATAGGCCGACGGGCAGCGACATAGGCCGACGTCCTAGCCAAGCGTGCAGCGACATAGGCCGACGTCCTAGGCCAAAATGAGCCGACGCGCTGAAAATAGGCCGACGTCCTAGGCCAAAATGAGCCGACGCGCTGAAAATAGGCCGACGGGCAAGCCAAGCGTGCAGCGACATAGGCCGACGTCCTAGGCCAAAATGAGCCGACGCGCTGAAAATAGGCCGACGGGCAAGCCAAGCGTGCAGCGACATAGGCCGACGTCCTAGGCCAAAATGAGCCGACGCGCTGAAAATAGGTCGACGTCCTAGCCAAGCGTGCAGCGACATAGGCCGACGTCCTAGGCCAAAATGAGCCGACGGACTGAAAATAGGCCGACGGGCAAGCCAAGCGGGCAGCGACATAGGCCGACGTCCTAGGCCAAAATGAGCCGACGCGCTGAAAATAGGCCGACGGGCAGGCTCGGCGTGCAGCGACATAGGCCGACGTGCTAGGCCAAAATGGGCCGACGCGCTGAAAATAGGCCGACGGGCAAGCCAAGCGTGCAGCGACATAGGCCGACGTCCTAGGCCAAAATGAGCCGACGGACTGAAAATAGGCCGACGGGCAAGCCAAGCGTGCAGCGACATAGGCCGACGTCCTAGGCCAAAATGAGCCGACGCATTGAAAATAGGCCGACGGCAAGCTGTTGCAGCGACATAGGCCGACGTCCTAGGCCAAAATGAGCCGACGCGCTGAAAATAGGCCGACGGGCAGCGACATAGGCCGACGTCCTAGGCCAAAATGAGCCGACGCGCTGAAAATAGGCCGACGGGCAAGCCAAGCGTGCAGCGACATAGGCCGACGTCCTAGGCCAAAATGAGCCGACGCGCTGAAATTAGGCCGACGGGCAGCGACATAGGCCGACGTCCTAGGCCAAAATGGGCCGACGCGCTGAAAATAGGCCGACGGCAAGCTGCCGCAGCAATGACATAGGCCGACGTCCTAGGCCAAAATGAGCCGACGCATTGAAAATAGGCCGACGGGCAAGCCAAGCGTGCAGCGACATAGGCCGACGTCTTAGGCCAAAATGGACCGACGGACAACAACATAGGCCGACGGCAGGCCGACGCCCTATGCCAAAACGGCGACATAGCCGACGGCAGGCCAAATGGGGCGACAGAGGCCGACATGCCAAGTGAACATGCTGGTGCTTGACTTGTTAAGCATCCATTCACATTCAAAGAATGTATAATATGAAAATGAGGTTTTTCACCACATGCGCCCAACAAAGAACTCGAGACACGCACCAAATAGTCGCTACTGCCTATTATGAACGTTTTCACCAATGAGTGATCCCCATTAGTTTTTTTATATAAAAATGTTGCCTTCAACGCTTCTAAGTCATTTATGAACGAATCGGTTCCCTTTCGGTGCATGTTGGCACACAGAACGCCCATTATGATTCTCCGCATAAACATGTCCGTCCGCCACTTGGATTTTTTTTAAAGCATATATGCGGGTAGAGGTGTCAAGGCACTTGAGGGCGACTTTCGCTTTGGTGGTCATGTCTTCGCGCATAGTAGGGGCACACTTGTGGCACGACGGGCTCGCCCCATGCTACGCCATCGGCGCCCACCGGTAACGCCGACGGCGACGACCACCGGCGCTGGAAGCGGGCGTGGTCGGTCGTGGCGGATTATTGACGGACAAGCGCCGCTGCGGTCGTGGCGCGTGAGTTCTAGACGCCGCCTCGTGGCAAGCTCTAGGCGCCGAGCGACGGGGTTCGCCGACGACCCGCCGAGCGTCCGACGCGCCGGGCAGGTCGAGTGCCTTCTTCTTCTATCCCCGCGTGGCCGCGGGTTATCTATCGTGGTTCAGCGACTTGCTCCCGACTCGCAACGCCGCATTACAGCGCGCCGCATACGATGTCGAGCGCCGGCCGGTGTTCGCGCGCGCGACGACGGGCATTTGGACGACGGGCGCCGCGAGTGGTGTTCGCGCGCGTTAGGTTGATCCTCGCCGAGCACACCTCCTCGCCTGCGCCATCTCGCGGGGCGAGCGCCGCTGGCTCGCCGAGTCGGCTTCGTGGCCGCATACCTAATGCCCCGCATTATGACGCATAATCGCTGGCTTTCGCCCGTGATTCGCGGCGCGGCCGAACTGCAGCCGCTCGCTCCCCGCCGCCCCGCCGGCCGGGCGACGGGCGATGCGCGCGGGCGGTTCGACTTCTGATTCGTAAACGCAGCGGCATGGGGTCTCACCGGCCTCGTCGCTCGAACGAACGACGCCTTACGGACGACGGCCGCGCTGCTCGACCCGGCCGCGCGCTTTTGGGCCGGTCGGGTTCGTGGCGCGCGACCTTCACGCAGGATGCTACCCGTTGATCCCGCCAAGAGTCATATGCTTGTCTCAAAGATTAAGCCACGCATGTGTAAGTATGAACAAATTCGCATCGTGAAACCGCGAATGGCTCATTAAATCGCTTATAGTTTGTTTGATGGTATCTACTACTCTGATAACCGTAGTAATTCTAGAGCTAATACGCAACAAACCCCGACTTCCGGAAGCGGACGATTTATTAGATAAAGGTCGACGCGCTCGCCTGTCGCGATGATTCATGATAACTCGACGGATCGCACGCCATCGCGCGGCGACGCATCATTCAAATTTCGCCTCTATCAACTTTCACGGTAGGATATGGCCTACCATGGTGGTGACGGTGACGGAGAATTAGGGTTCGATTCCGAGAGGAGCTCGAGAAACGGCTACCACATCCAAGGAAGGCAAGCGCGCAAATTACCCAATCTCGACACGGGAGGTAGTGACAATAAATAACAATACCGCTCTGAGTCCGTAATCGAATGAGTACAATCTAAATCCTTAACGAGGATCCATCGAGGGCAAGTCCGTGCCAAGAACGCGTAATTCCACCCAATAGCGATATTTAAGTTGTTGCGCTTAAAAGCTCGTAGTCGACTTTGGGACGGGTCGGCCGTCCGCCTCGCGCGCATCGGCCGTCTCGCCCCTATCGCCGCGATGCGCCTCGCCTTAATTGGTCGGGTCGTGCCTCCTACACTTTGAAGAAATTAGAGTGCTCAAAGCAAGCCTACGCCATATACATTAGCATGGGATAACATTATAGGATTTCGGTCCTATTACGCTGCCTTCGGATCGGAGTAATGATTAATGCGACAATGGGCATTCGTGATTTCATAGTCAGAGGTGAAATTCTTGGATTTATGAAAGACGAACAATCGCAAAGCATTTGCCAAGGATGTTTTCATTAATCAAGAACGAAAGTCGGGCTCAAGACGATCGATACCGCCCTAGTCTCAACTATAAACGATGCCACTGCGGATCGGCGGATGTTGCTTTTAGACTCGCCAAGACCTTATGAGAAATCAAAGTTTTTGGGTTCCGGGGGGAGTATGGTCGCAAGGCTGAAACTTAAAGGAATTGACGGAAGGGCACCACCAGGAGTGGAGCCTGCGGCTTAATTTGACTCAACACGGGGAAACTTACCAGGTCCAGACATAGTAAGGATTGACAGACTGAGAGCTCTTTCTTTTTTTTTTTTTTTTTTGGGTAAATAAATGATATATTGCAAAAATCAGCTGATAACATCGTTCATTGAGGGGTCTCAAGCCTCAACGTGGAAAACAACAATAAATAATAAACTCAAGGGGGGCGGGTACACTCAATGGTGTATGTACATGTGGGAAATAATCTGTAAATAACACGATAAGTAGCTAGCTTAATTCTAGCTATAACATCATCCTCAGTCACGGAAGTCTCGTCGAATATCAATGCATTCCTGGCCTTCCAGATCTCAAACACAACAACGCAAAAGGCAAGGAGTACAACCTTTGATCTCATCCTCGTCCCGCGGTGCTCCTTCTTTATCCACTTCAGAGTGCTCTCGACCGTGGACATCTCACGTCTAATTCCCAGCCATGCCCGAATATGCCTCCAAATCCTGCCTGAGAACGCGCATTCAAAGAACAAATGAGGCCGTGTCTCAGCAACCTGCCTGCAGAACCCGCAACTAACATCCTCAAGGTTGAGATACGAGAGCGTATCTCTAGTAGCTAGACGTCTCCGACAAGTAAGCCATACCGTGAAAGAATACTTGGGCGGGATGTATCCTTTCCAAATCTGAGACATCTGTGGCTTATGCTCCTCTCGAACGTAGGACATCATAGACAAGCCCCGTGTCCAGTCTGCCATCAACACAACACCTCTCTAGTCCATCAATTGTCGCCTCATGACTGCCAAAAATCTGCGTGAACCTGTCCCGGATACCGCATAACTTCTTGAACAGTAATGAGTCCTCATGCCTGACGGTATAGCTCCAAATCGAATGTCCCCTCAAATAGTACGAATTCACCCACTTCACCCATAAAGAATCCGCGTTCTTGTGAAATAACCAAATGGACCGTGATAGTAAGGCACGGTTCCATACTTTAATATCCATGAGACCGAGACCACCCTCCGCCATGAACACAAACATCATCCTGCGACACGCCAGCCTCCCCACAAGAACTGAAGGCATGCTGAACGTACCTTATTGAGCACCGTGGTATGAAGCGGAAAGGCCCGGAACCAAAATCCTTCCACACCCTGAATGACGGACCGAATGAGCTCAAGCTTCCCGGCATAGGATAGTGAATGATGCCCCCATTTCCGTATGTACCCAGAGATGGCATCAGTGAGAGGAGCAAACTGACCCTCTGAAACCGAGAGTGGAGCCAATGGTACCCTGTGTAACGAACGGAAATGACCCTCCAAAATCCAACCTCGCTAACGATCATGTCTCGCTAACACCGTACTCGCCAAATAAATAAGACTTGGCGATTCAAGCGACAGCCCCAAACCGCCTCCAAGTTCTCAAGACTTCCATTAGTACCGCAACCGACGAGCATCCCCCCTGGCAAATAACATGAGATCATCCGCAAAGGCAAGATGTGTAATGCCCAAACTGCCGCACTTCGGATGAAAATTGAACCCGGAGTTTGTAGTCTTCAACCTCAATAGCCTGGAAAAGTACTCAATACAAAGGATGAACAAAGTAGGGGACATAGGATCACCTTGCCTCAGCCGCTCACCCTTGAAATAGCCGTGAAGTTCACCATTTATGGATATAGAAAATGATGGCGTAGTGACACATTCCATGACCCATCTCACAAATCTGTCCGGGACCCCAAGACCACGCAGGACCGAATCCAGAAAACCCCAAGAAACCGTGTCAAATGCCTTCCGAGATCAACCATTAGCATACACCTCGTGAAGTCCGCCCCGTTGTACCTCGACAAGTTCCCGAGCAATGAACACGCTTGTCTACCAAGTTCCGCCCTTGTACAAACGCACTCGCACTCATTTACAATAGTGGGCATTTAAGGCGCATACGCGGTTTGCAAGAATTTTTGTAATCATCTTATAAACCACATTAGTAAGGCCGATTGGACGGAAATCACTAACCTTCGGATTCGTATCCGTCTTTGGAAGAAGTGCAATGATGGTGTGATTCAGTTGTTTCAATAGGACACCCGTCGAGAAGAACTCCCGAACACCCCGAACTACATCACGTCCGACCTCTCTCCAACGTGTCTTGAAAAATGCCGACGAAAAACCATCCGGGCCCGGAGCCTTGTCATTACCAATATCAAATAACGCATCATGGACCTCCTTCTCAGTCACGGCCTGTAGTAGAGCATCACGGTCATCATCACCGAGTTTCGGTCCCGAGTCAAGGACGGCAGGATCAATAGGCTCCGAATTCCGCTTAGTACCAAGCAAGTTCTTGTAGAAGTCAACAAGCATATCCGTCACCTCCTCGTGAGATGAAGTGCACGTGCCATCCTCCTTAACGAGATAAGAGATAGCACTCCTCACATTGTTCGCCTTAATCATGCTATGAAAGTACTTGGAGCTTCTATCACCTTCTACCAAGTGCCTACATCTAGCCTTTTGTTGCAAGAAGTGCCTTTCTGCTTCAAGTAATGCCGCGGCCTTAGCTCTCAAATCACCCACCTTAGCTTTCAAATTTTCATTCAACGGATCATTCATGTGCTCATCTACGGCTTGCTTGAACTCCAAGTTTGCCGCATTGGCCTTTTGAGCGATACCCCCATAAGCATTAGCATTCAATTCCCTCAGCGGCTTCTTCAAAGACTTTAACTTCGTAACCAAACCGCATCGAAAGCAGCCCCATCCACATATTGATTCCAACAGAGTCCAAAGATGCTATCAAAAGAAGCGCGAGTAAGCCACATATTCGTAAACTTAAACGGACGACACTCGCGTAAGACGGATCACGGAGTTATCACGGGCAACGGTCCAAACCGCTCCATAGGTAAATAAGTGGCTGAGCAATCCAAGCTTAAATCACTCCAATACTGGTTCATCAAGACCCTA
>JAQGDG010000335.1:77500-135000 GCA_029844215.1 Przewalskia tangutica
GAGCGGTTCGCTGCTACATGACGTCGCGAGAAGTCCATTGAACCTTATCATTTAGAGGAAGGAGAAGTCGTAAGAAGGTTTCGTAGGTGAACTGCGGAAGGATCATTAAAAACTGCGCGTGAAACGACCACGAACACGTTTCAACGGGGCGCGCGTGAGGCGGCCGCGCCCACTCCCGTCCCGGCTGAGCGCTCCTCGCCAGCGAGCGGCCAACTCCCGGCGGCGCAGCGCCATGGAATACTGAGAGCCTGACGCCATTCTCGCGAGGGCGAGGCGCGTCTTCTTTTGAAACTGAAAGCGACTCGGCAGCGGATATCTCGGCTCTCGCGCCGATGAAGAGCGTGGCGAAATCGATGCGGTGTGTGCGAATCCGTGAACCGCCGAGTCTTTGAGCGCGAGATTCGCGGCCGTCGGGGCGAGAACACGTCACCACAGGCGTCCGCACGCGTCTCCGCCCTGCGCTCTGAGGCCTTGGCGCTGGCGGCAGAAGCCCAACCTCCGTCGCGCCCCGGGCTGGCTCGGCGCTTCATCACGAAGTCCACGTCGGCGGGCGTCGCGGCATGTAGTGGTTGTGACCAGCTCCGTAGTCGCGGCCGCGTCGCGTTCGGACTCGGACCTCTTTGCGGCGCTCGCGCATCACCGCGACCAGTCGGCGGGACTACCGGCGAGTTTAAGCATATCAATAAGCGGAGAAAAAGAAACTTACAAGGTTCCCCTAGTAATGGCGGCAAGGAGCAGAACGATGACCTTAGAATCGAGCGGCCGTCGTCAGTGTAGTCTGAGCGTCCTCGGTGGCGGACGGGCCCAAGTCTGGAAGAGGCGCGGGAAAGTGAAGCCCGTTGTGCCGGACACCATGCCACCGGTATATCTCTGGTCGGGTTGTTTGGGAATCGACCCAATCGGCGGTGGTCGATTCCCGAGGCTAAATACAGGCGAGAGGCAGATGGCGAACAAGTGCAGCGAGTGAAAGAAGAAAAGTACTTTGAAAAGAGATTAAAAGAGTGCTTGAAATTGTCGGGAGGAAGCGGATGGGGCGGCGCGTGCGCCCGGTCCGGATGTGGAGCGGCGACTAAGCCGGTCGCCGATCGACTTCGAAGCGCGGACCGGCGTGGATTAGAGGCGGCCAAAGCCGGGCTCGTCGCCGCGAACGCCGTCCCCTCGATTGTGGAAGGCAGCGCGCGCCTCCGGCGTGTTTCGGCATCTGCGCGCTCCGGACGCGGCACATGTAGGCTCCCGTTCGACCCGTCTTGAAACGCGGACCAAGTCGGTATGCGAGTCAGCGGCGAGTAAACCCGTAGTAAGCGTAAGAGCGATTGGCGGGATCCCGCGAGGGTGCACCGCCAGCCAGGTTGATCTTACGAGAAGGGTTCGAGTGTGAGCATACCTGTCGGGACCCGAAAGATGGTGAACTATGCGGGGCGAAGCGGAGAAACTACGGTGGAGGCCGCCCGATCTTGGCGTGCAAATCGTTAAATCGACTTGGGTATAGAGGCGAAGACTAATCGAGCCGTCTAGTAGGGTTCCTCGAAGTTTCCTTAGGATAAATTTGGGCTCGCGTCACGAGTTCTGTCGAGTAAAAACAATGATTAGAGGCCTCGGGCGCGCCCTCGACCTATTCTCAAACTTTAAATAGGTAGGGCGGCGGCTGCTTTGTTGAGCCGCGCCAGAATCAAGAGCTCCAGTGGGCCATTTTTGGTAAGCTGGCGTCACGGGATGAGCGGCCGGGTTCTGGTGCCAAGCTAGCTAACCTAGATCCACAAAGGGTGTTGGTCGATTAAGACAACAGGACAGTGGTCATGGAAGTCGAAATCCGTAAGGAGTGTGTAACAACTCACTGCCGAATCAACTAGCCCGAAAATGGATGGCGCTTAAGCGCGCGACCTACGCTTGGCCGTCGGGGCAAGTGCGAGCCACGATGAGTAGGAGAAGCGCGGCGACCGATCTATAAAACGAAGCGCGAGCGGCGGGCTTGCGCCGTCGGTCGCGAATCTTGAGTGGTAGTAGCAAATATTCAAATGAGAACTTTGAAGGCGAAGAGGGAAAGGTTCCATGTGAGCGGCACTTGCACCACGTAGGTTAGTCGATCTAAGGGTGAGGAACCTGTGCGAATAAGCGCGTTCGCTAGCGTACTCGAAGGAATCGGGTTAAAATTCCTTAGCAGGATGTGGCGGTTGCGGCAGCGTTAGGAAGTCCGGAGACGTCGGCGGGAGCCTCGGGAAGAGTTATCTTTTCTGTTTAACGACACCGCCTGAAGCGGCTCAGGGAGGTAGGTAAGTCCGGTAGTGGAAGAAGCCGCCGCGTCGCGTGGTGTCGGTGCGCTCCGTGACCGCTTGAAAATCGGAGGACGAGTACCAAATCCACACCCGGTCGTACTCGCCGCGCGTCAGTCTCAGGTGAACAACCTGCAGTCGATGGAACGATGTAAGCAGGGAAAGTCGTGAAATGGATCAGTAACCGGAAAAGGATTGGCTCACGAAATTTGGCACGGGGTCGATCCGAACCCACGTCGGTGTCGGTGGGTGCTCATTCTTCCGCGGCGAGGCGGTCGCCAGCGTCTTGCCGGCAGAGGGCAATTTGAGCAGTTCCTTGGGGGCGCCTTCCGGCGTCGAGCGGCCAACGACTGGTCGAAGTGCGGACAAGGAATCCGGTTGTTTACTTAAAACAAAGCATTGCGATGGTCCCAAGCGGATGTTTCGCAATGTGATTTACGCGATGTCTACGAATGTCAAAGTGAAGAAATTCAACCAAAGCGCGGGTAAGCGGCGGAGAGTAACTATGACTCTCTTAAGGTAGCCAAATGCCTGCGTCTAATTAGTAGCCAGCGCGTGAATGGATTAACGAGATTGATTCCCCATCCTGTCTCTGCTATCGGCGAAACCACGGCCAAAGGAGCGGGCTTGGCGAGTCGTGAGCGGGAAAGAAGACCCTGTTGAGCTTGACTCTAGTCCGACTTTGTGAAATGACTTGAGAGGTGTAGTATAAGAGGGGGAGTAGAAGGCGAAAGTTAAATCTGCTACTTTTAACGTTATTTTACTTATTAGTGAATCGGAGGCGGCATTGCCTCTTTTTGAACCAGGCTTGCTTTGCGAGCGATCGAAAGACATTGTCGGTGGGAGTTTGGCTGAAGTGGCATCTGTTAAAAGATAACGCAGTCTAGATGAGCTCAGCGAGCAATCTCGTGTGGAGCGAAGGGTAAAAGCTCGTTTGATTACGATTTCGATCGTCACGTCTGAGCCGTGGCGTGGCCTAACGATCGCAGACCGAATTGAAGCTAGAGGTGTCGGAAAAGTTACCACGGGGATAAGCGGCTTGTGGCGTAGCGTTCATAGCGGCGTTCTTTTGATCGCCGATGTCGGCTCTTCCTATCATTGTAGGCGAATTCACCAAGTGTTGGATTGTTCACCCACGATAGGGAGCGTGGTAGGTTTTAGGCCGTCGTGGAGCGAGTTAGTTTTACCTGCGATGCGATTATGCCATGATAGTAATTCAACCTGATACGAGGAAACGTTGATTCGCATGATTGGTGTCGTAGCGGCGGTTGAAAAGCGATGGCGAAACTGCGTGTCTTTGGATTATGGTGAAACGCCTCTAAGTCGAATCCGGGCTAGAAAGCGCATCGCGCGCCGTCAGCTTGCCGACCAGCGATGAGGCCTCTGGCCCCCGAGGAGCGCGTGTCGTTAGCTAAATCGCCGCGCGGCGGAAGAGTCGTGGCGGCGCGCAGTACAATTTCCATCGGCGGCGGGTAGAATCGCTGCGGGCGGCGCCATCTGAGCGGGGTATTGTAAGCGGCGAGTGGCCTTGCGCCACGATCAATTTGGTCGACCGCTGTCGCTCAGGTCGTCCCTCCCTCCCATCCGTTCCATTTCTAGCTCTTTCGAATGGAGGTTTAGTTGTTGCTTCATTGAGATCGCGCTAAGTGTTCGGATCTATATACGTCTAGGCCAAAATGGACGGCGAACGGACAACAAGGCGGCGAAGCGATGCGTAGGCGGCGTCGACGCAGGCAAAATGGGTGGCGTCCTAGCCAAGCGTCGCGACATGAGGCGTCTTGTCGGCGTCCCAAAATGAGCCCGAAATAGCGACATAGCGGCGTCTTAGGCAAAGCCAGAAGCGCGGCGAAGAAATATGACGGGCCAGGCAAGCCAGCGTCGCGACATAGTCGGCGTCCTGGCCAAAATGGCGGCCGGCCCGAAAATAGGCCGGCGAGCAAGCGGCGTGCGGCGACATGGCCGGCGTCTAGGCAAAAGTGGTGGCGGCAAATTAGGCGGCAGGCAAGCCAAGCGTGCAGCGACATAGGCCGACGTCCTGGGCCAAAGCCGGGCGGCCGCCGACGAATTAGCGACCGGGCAAGCCAAGCGTGCGGCGACATGAGCGGCGTCTGGCCAAAATGAGCGACATAGGCCGCGACATGAAAATAGGCCGCGGGAAAGCCAAGCGTCGGCCGACATGCCCGGCGTGGCGACCTGGGACAAAATGAGCGTGGCGACGAAATTAGGCCGAGCGTGAAAGCCAAGCGTCGCGGCGACATAGGCAGCGTCACCAGGCCAAGCGGGCGAAGCCTTGGCGAAATGAGCGGCAGGCGAATAAGCGTCTTGACATGGCGGCGGGCAGCGACATACGGCGTCTAACCAAGCGGCGTGCAGCGACGCCAAGTGGCGTCTGAAGCCAAAATGGTAAGCGGCCAGCGCTGAAAATGGCGGCGTCTGGTAGGAAATGACGGCGCTGAAAATAGGCGGGCAAGCGAGCGTCGACGGCGACATGGCGGCGTCTGGGCCAAAATGGCCAGGCGCTGAAAATAGGCCGACGACCAAGCGTCGGCGACATGAGCGGCGTCCTAGGCAAAATGAAGCCGGCAGCGAAAATAGGTCGGCGTCTGGCCGGCGTGCAGGCGACATGGCGGCGTCACGGCCAAAATAGCAGCCGGACTGAAAATAGGCGGCCACGCCAAGCGGGCAGCGACATAGGCGGCGTCTGAGGCCAAAATGGTAAGCGCAGCAAAATAGGCGGCCAGGCAAGCCGGCGTCGACGCCGACATAAGTAGGCGTCCACAGGCGAAATGGTAGCCCAGCGAAAATAATGGCAGCAGGCAGCGGCGTGCATCGACATGGCCCGGCGTCCTAGGCAAAATGAGCGGCGGACTGAAATAGGACGGGCAAGCCAAGGCAGCGACATGGGCGGCGTCCTAGGCCAAAATGGTAAACGCGAAAATAAGCCCGACGGGCGAGCCGTCTGACGACATGGCGGCGTGCTGAGCCAAAATGGGGCCAATGAAAAATAGCGACGGGCAAGCCAAGCGTAGCGACATAGGCGGCGTCCTAGGCCAAAATGGGCGGCAGCGAAATAGGCGGCAAGCCGCAATGAAGCGACATGGCGCGTGCCAAAATGAGCGGCCATGCGCGAAATTAGTGACCAGACAAGCCAAGCGTCGGCGACATAGGCGGCGAGCGACAGCGTGACACGGCGTCTGAGGCAGAATTGGCCGGCCGGCGAAAATAGGCGCCGGGCAGCGAGCTGGCGTCGCAGCGACATGCCCGGCGTCTAGGCCAAAATGGGCCAAGCGCGTTGAAAATAGGCGGCGGGCAAGCCAAGCGTCGCGACGACATGGAAATAGGCGTCTTAGGCCAAAATGGACCGGACGGACAACAACGCCGGCGGGCGGTAGCGTCTATGCCAAAATGGGCGACATAGGCGCGGCGGGGCGAAATGGGCGACATGGTAGGCGACATGCAAAGTGAACATGATTGTGCTTGACTTGTTAAGCATACATTCAATCAAAGAATGTATAATATGAAAAATGAGGTTTTTAAGTCCACGTCGCCAACAAAGAACTTGAGACATGAACGAATAGTCGCGAAATCTATTATGAACGTTTTGACCAATGAGTGATCCCGTTAGTTTTTATATAAAAATGTTGCCTTGGCGCTTCTAAGTCATTTATGAGCGAATCGGTTCCCTTCGGTGCATGTTGGCACGAAACGCCCATTATGATTCTCTGGCATAACATGTCTGGTCCTGTCACTTGGATTTTTTTTTTTAAAGCATATATAAGGGGGTAGAGGTGTTGAAGGCACTTGAGGGCGACTTTCGTTTTTGGTGGTCATGTCTTCGGCGCATAGTAGGGGCAGCTTGTGGCGCGTGGGCTCGTCCGTCTTCTATCGGCGTCCTCAACGCAGGCGGCGGCGACTCACCGGCTGGCCCAAGCGGCGTGGTGATCGTGGCGGATTATTGGCGGACAAGCGTCGCTTTCGTGTCGTGCGGTGAGTTCTAGGCTTGCTCCTCGTGGCAAGCTCTGGCGCCCGCCGCGAGCTCGCCGACGACCGTCAGCGTCCGATGCGGCCGGGCGGTCAGTGCCTTCTTCTCTATCCCCACAGGCGAGTGCGGGTTATCTATCGTGTCTAGCGGGACTTGCTCTGACTCCAGCGTCGGCATTAGCGCGGCGCTCGGCATCTGATGTCGGCGTCGGGGCGTGTTCGGCCTTAGCGGCGATGGGGCATTTGGGCGTCTGGCGCGTGAGTGGTGTTGGCGTGTCGCGGTTAGGTTGGATCCTGCTCGGCGGCGACCTCGCCGCGCGTGCCATCTCGGTTGTGGGCGGCGCGCCTTGGGCTCGCTGGTCGGTTTCTGTCTTTGCATACCTAATGCCCGGCGTTATGGCGTCTGTCGGTTGCTTCGGCCTCGCATTAGTGTGCGGTGAACGAAGCCGCCCTCGCGTCCGCGTCGTCCTCGCTTCGGTCGGGCGATGGCGCGTCGCGCGGCGGTCGGACCCTCGGATCCGAGCGCAGCGGGCATGGGGTCTCGCGCTCTGTCTGCCCGAGCGAGCAGCGCTCGCTACGGACGGCGGTCGCTCAGCGTCGACGGCGCGCCACTTTCGGCGGAGTCGGGTTCGTGTGTGCGACCGATGAGGATGCTACGGTTGATCTGCCCGGTAGTCATATGCTTGTCTCAAAGATTAAGCCATGCATGTGTAGTATGAACAAATTGATTTGTGAAAGCTGCGAATGGCTCATTCATCGATTATAGTTTGTTTGATGGTATCTACTCGGATAGTAGTAATTCTAGAGCTATCGTGCAACAAACCCCGACTTCTGGAAGGGACGCATTTATTCGATAAAAGGGCGACGCGGGCTCGGCCCGGTGCGGCGCTGATTCATGATAACTCGACGGTTCGCTCGGGCCTCGTGCGGCGGCGTCGTTCAAATTTACGCCTATCAACTTTCGATGGTAGGATGGTGGCCTACCATGGTGGTGACGGGTGGCGGAGAATTAGGGTTCGATTAGGAGAGGAGCACGAGAAGCGGCTACCACGTCGAGGAAAGCGGCGGTAGCGCAAATTACCCAATCGACGCGGGAGGTAATGATAAATAACGATCACAAGACTCTTTGAGTGCAGTAATTGGAATAAGTACAATCTAAATCCCTTGCGAGGATCCATTGGAGGCAAGTGCGGTGCCGGCTGCGCGTAATTCGGCTCGATAAGCGTATATGTAAGTTGTTGCAGATAAAAAGCTCGTAGGTGGACTTTGGGATGGGTCGGTCAGCCTCGCGGTGTCGTCGATCGTCGTCCTGCTGCGGCGATGCGCTCTGGCCTTAATTGGCGGTCGTGCCTCGTATTTATTACTTTGAAGAAATTAGAGTGCTCAAAGCAAGCCTACGCTCATACATTAGCATGGGATAACATTATAGGATTTGGTCCTATTACGTTGGCACCGGGATCGGGTAATGATTACGAGGGGCGATCGGGGCATTAAGTATTTCATAGTCGGTGAAATTCTTGGATTTATGAAAGGCGAACAAGCTGCGAAAGCATTGCCAAGGATGTTTTCATTAATCAGAAGCGAAAGTTGGGGGCTCGAAGGCGATCGAGATCCGTCCTAGTCTCGGCCATAAGCGATGCAGGCGAGGATCGGCGGATGTTGCTTTTAGGACTCATGGCACCTTATGAAATCAAAGTTTTTGGGTTAGGGAAGTATGGTATGATTTGAAACAAAGGAATTGTGGAAGGGCACCACGAGTGGAGCACTGCGGCTTAATTTGACTCAACAGGAAACTTACGAGTCGGACATAGTAAGGATTAATGGTGAGCTCTTTTTTTTTTTTTTTTTTTTTTTGGGTAAATAAATGATATATTGCAAAAATCAGCTGATAACATCGTTCATTGAGGGGTCTCAAGCCTCAACGGTGAAAATAACAAAAAATAATAAACTCGAGAAGTGGTACACTCGATGGTGTATGTACATGTAGGAAATAATCGTAAATAACACGATAAGTAGCTAGCTTTATTCTAGCTATAACATCCTCGCCGATCCGCGGAAGTCTCGTCGAATATCAATGCATTCACGGCCTTCGGATCTCAAACACCCACGCAAAAGGCAAAAGTACAACCTTTGATCTCATCCGTTCGCGGTGCTCGCCTTTATCGGCAGTACTCTCAGCATGGACATCTCCGTCGGATTCGGCCATGCGAATATGCGTCAAATCCTGCACGAGCAGCGCGTTCAAAGAACAAATGAAGCGATGTCTCGGCCACCTTGCGAGAACCCGCGACTCACGTCCTCGAGATTGAGATGCGAGGCGTATCTCTAGTAGCTAGGCGTCTCAGACAAGTAAGCCATCACAGTGAAAGAATACTTGGCGGGATGTATCCTTTCCAAATCACGAGACATCCGGGGCTTGCGTTCCTCTTGGAGCGTGGGACATCATAGACAAGCCCGTATCGATGCGCCGTCAACGACCTCTACAGTCCATCAATTACGCCTCATTGCCAAAAATCTGCGTGAACTGTCCGGATACGCGCTAACTTCTTGAGCGATGTGAGTCCTCATGCCTGACGGTATAGCTCCATATGGAATGTCCCCTCAAATAATACGAATTCACCCACTTCACCCATAAAGAATCCGCGTTCTTGTGAAATAACCAAATGGACCGTGATAGTAAGGCACGGTTCCATACTTTGATATCCATGAGACCGAGACCACCCTCCGCTTGCGGAACACAAACATCATCCCAAGCGACACGGGCTAGTCTCCCCCCCCACAAGAACTGAAGACATGTTGAACGTACCTTGTTAAGCACCGTGGTATGAAGCGGAAAGGCTCGGAACCAAAATCCTTCCACTCCCTGAATGACGGACCGAATGAGCTCAAGCTTCCCGGCATAGGATAGTGAATGATGCCCCCATTTCCGTATGTACCCGGAAATGGCATCAGTGAGAGGTGGCCCGACCCAGAAGCGAAAGTGGAGCCAAAGGTACCCCCAGGTAACGAACGGGAAAGGAACCCTCCGCAAATCCAACCCTGTCAATGATCACATCGCGGCTAACACCGTGTACTCCTGCCAAATAAATAGAAGACTTGGCGGGGTTCAAGGACAGCCCCGAAACCGCCTCCAAGTTCTCAAGACTCTCGTTAGTCTGCGAGCGTCCATCCCCACGGCAAATAGCATGAGATCATCCGCAAAGGCAAGATGTGTAATGCCCAAACTGCCGCACTTAGGATGGAAATTAAATCCGGAGTTTGTAGTCTTCAACCTCAGCATCCTAGAAAAGTACTCAATACAAAGGATGAACAAAGTAGGGGACATAGGATCACCTTGCCTCAGGCCGCGTTCACCCTTGAAATAGCCGTGGAGTTCACCATTTATGGATATGAAAATGATGGTGTAGTGACACATTCCATGACCCATCTCACAAATCTGTCAGGAACCCAAGACCCGCATAAACCGAATCGAGAAAACCCCGAATCGATGTCAAATGCCTTGGGAGATCAACCGTTAGCATCGCCTTGGTGAAGTCCGCTTCTGTTGTACCCTTGACAAGTTCTGAGCAATGAACACGTTGTCTACAAGTTCCGTCCTTGTACAAGCGCACCTTGGCACTCATTTACAATAGTGGGCATGAAGCGGACATGCGATTTGCAAGAATTTTGTAATGATCTTATAAACCACGTTAGTAAGGCGATTGAATGAAATCACTAACAACCGGATTCGTATCCGTCTTGGGAAGAAGTGCAATGATGGTGTGATTTAGTTGTTTCAATAGGACACCCGTCAAGAAGAACTCCCGAACACCCCGAACTACATCACGTCAGGCCTCTCCAGCGTGTCTTGAAAAATGCGACAAAAAACCATCCGGGCCCGGAGCCTTGTCATTACCAATATCAAATAACGCATCACGGACCTCCTCTCGATCCACGGCTGTAGTAGAGTATCACGGTCATCATCACCAAGTTTGGCCCGAATCAGGGCGCGGTCGATAGGCTCGAATTCGCGAAGTACCAGCGAGTTCTTGTAGAAATCAACAAGCAAATCGGCCACTTCCTCGTGAGATGAAGTGCGCGTGCCATCCTCCTTGACAAGATAAGAGATAGCACTCCTCACATTGTTCGCCTTAATCATCTTTGTGAAAGTACTTGGGCTTATCACCTTCCGCAGTGCTACGTGAGCACTTTTGTTGCGAAATGCCTTTGCTTCCAAGTAATCTGACCTTAGCTCTCAAATCCTGACCTTAGCTTTCAAATTTTCATTCAGCGGATCATTCATGTGCTCCTCTGACTTGCTTGAACTCCAAATTTACGCATTGGCCTTTTGACGATACCCCAAGCGTTAGCATTGATTCCGCCGCGGCTTTTAAGACTTTAACTTCATAACCAAACCGTGCTTTGCGGTCCGTCCACATATTGATTCCAACGAAGTCGAGTATGCTATCAAAAGAAGGATGAGTAAGCCACATATTCAGAAACTTAAACGGACGATTACCTCTGGCAGAAGATGTGATCACGGAAGTTATCGCGAGCGATAGTCGGCAGGTTCGTAGGCAAATAAGTGGTGAACATTCCAAGCTCAAATCACTCAATCTTTGGTTCATCAAGACCCTATCAGTTTGGACCAAATGGAACCATTCGTCCAAGTGATGCGACCACAAGCGGGAGCGTCGGACGATCCGTGCGACATAAAATCACTAAGATCTTTGAACATGGCGAGAGGCGGACCTCCCACCTTGTCCTGAGTAGAGCAATAAGAGTTAAAGTCACCTAGTATCATCCATGGCTCAACCATACCTGTACCCAGCTGAGTGAGATGGTCCCATAGCTTCCTTGCCGTGACACTATGCAGGATACCTGAATGTGGCGAAGCGATACGAGTCACGGTACGAGTGCGTGAACATGGACATCTTTGTGAATCCATACCGATCACCTCGCGACTTACTGCAGGCGGATCCGAAGTAATAGCATTCTACCACCGTATGAAGTCAATATTGGCGGGATTTAGCGGGCGCGAGCGCTCTTTCTTGTATTCAGCGAGTTTATAGCCTTGGTGGAAGCGGTTTCCAATGGGCGGGTAATCTTTGAAATTTCATCGTGATGGGGATAGATCATTGCAATTGTTGGTCTTGGCGAGGAATTCTAGTAAGCGCGAGTCATCGGCTCGCGTTGACTACGTCCACGCCGCTGTACACACGCGTCGCTCCTCTGGAATTGAATGATCGGTGAAATGTTCGGATCGCGGCGGCGGCGGTTCGCTGCCAGCGGCGTCGCGAAGTCCGGTGAACCTTATCGTTTAGAGGAAGGAGAAGTCGTAACAAGGTTTCGTAGGTGAACTGCGGAAGGATCATTGTCGAAACCTGCGCTGCAGAACGACCCGCGAACACGTTTTTAGCAGAGGGCGCGGCGAGGCGGTCGCCCTCGCCGCGCGTTCCCCCTCCGTCCGGCGCGTGTGCGGCGGCTCGAACCCCGGCGCGCGTAAAGAATAAATTGAGGCGGCCGCCTCTCGCGAGGAAGGCGCGTCTTCTTTTGGCGAAGCGACTCGGCAACGGATATCTCGGCTCTCGCATCGATGAAGAAGCGTGGCGAAATCACGATGCTTGGTGTAGTGCGAATCCGTGAACCGTAGTCTTTGAGCGAAGTTGCGCCCGGCCGTCGGCGAGAACGCGTCTGCTGGCGTCACGCGTCCGTCGCCCCGCGCGCGCCCGCTCCGAGGGCGGCGGCGGCGAATCTTGGCCCTCCGTCGCCCGGGCTCGCGGTAGCCTTCATCACGAGTCCGTCGGCGGGCGTCGCGGCATGTGGTGGTTGTGACCCGGCTACCGTAGTCTGCGCGGCCGTCGCGTTGGACTCCGGACCTCTTTGCGCGCTCGCGCGCTCAGCCGCGACCAGTCGAGGCGGGACTACGTGAGTTTAAGCATATCAATAAGCGGAGGAAAAGAAACTTACAAAGATTCCCCTAATGGCGGCGAGCAGGAACAGCCTTAGAATCAGGCGGCTCGTCGTCCGTGTAATCTGGAGAAGCGTCCTCGTGACGGACGGGCCAAGTCCACTGGAAGAAGCGCGGAGAAGGTGAAGCCCGTTGTGCCGGACCACTGTCGCGCCACGTAGCCCCTCTGGTCGGGTTGTTTGGGAATCGGCCCAATCGGGCGGTGAATTCCGTCGAGGCTAAATCTGAGCGAGAAGGCGATGGCGAACAAATCTGCGAGAAAGATGAAAAGGACTTTGAAAAGAAGTCAAGAGTGCTTGAAATTGTCGGGAGGAAGCGGATGGGGCGGCGATGCGCCCGGTCGGATGTGGAGCAGCGACTAAGCCGGTCGCCGATCGACTTCGAGCGCGGACAGCGTGGATTGAAGCGGCCAAAGCCGGGCTCGATCGCCGCGAACGCCGTCCTCGATTGTGGAAAGCGGCGCGCGCCTCGGCGTGCCGGCATCTGCGGCGCTCGGACGGCGGCACATGGGCTCCCGTTCGACCGTCTTGAAACACGGACCAAGAAGTCGACATGTGTGCGAGTCAGCAGGCGAAGTAAACCCGTAAGCGTAAGGAAGGCGATTGGCGGGATCCCACGAAGTGCACCGCCGGCCGACCATGATCTTACGAGAAGGGTTGAGTGTGAGCATACAGCCGGGACGAAAGATGGTGAACTATGCTGGCGGGCGAAGCGGAGAAACTACGGTGGAGGCGCGGCGATCTTGGCGTGCAAATCGTTCGTCTGACTTGGGTATAGGGGCGAAAGACTAATCGAACCGTCTAATTTGGTTCCTCGAAGTTTCCCTTAGGATAGGCTGGAGCTCGCGTGCGAGTTCTATCGGGTAAAGCGATGATTAGAGGCCTCGAGTAGCGCCTCGACTGTTCTCAAACTTTAAATAGGTAGGGCCAGGTTTGCTTTGTTGAGCAGCGCCCGGAATCAAGCTCAGTGGGCCATTTTTGGTAGCGAGCGCGATGCGGGATGAGCGGAAGCGGGTTCGGTGCCAAGCTAGCGCTAACCTAGATCCACAAAGGTGTTGGTCGATTAAGGCAATGGGGCGGTGGTCATGGAAGTCGAAATCCGCTAAAGTGTGTAACAACTCACTGCCGAATCAACTAGCCGAAAATGGATGGCGCTTAAGCGCGCGACCTACGGCCGTCGGGGCAAGTGCGAGCCGATGAGTAGGAGAAGCGCGGTCATTGCAAAACCTTGAAGCGCGAGCAGCGGGCGGCCGTCGGTGCAGATCTTGGTGGTAGTAGCAAATATTCAAATGAGAACTTTGAAGGCGAAGAGGAAAGGTTCCATGTGAGCGGCACTTGCACATGGGTTGAAGTCGATCTAAGTCGGGGAACCACCGGATAAGCGCGTTGTAGCGTACTCGAGAATCGGGTTAAAATTCTGAGCAGGGATGTGGCGGTTGGCAGCAGCGTTAGGAAGTCGGAGGCGTCGGCGAGCCTCGGGAAGAGTTATCTTTTACGTTTAACGACTGCCCGCCTGAAGCGGCTCGGTAGTAGTCGGTAAGCTGGAAGAGCCGCCGCGTCGCGTGGTGTCGGTGCGCTCCGTGACCGCAAAATCCGGAGGCCGTCCAATCCACGGTCGTACTCGCCGCGTCGGTCTCAAGGTGAGCGACCTGCAGTCGATGGAACAATGTAGGCAAGGAAGTCGGCAAAATGGATCGTAACCGGAAAAGGATTAGCTCGAGAAGTGAGCACGGGGTCGATCCGAACCCGTCATTGTCGGTGGGACTCGGCTGCCGCGGCGAGGCGGGTCGCCAGCGTCTTGGCCGAAGACGGGCTGAGCAGTTCGCCGGGGGCCTTCCGGCGTCGAGCGACTTCAACGAGCTGAAATGCGGACAAGGGAATCATTGTTTAATTAAAACAAAGCATTGCGATGGTCCCAGCGGATGTTTCACGATGTGATTTACGCGGTGCTCACGAATGTCAAAGTGAAGAAATTCAACCAGCGGGTAAGCGGCGGGAGTAACTATGACTCTCTTAAGGTAGCCAAATGCCTCGTCATCTAATTAGTGGCCAGCATGAATGGATTAACGAGATTCCCAGCTGTCCTGTCTACTATCAGTGAAACCACGACCGAGGAGCGGGCTTGGCGAGAATCGTGAGGAAAGAAGACCTGTTGAGCTTGACTCTGGTCAGGCTTTGTGAAATGACTTGAGAGGTGTAGTATAAGTGGGGCCGAAGGCGAAAGTGAAATCCACTACTTTTAACGTTATTTTACTTATTCCGTGAATCGGAAGCGGGGCACTGCCCCTCTTTTTGGACCCAAGGCTTGCTTTTGCAGGCCGATCCGGGCGGAAGACATTGTCAGGTGGGGAGTTTGGCTGGGGCGGCACATCTGTTAAAAGATAGCGGTGTCTAAGATGAGCTCAGCGAGCAATCTCGTGTGGAGCGAAGGGTAAGCTTCGTTTGATTCTGATTTCGGTCTGAATCTGACGAAGTGGCGTGGCCTAACGATCGCTTTAGACCGAATTGAAGCTAGAGGTGTCGAGAAAAGTTACCACGGGGATAAGCGGCTTGTGGCGTGGCGTTCATAAGCGGCGTTGCTTTTGATCCTTGATGTCGGCTCTTCCTATCATTGTGAAGCGAAATTCACCAAGTGTTGGATTGTTCACCCGCGATAGGGAGCGTGGTAGGTTTAGGCCGTCGTGAGGCGAGTTAGTTTTACCCTGCGATGGCGATTGTCGCGATAGTAATTCAACCTGATGCGAGAGGCAGAACGTTGATTCGCACAATTGGTCATCGCGCTTGGTTGAAAAGCGATGTGAAGCTACAGATGTCTTTGGATTATGTGAAACGCCTCTGAAGTCGAATCGGGCTAGAAGCGGCATCGCGCGCCGTCAAGCTTGGACCAGCGATGGGGCCTCTGGCCCCGAGGCACGTGTCGTTGGCTAAATCGCCTTGGCGGAAGAGTCGCGGCCTTGAATACAATTTCCATCGGCGGCGGGTAGAATCGCTGCGGGCGACTTAAATCTGCGACGGGGTATTGTAAGCGGCGAGTGGCCTTCGCCCACGATCATTGGTCGACCCTGTCGCTCGATTCGTCCCTCCTCCCGTCCATTCCATTTCTAGCTCTTTCGAATAGAGGTTTAGTTGTTGCTTCATTGAATCGCGCTAAGTGTTCGGATCTATACCGTCCTAGGCAAAATGGACCGACGGCAACAGCGTAAACGAAGCGATAACATAGGCGAAGCGTCGACATAGGCAAAATGGGCGGCGTCTAGCCAAGCGTCGGCGACATGGCCGACGGGCGGCGACGCGGCGGCGTCTTAGGCCAAAATGAGCAGCGGCGAAAATAGGCGGCGGGCAAGCCAAGCGTGCAGCGACATGGGTCGGCGTCTAGGCCAAAATGGCCCAGCGCTGAAAATAGGCGGCGGGCAAGCCAGCGTGCAGCGACATAGCGCGACGTCCTAGGACAAAATGAGCCGACGCGCTGAAATTAGGCCGACGGGCAAGCCAAGCGTGCAGCGACATAGGCGGCGTCCTGGGCCAAGCGGCGACAGGCGGCGTCTAGCCAAGCGTGCAGCGACATGGCCCGGCGTCCTGAGCCAAAATGAGCCGGCAGCGCTGAAAATAGGCGGCGGGCAAGCGAAGCAGCGACGCCGACATGGCCGGCGTCCTGGACAAAATGAGCGGCCAGCGCTGAAAATAGGCGGCGGGCAAGCCAAGCGTGCAGCGACATAGGCGGCGTCCTAGGCCAAAATGAGCGGCCAGCTGAAAATGGGCGGCGGGCAAGCAAGCGTGCAGCGACATAGGCCGGGCAGCGACGCCAGGCGGCGTCCTGAAGCGTGCGCGACATAGGCGGCGTCTAGGCCAAAATGAGCGGCCAGCTGAAAATAGGCGTCTGGCGACATGAGCGGCGACATAGGCGGCGGGCAAACCAAGCGTGCGGCGGCGGGCGGCGTCGACGCCAAAATGGCCGACATAGGCGACATAGGCCAGCGTGCGGCGACATAGGCGGCGAGCAGCGACATAGGCCAAGCGTGCGGCGACTTAGGCGGCGGCGGGCAGCGACATAGGCGGCGTCCTGAGCCAAAATGGGCGGCCGGCTGAAAATAGGCGGCCAGGCGAGCTCGGCGTGCGGCGACATAGGTCGGCGTGCTAGGCCAAAATGGACGGCGGGCAACAACATAGGCCGGCGGGCAGCAACATAGGCGGCGTCGACATAGCCAAAATGGGGCGACATAGGCGGCGACGCAAACCAAGCGTGCGGCGACATAGGCCGGCGGCGCCGACTTGCGGCGACATAAGCCAAGCGTCAGCGACATAGGCGACGGGCGGCGACATAGGCCAGCGTCACGGCGACTTAGGCGGCGAGGCGACATGGCCGGCGTCCTAGGCCAAAATGGGCGGCCAGCGAAAATAGGCGGCCAGGCGAGCTCGGCGTCTGGCGACATAGGTCGGCGTGCTAGGCCAAAATGGGCCGGCGGGCAACAACATAGGCCGGCGAGCGTGCGGCAACATGGCCGACGTCGACATAGCCAAAATGGGGCGACATAGGCGGCGACGCAAACCAAGCGTCGCGGCGACATAGGCCGTGGCGTGGCGGCGACATAGGCGGCGTGCTAGGCCAAAATGGGCGGCAGCGAAAATAGGCGGCCAGGCGAGCTCGGCGTCTGGCGACATAAGCGGGCGTGCTAGGCCAAAATGGGCCAAGCGGGCAACAACATAGGCCTACGAGCAGCAACATAGGCGGCGTCGACATAGCCAAAATGGGCGACATAGGCGGCGACATAGGCCAAGCGTGCGGCGTGATAGGCCGTGGCGTGGCCGACTTGCGGCGACATAGGCCAAGCGTGCGGCGACATAGGCGACGGCGTGGCGACATAGGCCAAGCGTCGCGACTTAGGCCGACGGGCAGCGACATAGGCCGACGTCCTAGGCCAAAATGGTAAAGCGGCGAAAATAGGCGGCAGGCGAGCTCGGCGTGCGGCGACATGGCGGCGTGCTAGGCCAAAATGGGCCAAGCGAAGCGGCAACATGCCGGCGAAGCGCAGCAACATAGGCGGCGTCGACATATCCAAAATGGGCGACATAGGCGGCGACATAAACCAAGCGTCGGACATGGCGTAGCGGCGACATGGTAAGCGGCGAAAATAATAGGCCAGGCGGGGCGAAATGGGCGACATAGGCGACATGCAAAGTGAACATGCTTGTGCTTGACTTGTTAAGCATACATTCACAATGAAAGAATGTATAATATGAAAAATGAGGTTTTCGGTCCACGTCGTAACAAAGAACTTGAGACATGACGAATAGTCGCGGCGTCTATTATGAGCGTTTTGACCAATGAGTGATCCCATTAGTTTTTATATAAAAATGTTGCCTTGGCGCTTCTAAGTCATTTATGAGCGAATCGGTTGCCTTTCGGTGCATGTTGGCACCTGAAGCGCCCGTTATGATTCTACGGCATAAACGTATGCAGTCTGTCACTTGGATTTTTTTAAAGCATATATAAGGGTAGAGGTGTTGAAGGCACTTGAGGCGACTTTCGTTTTTGGTGGTCATGTCTTCGGCGCATAGTAGAACACACTTGGCGCGCATGGGCTCGTCGTGCTACGCTATCGGCGTCCTCGCAGCCGGCCAGCGGCGCGACTCGCCGGCCCCTGAAGCGGCGTGGTCGATCGTGGCGGATTATTGGCGGGACAAAGCGGCGCTTTTCGTGTCGTCGCGGTGAGTTCTAAACAGCGCTCCTCGTGGCAAGCTCTGGCGCGGCGCCTGAACTCGCCGGCGACCGTCAGCGTCGATGCGGCCGGGCAGGTCGAGTGCCTTCTTCTTCTCTACCCCCCCACAGGGCGGGCTGCGGGTTATCTATCGTGTCTAGCGGGACTTGCTCGACTTCAGCGTCGGCATTAGCGTGGCGCTCGGCATACGATGTCGGGCGTCGGGGCCGGTGTTCGGCGCGCGACGATGGGGCATTTGGACGTACGGCGCGTGAGTGGTGTTCGGCGTGTGCGGTTAGGTTGGATCCCTGCTCGAGCAGCGACCTCCTCGCCCGCGTGCCATCTCAGTTGTGGGGCGAGCGCCGCTTGGGCTCGCTCGGAGTCGGTTTCTGTCTTTGCATACCTAATGCCGGCGTTATGGCGTCTGTCGGTTGCCTTCGGCCTCGCATTCCGTGTGCGGGCTGAACCAGAAGCCGCCCTCGCGTCCGCGTCGTCCTCGCTTCGGTCGAGCGATGGCGCGGTAGCGAAGCGGTTGGACCCTCGGTTCGATAGCGCAGCGGGCATGGGGTCTCGCGGCTCTGTGTGCGAGCGAGCAGCGCTCGCTACGGACGGCAGTCGCGCTCGCGTCGACGACCGGCGCGCCACTGGGCGGTCGGGTTCGTCTGCGACGCCGATGAGGATGCTACGGTTGATCCACGCGGTAGTCATATGCTTGTCTCAAAGATTAAGCCATGCATGTGTAAGTATGAACAAATTCAGACTGTGAAACTGCGAATGGCTCATTAAATCAGTTATAGTTTGTTTGATGGTATCTACTACTCGGATAGCAGTAGTAATTCTAGAGCTATCGTGCAACAAACCCGACTTACGGAAGGGCGCATTTATTAGATAAAAGGTCGGCGCGGGCTCTGCGTTCTGCTGCGATGATTCATGATAACTCGGCGGATCGCCGCGGCCGTCGTGCGGCGGCGCGTCGTTCAAATTTACGCCTATCGACTTTCGATGGTAGGATAGTGGCCTACCGTGGTGGTGACGGGTGACGGAGAATTAGGGTTCGATTAGGAGAGGAGCACGAGAAGCGGCTACCACGTCGAGGAAAGGCGGCGGTAGCGCAAATTACCCAATCGACACGGGAGGTAGTAATGATAAATAACAATCACAAGACTCTTTGAGTGCAGTAATTGGAATAGTACAATCTAAATCCCATGCGAGGATCCATTGGAGGCAAAGTGCGGTGCCCGGCCGCGGTAATTCGGCTCGATAGCGTATATTTAAGTTATTTGCGATTAAAAAGCTCGTAGTTGGACTTTGGGATGGGTCGGCCGGTCCGCCTCGCGGTGTCGTCGATCGTCGTCCTCTTGCCCGGCGATGCGCTCACGGCCTTAATTGGCGGAGTCGTGCCTCCGTATTTGTTACTGAAGAAATTAGAGTGCTCAAAGCAAGCCTCGCTCGTATACATTAGCGTGGGATAACATTATAGGATTTGGTCTATTCGTTGGCGCCGGGATCGGAGTAATGATTAACGAGGGGCGATCGGGGCATTCGTATTTCATAGTCGGAGGTGAAATTCTTGGATTTATGAAGGCGAACAAGCTGCGAAAGCATTTGCCAAGGATGTTTTCATTAATCAGAGCGAAAGTTGGGGGCTCGAAGGCGATCGGATCCGTCTAGTCTCGACCATAAGCGATGCGAGCCGAGGATCGGCGGATGTTGCTTTTAGGACTCATGGCACGCTTATGAAATCAAAGTTTTTGGGTTAGGGAAGTATGGTGCAATTTGAAACAAAGGAATTGTGGAAGGGCACCACGAGTGGAGCACTGCGGCTTAATTTGACTCAACGGAAACTTACGAGTCGGACATAGTAAGGATTGTGGTGAGAGCTCTTTCTTGATTCTATGGGTGGTGGTGCATGGCGTTCTTAGTTGGTGGAAGCGATTTATGCAGTTAATTCCGTTAGCGAGCGAGACCTCGGCTGCTAACTAGCTATGCGGAGGTATCCTCCGCGGCCGGCTTCTTAGAGGACTACGGCGCTTTTAGGCGCGGAAGTTGAGGCAATAGCAGTGCAGTGATGCCCAGATGTTACGGGCGCCGCAGCGCGCTGCGATGTATTCAGCGAGTTTATAGCCTTGGTAAGCGGGCGGGTAATCTTTGAAATTTCATCGTGATGGGGATAGATCATTGCGATTGTTGGTCTTGGCGAGGAATTCCTAGTAGCGCGAGTCATCGGCTCGCGTTGACTACGTCCACGCCGCTGTACACACCGCCCGTCGCTCCTGGATTGAATGATCGGTGAAATGTTGGATCGCGGCGGCAGGCGGTTCGCTGCCGCGGCGTCGCGAAGTCCGTTGAACCTTATCATTTAGAGGAAGGAGAAGTCGTAACAAGGTTTCCGTAGGTGAACTGCGGAAGGATCATTGTCGAAACTGCGCGTGAAGCGACCCGCGAACACGTTTTAGCAGGGGCAGCGTGAGGCGGTCGCCCTCGCCCGCGCGTTCCCCCTCCGTCCGGCCTTGTGCGGCGGCGACAACGAACCCGGCGGAAGCGTAAGGAATAAATTGAGGCGGCCGCTCTCGCGAGGAGGCGCGTGCTTCTTTGGCCCGAAGCGACTCTCGGCAGCGGATATCTCGGCTCTCGCGCCGATGAAGAAGCGTGGCGAAATCGATACTTGGTGTAGTGCGAGAATCCGTGAACCGCCGAGTCTTTGAGCGCCAAGTTGCGCCCGGCCGTCGGGCGAGGCGCGTCTGCCTGTGCGTCACGCATCCCGTCGCCCCCCGCGCGCGCCCGCTCGAGGCGGCGGCGGCAGCGAATGCTGGCCTCCGTCGCCCGGGCTCGCGGCTGGCCTAAATGCGAGTCCACGTCGACGGACGTCGCGGCATGTGGTGGTTGTGACCCAGCTCTCGTAGTGCCGCGGCCCGTCGCGTTCGGACTCCCGGACCCTCTTTGCGCGCTCGCGCTCAAGCCGCGACCCAGTCGGCGGGACTACCGTGAGTTTAAGCATATCAATAAGCGGAGGAAAAGAAACTTACAAGGATTCCCCTAATGTGGCGAAGCGAGCAAGAGCAGCCCGACCTTAGAATCGGGCGGCTCAGTCGTCGGTGTAGTCTGGAGAAGCGTCCTCGGCCGGACGGGCCAAAGTCCACTGGAAGAAGCGCGGAGAAAGTGAGCCGTTGTGCCGGACCACTGTCGCCACCAGTATCTCTGAGTCGGGTTGTTTGGGAATCTGACCAGGTCGGGCGGTGAATTCCGTCGAAGGCTAAATCTGAGCGAGGCCGATGGCGAACAAATCTGCGAGGAAAGATGAAAAGGACTTTGAAAAGAAGTCAAGAGTGCTTGAAATTGTCGGGAGGAAGCGGATGGGGGCGGCGATGCGCCCGGTCGGATGTGGAGCAGCGACTAGCGGTCCGCCCGTCGACTTCGAAGCGCGGACCAGCGTGGATTAGAAGCGGCCAAAGCCGGGCTCTCGTCGCCGCGAGCGCCGTCCTCGATTGTGGAAAGCGTAGCGCCTCGGCGTGCCGGCATCTGCGCGCTCGGACGGCACTGTGGGCTCCCGTTCGACCGTCTTGAAACACGGACCAAAAGTCGACATGTGTGCGAGTCAGCAGGCGAAGTAAACCGTAAGCGTAAGGAAGGCGATTGGCGGGATCCCGCGAAGTGCGCGGCCGACCTTGATCTTACGAGAAGGGTTGAGTGTGAGCATACACTGTCGGGACCGAAAGATGGTGAACTATGCGGGGCGAAGCGGAGAAACTACGGTGGAGGCCGCGGCGATCTTGGCGATGCAAATCGTTAAATCGACTTGGGTATAGAGGCGAAAGACTAATCGAGCCGTCTAGTAGTTCCTCGAAGTTTCCCTTAGGATAATTTGGAGCTCGCGTGCGAGTTCTGTCGGGTAAAGCGATGATTAGAGGCCTCGAGCGCAGCGCCCTCGACTATTCTCAAACTTTAAATAGGTAGGGCCAGCGGCTGCTTTGTTGAGCAGCGCCACGGAATCAAAGCTCAGTGGGCCATTTTTGGTAGCGAGCGCGTCTGGGATGAGCCGGAAGCGGGTTCACGGTGCCAAGCTGCGCTAACCTAGATCCCACAAAGGGTGTTGGTCGATTAAAACGGCGGGGCGGTGGTCATGGAAGTCGAAATCCGCTAAGGAGTGTGTAACAACGCACCTGCCGAATCAACTAGCCCCGAAAATGGATGGCGCTTAAGCGCGCGACCTACAGCCGGCCGTCGGGGCCAGTGCCAGGCCCCGATGAGTAGGAGAAGCGGCGGATCGGCAAAACAAGCGCGAGCGGCGGGCGGCCGTCGGTGCGAATCTTGGTGGTAGTAGCAAATATTCAAATGAGAACTTTGAAGGCGAAGAGGAAAGGTTCCATGTGAGCGGCACTTGCACATGGGTTAGTCGATCCTAAGTCGGGGAACCCTGAGATAAGCGCGTTGCGCGTACTCAAAGGAATCGGGTTAAAATTCTGAGCAAGGATGTGGCGGTTGGCGGCAGCGTTAGGAAGTCGGAGGCGTCGGCGGGAACCTCGGGAAGAGTTATCTTTTACGTTTAACGACTGCCCGCCACAGAAGCGGCTCGGTAGGTAGAGTCGGTAGTGGAAGAGCACCGCCGCGTCGCGTGGTGTCGGTGCGCTCCGTGACCCTTGAAAATCCGGAGGACCGAGTGCCGTCCACACCGGTCGTACTCATAACGCGTCAGTCTCAAGGTGAAGCGACCTGCAGTCGATGGAACAATGTAGGCAAGGAAGTCGGCAAAATGGATCAGTAACCGGGAAAAGGATTAGCTCACGAGAAATTTGAGCACGGGGTCGATCCGAACCGTCGGTGTCGTGACTGCTCGGCTAACTTCAGCGGCGAGGCGGGTCGCCAGCGTCTTGCGGCGAGAGACGGTAGAGCAGTTCGCCGGGGCCTTCCGGCGTCGAGCGACCGACTCGGAAGCGAGTGCGGACAAGGGAATCCATTGTTTAATTAAAACAAAGCATTGCGATGGTCCCAGCGGATGTTTCGCAATGTGATTTACGCGATGCTCACGAATGTCAAAGTGAAGAAATTCAACCAGCGCGGGTAAGCGGCGGGAGTAACTATGACTCTCTTAAGGTAGCCAAATGCCTCGTCATCTAATTAGTGGCCAGCGTGAATGGATTAACGAGATTCCAGCATCACATGTCTACTATCCAGTGAAACCACGACCAAGGAGCGGGCTTGGCGAGAATCGTGAGGAAAGAAGACCTGTTGAGCTTGACTCTAGTCAGACTTTGTGAAATGACTTGAGAGGTGTAGTATAAGTGGGGCCGAAGCGAAAGTGAAATACCACTACTTTTAACGTTATTTTACTTATTAAAGTGAATCGGAGCGGGGCCTTGCCCTCTTTTTGGACCAGGCTTGCTTTTGCGAGCCGATCGAGGCGAAGACATTGTCGGTGGGGAGTTTGGTGAGGCGGCACATCTGTTAAAAGATAAGCGGTGTCTAAGATGAGCTCAGCGAGCAATCTCGTGTGGAGCGAAGGGTAAAAGCTCGTTTGATTACGATTTCCGGTGCGAATCTGAGCGAAGTGAAGCGTGGCCTAACGATCGCTTTAGACCTTGAATTGAAGCTAGAGGTGTCGGAAAAGTTACCACGGGGATAAGCGGCTTGTGGCGACCAAGCGTTCATAAGCGGCGTTGCTTTTGATCCTTGATGTCGGCTCTTCCTATCATTGTGAAGCGAGAATTCACCAAGTGTTGGATTGTTCACCCACGATAGGGAGCGTGGTGGGTTTAGGCGAGTCGTGAGGCGAGTTAGTTTTACCCTGCGATGGCGATTGTCGCGATAGTAATTCAACCTAGTGCGAGAGGCGGTTGATTCGCACGATTGGTCATCGGCGCTTGGTTGAAAAGCGATGTGTGAAGCTCTGAGTGTCTTTGGATTATGGTGAGCGCCTCTAAGTCGAGAATCAGGGCTAGAAGCGACAACGTCGCCCGTCCGCTTGCCGACCAGCGATGAGGCCTCGGCCCCGAGGCGCGTGTCGTTAGCTAAATCGCGCGGCCGGAAGAGTCGCGGCGGCGCCTTGAATACAATTTCCATCGGCGGGTAGAATCCTTTGCGACGGCCATCTGTGACGGGGTATTGTAAGCGGCGAGTGGCGCTTCTTTGCCACGATCGTGGTCGACCCTGTCGCTCGATTCGTCCCTCCCTCCCGTCCATTCCATTTCTAGCTCTTTCGAATAGAGAGTTTAGTTGTTGCTTCATTGAGATCGCGCTAAGTGTTCGGATCTATACCGTCCTAGGCCAAAATGGACCGGCGAAGCGACAACATAGGCCGGCGAAGCGTGCATAGGCGGCGTCGACGCAGGCAAAATGGTAGGCGTCCTAGCAGCGTGCGGCGACATAGGCGGCGGGCGGCGACATGGCGGCGTCTTAGGCCAAAATGAGCCGGCGCGCGAAAATAGGCGGCGGGCAAGCCAAGCGTCGCGGCGACATAGGTCGGCGTCCTAGGCCAAAATGGTAGCGGCCAGCGAAAATAGGCCGGCGGGCAAGCCAAGCGTCTGGCGACATAGGCGGCGTCTAGGCCAAAGCGGTAAGCGGCGAAATTAGGCGGCCAGGCAAGCCAAGCGTCGCGGCGACATGGCGGCGTCTAGGCCAAAATGAGCGGCCAGCGAAAATAGGCGGCGGGCAAGCCAAGCGTCGCGGCGACATGGCGGCGTCTAGGACAAAATGGTAAGCGGCAGCTGAAATTAGGCGACGGGCAAGCCAAGCGTCTGGCGACATAGGCGGCGTGCTAGGCCAAAATGGACGACGGACAACAACATAGGCGGCGGGCAGCAACATAGGCGGCGGCGACATAGCCAAAATAGGCGACATAGGCGGCGACATAAACCAAGCGTGCGGCGACATAGGCGGCGGCGACATAGGCCGTAGCGGCGCCGACTTGCGGCGACATAGGCCAAGCGTGCGGCGACATAGGCGGCGAGCGGCGACATAAACCAAGCGTCACGGCGACTTAGGCGGCGAGCGGCGACATAGGCGGCGTCTAGGCCAAAATGGGCGGCCAGCGAAAATAGGCGGCAGGCGAGCTCGGCGTCTGGCGACATAGGTCGGCGTGCTAGGCCAAAATGGGCCGGCGAAGCGGCAACATGAGCGGCGAGCGGCAACATAGGCGGCGTCGACATAGCCAAAATGGGCGACATAGGCGGCGACATAGGCCAAGCGTGCGGCGACATAGGCCGGCCAGCGGCGCAAACTTGCGGCGACATAGGCCAAGCGTGCGGCGACATAAGCGAAGCGGCGACATAGGCCAAGCGTCACGGCGACTTAGGCGGCGAGCGGCGACATAGGCGGCGTCTAGGCCAAAATGGGCGGCCAGCGAAAATAGGCCGGCCAGGCGAGCTCGGCGTCTGGCGACATAGGTCGGCGTGCTAGGCCAAAATGGGCCCGGCGAAGCAACAACATAGGCCGGCCGAGCGGCAACATGGCGGCGTCGACATAGCCAAAATGGGCGACATAGGCGGCGACGCCATAGGCCAAGCGTCGCGGCGACATAGGCCCAGCGTGGCGTAGCGGCGACATAGGCGGCGTGCTAGGCCAAAATGGGCGGCAGCGAAAATAGGCAGCCAGGCGAGCTCGGCGTCTGGCGACATAAGCGGGCGTGCTAGGCCAAAATGGGCCAAGCGGGCAACAACATAGGCCTACGAGCGGCAACATAGGCGGCGTCGACATAGCCAAAATGGGGCGACATAGGCGGCGACATAGGCCAAGCGTGCGGCGACATAGGCCCAGCGGCCAGCAAACTTGCGGCGACATAGGCCAAGCGTGCGGCGACATGGCGGCGAAGCGGCGACATAAACCAAGCGTCACGGCGACTTAGGCGGCGAGCGGCGACATGGCCGGCGTCTGAGGCCAAAATGGGCGGCAGCGAAAATAGGCGGCCAGGCGAGCTCGGCGTCGCGGCGACATAAGCGGCGTGCTAGGCCAAAATGGGCCAAGCGAAGCGGCAACATAGGCGGCGGGCGGCAACATAGGCGGCGTCGACATATCCAAAATGGGGCGACATAGGCGGCGACATAGGCCAGCGTCGACATGTAGGCCCGGCGGCGACATGGGCGGCAGCGAAAATAGGCCGGCAGGCGGGGCGAAATGGGGCGACATGGTAGACATGCAAAGTGAACATGCTCGTGCTTGACTTGTTAAGCATACATTCACAATCAAAGAATGTATAATATGAAAAATGAGGTTTTCGGTCCACGTCGCCCAACAAAGAACTTGAGACATGACGAATAGTCGCGCGTCTATTATGAGCGTTTTGACCAATGAGTGATCCCGTTAGTTTTTATATAAAAATGTTGCCTTGGCGCTTCTAAGTCATTTATGAGCGAATCGGTTCCCTTTCGGTGCATGTTGGCACCGAGCGCCCGTTATGATTCTGGCATAAACGTATGCAGTCTGTCACTTGGATTTTTTTAAAGCATATATAAGGGGTAGAGGTGTTGAAGGCACTTGAGGCGACTTTCGTTTTGGTGGTCATGTCTTGGCGCATAGTAGGGGGCACGCTTGTGCAGCGCATGGGCTCGTCCCGTGCTACGCTATCGGCGTCCTCAACGCCGGCGGCGACTCGCCGGCGGAAGCGGCGTGGTCGATCGTGGCGGATTATTAACGGACAAAGCGGCGCTTTCGTGTCGTGCGGTGAGTTCTAAACGCTGCTCCTCGTGGCAAGCTCTAAGCGCCCGGCGCCGCGAACTCGCCGGCGACCCGTCAGCGTCGTCTTGCGGCCGGGCGGTCGAGTGCCTTCTTCTTCTCTACCCCACGAGGCGGGCTGCGGGTTATCTATCGTGTCTAGCGGGACTTGCTCGACTTCGCAGCGTCGGCATTAGCGTGGCGCTCGGCATCTGATGTCGGGCGTCGGGGCGGTGTTCAGCAGCGGCGATAGAAGCATTGGGCGTCTGGCGCGTGAGTGGAGTTCGGCGTGTGCGGTTAGGTTGGATCCATGCTCGAGCAGCGACCTCCTCGCCGCGTGCCATCTCGATTGTGAAGCGGCGCGCTTGGGCTCGCTCGGTCGGTTTCTGTCTTTGCATACCTAATGCCCGGCATTATAGCGTCTGTCGGTTGCCTTTCGGCCTCGCGTTCGTGTGCGGGCTGAACGAAGCGCCCTCGCGTCCGCGTCGTCCTCGCTTCGGTCGAGGCGATGGCGCGGTAGCGGCCGGTCGGACCACCGGTTGATAGCGCAGCGGGCATGGGGTCTCGCGGCTCTGTCTGCCCGAGCGAGCAGCGCTCGCTACGGACGGCAGTCGCGCTCGCGTCGACCGGCCGCGCCCTTTCGGAGTCGGGTTAAATCTTAGCGACGCCGATGAGGATGCTACGGTTGATCCTGCGGTAGTCATATGCTTGTCTCAAAGATTAAGCCATGCATGTGTAAGTATGAACAAATTGATGTGAAGCTGCGAATGGCTCGTTAAATCGATTATAGTTTGTTTGATGGTTTCTTCTACTCGTTTTAGCGTAGTAATTCTAGAGCTTATACGTGCAACAAACCCGACTTACGGAAGGGCGCATTTATTAGATAAAAGGTCGGCGCGGGCTCTGCGTTCTGCGATGATTCATGATAACTCGGCCGGATCGCCGGCCGTCGTGCGGCGCGCATCGTTCAAATTTACGCCTATCAACTTTCGATGGTAGGATAGTGGCCTACCATGGTGGTGGCGGGTGACGGAGAATTAGGGTTCGATTAGGAGAGGAGCACGAGAAAGCGGCTACCACGTCGAGGAAAGCGGGTAGCGCAAATTACCCGATCGACCGGGAGGTAGTAATGATAAATAACAATCACAGGCTCTTTGAGTGCAGTAATTGGAATAGTACAATCTAAATCCATGCGAGGATCCGTTGGAGGGCAAATGCGGTGCGGGTGCGCGGTAATTCGGCTCGATAGCGTATATTTAAGTTGTTGCGATTAAAAAGCTCGTAGTTGGACTTTGGGATGGGTCGGTAGGTCACGCTCGCGGTGTCGTCGATCGTCGTCCTGCTGCGGCGATGCGCTCGGCCTTAATTGGCGGAGTCGTGCCTCGTATTACTTTGAAGAAATTAGAGTGCTCAAAGCAAGCCTACGCTCGTATACATTAGCATGGGATAACATTATAGGATTTGGTCCTATTACGTTGGCGCCGGGATCGGAGTAATGATTAACGAGGGCGATCGGGGCATTCGTATTTCATAGTCGGTGAAATTCTTGGATTTATGAAAGGCGAACAAGCTGCGAAAGCATTTGCGAGATGTTTTCATTAATCAAACGAAAGTTGGGGGCTCGAAGGCGATCGGAATCCGTCCTAGTCTCGACCATAAGCGATGGAGCCGAGGATCGGCGGATGTTGCTTTTAGGACTCATGGCACCTTATGAAATCAAAGTTTTTGGGTTCGGGAAGTATGGTCATGGTGAAACTTAAAGGTGTGGAAGGGCACCGGGAGTGGAGCTGCGGCTTAATTTGACTCATCAGGGGAAACTTACGAGTCGGACATAGTAAGGATTGTGGTGAGAGCTCTTTCTTGATTCTATGGGTGGTGGTGCGTGGCGTTCTTAGTTGGTGGAAGCGATTTATGCAGTTAATTAGTTAACGAGCGAGACCTCAGCCTGCTAACTAGCTATGCGGAGTATCCTCGCGGCGACTTCTTAGAGGACTACGGCGCTTTTAGGCGCGGAAGTTTGAGGCAATAGCAGTGCATGATGCCGCCCAGATGTTACGGGCGCGCTACTGCGATGTATTCAGCGAGTTTATAGCCTTGGCCGCGGGCGGGTAATCTTTGAAATTTCATCGTGATGGGGATAGATCATTGCAATTGTTGGTCTTGAGGAATTCCTAGTAGCGCGAGTCATTTCGCGTTGACTACGTCCGCCGCTGTACGCGCGCGTCGCTCTCTGGAATTGAATGATCGGTGAAATGTTCGGATCAGCGGCGCGGCGGTTCGCTGCCCATGACGTCGCGAAGTCCGTTGAACCTTATCATTTAGAGGAAGGAGAAGTCGTAACAAGGTTTCGTAGGTGAACTGCGGAAGGATCATTGTCGAAACTGCGCGTGAAGCGACCCGCGAACGCGTTTTAGCGGGGCGGCGCGGCGAGCGGTCGCCCTCGCCGCGCGTTCCCCCTCCGTCCGGCCTTGTGCGGCGCGGCGACAACGAACCCGGCGGAAGCGCGAGGAATAAATTGAGGCGGCGCCTCGCGAGGAAGGCGCGTCTTCTTTGGCGAAGCGACTCGGCAGCGGATATCTCGGCTCGCGCCGATGAAGAAGCGTGGCGAAATCGATGCTTGTGGTGCGAATCCGTGAACCATCGAGTCTTTGAGCGCAAGTTGCGCCCGGCCGTCGGGCGAGAAGCGCGTCTGCTGGCGTCGCGCATCCGTCGCCCCGCGCGCGCGCCCGCTCGAGGGCCTTGGCGCAGCGAAGCGGCTAACCTCCGTCGCCCGGGCTCGCGGCTGGCCTTCATCTGAGTCCACGTCGGCGGGCGTCGCGGCGTATGGTGGTTGTGACCCGGCTACCGTAGTCTGCGGCGTCGTCAGCGTTGGACTCCGGACCCTCTTTGCGCTCGCGCGCTCAAGCCGCGACCAGTCGGCGGGACTACCCGTGATTTAAGCATATCAATAAGCGGAGGAAAAACTTACAAGGATTCCCTAATGCTGGCGAGCAGAACATTGACCTTAGAATCAGGCGGCTCGTCGTCCAGTGTAATCTGGAAAGCGTCCTCAGTGGGCCGGGCCAAGTCCACTGGAAGAAGCGCGGAAAGTGAAAGCCCGTTGTGCCGGACCACTGTCGCGCCACAGCGTATCTGGTCGGGTTGTTTGGGAATCTGGCCCAATCAGGCGGTGAATTCCGTCGAGGCTAAATCTGGCGAAGGCGATGGCGAACAAATCTGCGAGGAAAGATGAAAAGGACTTTGAAAAGAAGTCGAAGAGTGCTTGAAATTGTCGGGAGGAAGCGGATGGGCGGCGATGCGCCGGTCGGATGTGGCAGCGACTAGCGGTCGCCGTCGACTTCGAGCGCGGACAGCGTGGATTGAAGCGGCAAGCCGGGCTCGATCGCCCGAACGCCGTCCTCGATTGTGGAAGCGGCGGCGCCTCGGCGTGCCGGCATCTGCGGCGCTCGGACGGCTGTGGGCTCCCGTTCGACCGTCTTGAAACACGGACCAAAGTCGACGTGTGCGAGTCAGCGGCGAAGTAAACGTAAGCGTAAGGAAGGCGATTGGCGGGATCCGCGAAGTGCGCCGGCCGACCTGATCTTACGAGAAGGGTTAGTGTGAGCATACATCGGGACGAAAGATGGTGAACTATGCTGGCGGGGCGAAGCGGAGAAACTACGGTGGAGGCCGCGGCGATCTTGGCGATGCAAATCGTTAAATCGACTTGGGTATAGGCGAAAGACTAATCGAGCCGTCTAGTAGTGGTTCCTCGAAGTTTCCCTTAGGATAGTGGAGCTCGCGTGCGAGTTCTGTCGGGTAAAGCCGATGATTAGAGGCCTCGGAGGCGCGCCCTCGACCTGTTCTCAAACTTTAAATAGGTAGGGCCAGCGTTGCTTTGTTGAGCAGCGCCACGGAATCAGAGCTCAGTGGGCCATTTTGGTAGCGAGCGCGTCTGGGATGAGCGGAAGCCGGGTTCGGTGCCAAGCTGCGCTAACCTAGATCCACAAAGGGTGTTGGTCGATTAAGGCAGCGGGGCGGTGGTCATGGAAGTCGAAATCCGCTAAAGTGTGTAACAACTCACTGCCGAATCAACTAGCCCGAAAATGGATGGCGCTTAAGCGCGCGACCTACGCGGCCGTCGGGGCAAGTGCGAGCCGATGAGTAGGAGAAGCGCGGTCGGCTACAAAACAAGCGCGAGCGGCGGGCGGCCGTCGGTCTGAATCTTGGTGGTAGTAGCAAATATTCAAATGAGAACTTTGAAGGCGAAGAGGAAAGGTTCCGTGTGAGCGGCACTTGCACGTGGGTTAGTCGATCCTAAGTCGGGGAACCACATGAGATAAGCGCGTTCGGCGTACTCGAAAGGAATCGGGTTAAAATTCTGAGCAGGATGTGGCGGTTGGCGGCAGCGTTAGGAAGTCGGAGGCGTCGGCGGGAACCTCGGGAAGAGTTATCTTTTGTTTAACGACTGCCCACAGAAGCGGCTCGGTAGAGGTAGGAGTCGGCTGGAAGAGCACGCTGCGTCGCGTGGTGTCGGTGCGCTCGTGACCGCGAAAATCCGGAGGACCGCACGAATCCACACGGTCGTGCTCGTAATGCCGCGTCAGTCTCAAGGTGAGCGACCTGCAGTCGATGGAACAATGTAGGCAAGGAAGTCGGCAAAATGGATCGTAACCGGAAAAGGATTAGCTCGAGAAGTGAGCACGAGGTCGATCCGAACCGTCGGCTGTCGGTGATTGCTCGGCTACCATGGCGAGGCGAGTCGCCAGCGTCTTGGCGAAGACGGGTGAGCAGTTCCGGGGGCCTTCCGGCGTCGAGCATGACTTCGAGCTAGTGCGGACAAGGGAATCCATTGTTTAATTAAAACAAAGCATTGCGATGGTCCCAGCGGATGTTTCTGCAATGTGATTTACGCGATGCTCTGAATGTCAAAGTGAAGAAATTCAACCAAGCGGAGTAAGCGGCGGGAGTAACTATGACTCTCTTAAGGTAGCCAAATGCCTCGTCGTCTAATTAGTGGCGCGTGAATGGATTAACGAGATTCCCAGCATCCTGTCTACTATCGGCGAAACCACGGCGAGGAGCAGGCTTGGCGAATCAGTGAGGAAAGAAGACCTGTTGAGCTTGACTCTAGTCAGACTTTGTGAAATGACTTGAGAGGTGTAGTATAAGTGGGGCGAAGGCGAAGTGAAATCTGCTACTTTTAACGTTATTTTACTTATTAGTGAATCGGAGGCGGGGCTGCCCTCTTTTTGGACCAGGCTTGCTTTGCGAGCGATCCGGCGAGAAGACATTGTCAGTGGGGAGTTTGGTACGGCACATCTGTTAAAAGATAGCGGTGTCTAAGATGAGCTCAGCGAGCAATCTCGTGTGGAGCGAAGGGTAAAAGCTCGTTTGATTACGATTTCGATCACAATCTGAGCGTGGCGTGGCCTAACGATCGCTAGACGCCCGAATTGAAGCTAGAGGTGTCGGAAAAGTTACCACGAGGATAAGCGGCTTGGCGTGGCGTTCATAAGCGGCGTTGCTTTTGATCGCCGATGTCGGCTCTTCCTATCATTGTGAGCGAAATTCACCAAGTGTTGGATTGTTCACCGCGATAGGGAGCGTGGTGGGTTTAGGCCGTCGTGAGGCGAGTTAGTTTTACCTGCGATGGCGATTATCGCGATAGTAATTCAACCTGATGCGAGAGCGGTTGATTCGCCTGATTGGTCATAGCTTGGTTGAAAAGCGATGTGAAGCTCTGAGTGTCTTTGGATTATGGTGACGCCTCTAAGTCGAATCAGGGCTAGAAGCGACATCGCCGCCGTCGCTTGCCGACCGCGATGGGGGCCTCGGCCCCGAGGCGCGTGTCGTTGGCTAAGTCGCGCGGCGGAAGAGTCCTTGCGGCGCCTTGAATACAATTTCCATCGGCGGCGGGTAGAATCGCTGCGCGACTTAAATCTGCGGCGGGGTATTGTAAGCGAGTGGCCTTCTTTGCCACGATCGTGGTCGACCACTGTCGCTCAGGTCGTCCCTCCTCCGTCCGTTCCATTTCTAGCTCTTTCGAATAGAGGTTTAGTTGTTGCTTCATTGAGATCGCGCTAAGTGTTCGGATCTATACCGTCTAGGCCAAAATGGGCCAAGCGAACAACATAAATGGCGAAGCGATAACATAGGCGGCGTCGACATAGGCAAAATGGTAGACGTCTAATGGCGTCTGCGACATGAGGCGAACGCGACATAGGCGGCGTCTTAGGCCAAAATGGCCGGCAGCGGCGAAAATAGGCGGGCAAGCCAAGCGTCGGCGACATGGGTCGGCGTCTAGGCCAAAATGGAGCCAGCGAAAATAGGCCCGGCGGGCAAGCAGCGTGCAGCGACATGGCGGCGTCTAGGCCAAAGCGGCCCAGCGCTGAAATTAGCCGGGCAAGCCAAGCGTCGCGACATGGGCGGCGTCTGAGCCAAAATGGTAAACAGCGAAAATAAGCGGCGGGCAAGCCAAGCGTCGCGGCGACATGGCGGCGTCTGAGACAAAATGGAGCGGCCCGAAATTAGGCGGGCAAGCCAAGCGTCACGGCGACATAGGCGGCGTGCTGGGCCAAAATGGGCCCGGACAACAACATAGGCCGGCGGCAACATAGGCGCGGCGACATAGCCAAAATGGGCGACATGGCGGCGACATAAACAGCGTGCGGCGACATAGGCCGTGGCGACATAAGCCGGCCCGGCGCGGCGACTTGCGGCGACATAGCCAAGCGTCGCGGCGACATAGGCCGGCGAGCGTGCGACATGGACCAGCGTCGCGGCGACTTAAGCGGCGGCGGCGTCTGAGCCAAAATGGTAGCGGCGCGAAAATAGGCGGCAGGCGGGCTCGGCGTCTGGCGATAGGTCGGCGTGCTAGGCCAAAATGGGCCGGCGAACAACATAGCCGACGAGGCGGCAACATAGGCGGCGTCGACATAGCCAAAATAGGCGACATAGGCGACGCCGACCAGCGTGCGCGACATAGGGCCAGCGTAGCAAACTTGCGGCGACATAGGCCAAGCGTCGCGACATGGCCGACGAGCGGCGACGCCAAGCGTCGCGACGCGGCAGCGGCGGCGGCGACATGGCCGGCGTCTAGGCCAAAATGGGCGGCAGCCCGAAAATAAGCGGCCAGGCGAGCTCGGCGTGCGGCGACATAGGTCGGCGTGCTAGGCCAAAATGGGCCAAGCGAACAACATAGGCGGCCAGGCGTAACATGGCGGCGTCGACATAGCCAAAATAGGCGACATAAGCGACGACGCAAACAGCGTGCGGCGACATAGGCCCGCGGCCCAGCGGCGACATGGGCGGCGTGCTAGGCCAAAATGGGCAGCCCGGCGAAAATAGGCGGCCAGGCGAGCTCGGCGTCGCGGCGACATAAGCGGGCGTGCTAGGCCAAAATGGACCGCGAAGGCAACGCAGGCCTACGAGGCGGCAACATAGGCGGCGTCGACATAGCCAAAATGGGGCGACATAGGCGACGACAAACGGCGTCAGCGACATAGGCCGTGGCGGCCGACTGCGGCGACATAGGCAGCGTGCGGCGACATGCCGGCGAAGCGGCGACATAACCAAGCGTCGGCGACTTAAGCGCGGCAGCGACATAGGCGGCGTCCTAGGCCAAAATGGTAAGCCTTGCTGAAAATAGGCGGCCAGGCGAGCTCGTCGTCGGCGACATAAGCGGCGTGCTAGGCCAAAATGGGCCAGAAGCGACAACATAGCCGGCGGGCGGCAACATACCCGGCGTCGACATATCAAAATGGGCGACATAAGCGACGACATGCAGCGTCCAGCGACATAGGCCGGCGGCGGCGACATGGGCCAGCTGAAAATAAGCCAGGCGGGGCGAAATGGGGCGACATAGCGTAGACATGCAAAGTGAACATGCTCGTGCTTGACTTGTTAGCATCATTCACAATCAAAGAATGTATAATATGAAAAATGAGGTTTTAGGTCCACGTGCATGACAAGAACTTGAGACATAGACGAATAGTGCGCGTCTATTATGAGCGTTTTGACCAATGAGTGATCCCGTTAGTTTTTATATAAAAATGTTGCCTTGGCGCTTCTAAGTCATTTATGAGCGAATCGGTTCCCTTCGGTGCATGTTGGCACCTGAAGCGCCCGTTATGATTCTCTGGCATAAGCGTATGCGGTCTGTCACTTGGATTTTTTTAAAGCATATATAAGGGTAGAGGTGTTGAAGGCACGAGGCGACTTTCGTTTTGGTGGTCATGTCTTGGCGCATAGTAGGGGCACACTTGTAGCGCGCATGGGCTCGTCCCGTGCTTCGCTATCGGCGTCCTCAGCAGCCGGCGGCGACTCGCGGCTGGAAGCGGCGTGGTCGATCGTGGCGGATTATTGGAGACAAAGCGGCGCTTTCGTGTCGTGCGGTGAGTTCTAGGCGCTGCTCCTCGTGGCAAGCTCTGGCGCCAGCGCCGCAGGAACTCGTAAACGACCGTCAGCGTCGATCTGGCCGGCGGTCGAGTGCCTTCTCTACCCCCGAGGCGGGGCTGCGGAGTTATCTATCGTGTCGCGGGACTTGCTCACGACTTCGCTTGTCGGCATTAGCGTGGCGCTCGGCATCTGATGTCGAGCGTCGGGGCGTGTTGGCAGCGGCGATAGAAGCATTGGGCGTCTGGCGCGTGGTGGTGTTCGGCGTGTGCGGTTAGGTTGGATCCTGCTCGGCGGCGCTCCTCGCCGCGTGCCATCGATTGTAGAGGCGGCGCTTGGGCTCGCTTCGGTCGGTTTCTGTCTTTGCATACCTAATGCCCGGCATTATAGCGTCTGTCGGTTGCCTTCGGCCTCGCATTAGTGTGCGGTGAACGAAAGCCGCCCTCGCGTCCGCGTCGTCCTCGCTCGGTCGGGCGATGGCGCGGTAGCGGCCGGCGGTTGGACCCAGGACCGATGCGCAGCGGGCATGGGGTCTCGCGGCTCTGTCTGCCCGAGCGAGCAGCGCTCGCTACGGACGGCAGTCGCTCGCGTCGACCGTAGCGCCGCTTCCGGCGGAGTCGGGTTCGTGCTGCGACGCCGATGAGGATGCTACGGTTGATCCTGCGATAGTCATATGCTTGTCTCAAGATTAAGCCATGCATGTGTAAGTATGAACAAATTGATGTGAAGCTGCGAATGGCTCATTAAATCGATTATAGTTTGTTTGATGGTATCTTACTCGGATAGCAGTAGTAATTCTAGAGCTATCGTGCAACAAACCCGACTTACGGAAGGGCGCATTTATTAGATAAAAGGTCGGCGCGGGCTCTGCGTTCTTTGCGATGATTCGCGATAACTCGGCGGATCGCCGCGGCCGTCGTCGCGGCGCGTCGTTCAAATTTACGCCTATCAACTTTCGATGGTAGGATAGTGGCCTACCATGGTGGTGACGGGTGGCGGAGAATTGGGGTTCGATTAGGAGAGGGCACGAGAGCGGCTACCACGTCGAGGAAAGCGCGAGCGCAAATTACCCGATCGACGCGGGAGGTAGTGACAATAAATAGCAATCTGGGCTCTTTGAGTGCAGTAATTGGAATAAGTACAATCTAAATCATGCGAGGATCCATTGGAGAAGCAAATGCGGTGCCCGGCCGCGGTAATTCGGCTCGATAAGCGTATATTTAAGTTATTTGCGGTTAAAAAGCTCGTAGTTGGACTTTGGGATGGAGCGGTCCGCCTCGCGGTGTCGTCGATCGTCTCGTCCTGCTTGCGGCGATGCGCTCACAGCGTAATTGGCGGAGTCGTGCCTCGTATTACTTTGAAGAAATTAGAGTGCTCAAAAGCAAGCCCTGCTCGTATACATTAGCGTGGGATAACATTATAGGATTTGGTCTATTACGTTGGCGCCGGGATCGGAGTAATGATTAACGAGGGGCGATCGGGGCATTCGTATTTCATAGTCGGTGAAATTCTTGGATTTATGAAGGCGAACAAGCTGCGAAAGCATTTGCCAGGATGTTTTCATTAATCAGAGCGAAAGTTGGGGGCTCGAAGGCGATCGAATCCGTCTAGTCTCGACCATAAGCGATGCGGACCGAGGATCGGCGGATGTTGCACAGGACTCATGGCACCTTATGAAATCAAAGTTTTTGGGTTAGGGAAGTATGGTCATGGTGAAACAAAGGAATTGTGGAAGGGCACCACGAGTGGAGCTGCGGCTTAATTGACTCAACGGGAAACTTACGAGTCGGACATAGTAAGTTAATGGTGAGAGCTCTTTCTTGATTCTATGGGTGGTGGTGCATGGCGTTCTTAGTTGGTGGAAGCGATTTATGCAGTTAATTAGATTATGAGCGAGACCTCGGCTGCTAACTAGCTATGCGGAGTATCCCTCGCGGCCCGACTTAGAGGACTACGGCGCTTTTAGGCGCGGAAGTTGAGGCAATAGCAGTGCATGATGCCGCTTAGATGTTACGGGCGCCGCGCTTCTGCGATGTATTCAGCGAGTTTATAGCCTTGGCCAAGCGGGCGGGTAATCTTTGAAATTTCATCGTGATGGGGATAGATCATTGCAATTGTTGGTCTTGGCGAGAATTCCTAGTAGCGCGAGTCATCGGCTCGCGTTGACTACGTCCACGCCCTTTGTACACACGCGTCGCTCCTGCCGATTGAATGATCGGTGAAATGTTGGATCGCGGCGGCGGGCGGTTATTGCCGCTGACGTCGCGAGAAGTCCGTTGAACCTTATCATTTAGAGGAAGGAGAAATCGTAACAAGGTTTCGTAGGTGAACTGCGGAAGGATCATTGTCGAAACTGCGCGTGAAGCGACCCGCGAACACGTTTTAGCGGGGCAGCGTGGCGGTCGCCCTCGCCCGCGCGTTCCCCCTCCGTCCGGCGGCCTTGCGGCGGCGACAACGAACCGGCGCGAACCGGCGAGCGTAAGGAATAAATTGAGGGCGGCCGCCTCTCGCGAGGAGGCGCGTGCTTCTTTGGCCCGAAGCGACTCGGCAGCGGATATCTCGGCTCGCGCCGATGAAGAGCGTGGCGAAATCGATACGGTGTGAATTGCGAGAATCCGTGAACCGCCGAGTCTTTGAGCGCAAGTTGCGCCCGGCCGTCGGGCGAAACGCGTCTGCACTGGCGTCACGCATCCGTCGCCCCGCGCGCGCGCCCGCTCGAGGGGCGGCGGCGGCTGGCGAAGCTAACCTCCGTGCGCCCGGGCTCGCGGTAGCCTAAATGCGAGTCCGTCGGCGGGCGTCGCGGCATGGTGGTTGTGACCCGGCTACCGTAGTCTGCGGCCGTCGTCGCGTTGGACTCCGGACCCTCTTTGCGCTCGCGCCTCAGCCGCGACCAGTCAGGCGGGACTACCCGCTGAGTTTAAGCATATCAATAAGCGGAGGAAAAGAAACTTACAAGGATTCCCCTAGTAATGGCGGCGAGCAGAGCAGCCCGACCTTAGAATCGGGCGCTCGTCGTCCGAATTGTAGTCTGAGCGTCCTCGTGCGGACGGGCCCAAGTCCTGGAAGAAGGCGCGGAGAAAGTGAAACCCGTTGTGCGGACCTGTCGCGCCACGCGTCTCTGGTCGGGTTGTTTGGGAATGCGGCCAATCAGGCGGTGAATTCCGTCGAGGCTAAATCTGGCGAAGGCGATGGCGAACAAATCTGCGAGGAAAGATGAAAAGGACTTTGAAAAGAAGTCAAGAGTGCTTGAAATTGTCGGGAGGAAGCGGATGGGGCGGCGTGCGCCCGGTCGGATGTGGAGCAGCGACTAAGCGGTCCGCCGTCGACTTCGAAGCGCGGACAGCGTGGATTGAAGCGGCCAAAGCCGGGCTCGATCGCCCGCGAGCGCCGTCCCGCCGATTGTGGAAAGCGTAGCGCCTCGGCGTGCCGGCATCTGCGGCGCTCGGACGGCGGCACATGGGCTCCCGTTCGGCCGTCTTGAAACACGGACCAAAAGTCGACATGTGTGCGAGTCAGCGGGCGAAGTAAACCCGTAAGCGTAAGGAAGGCGATTGGCGGGATCCCACGAAGTGCACGCGGCCGACCTTGATCTTACGAGAAGGGTTCAGTGTGAGCATACTGTCGGGACGAAAGATGGTGAACTATGCTGGCGGGGCGAAGCGGAGAAACTACGGTGGAGGCGCGGCGATCTTGGCGATGCAAATCGTTAAATCGACTTGGGTATAGGCGAAAGACTAATCGAGCCGTCTAGTAGTGGTTCCTCAAGTTTCCCTTAGGATAGTGGAGCTCGCGTGCGAGTTCTGTCGGGTAAAGCCAATGATTAGAGGCCTCGGTATGCGCCCTCGACTATTCTCAAACTTTAAATAGGTAGGGCCAGTGCGGCTGCTTTGTTGAGCAGCGCCACGGAATCAAAGCTCAGTGGGCCATTTTTGGTAGCGAAGCGCGTGCGGGATGAGCGGAAGCGGGTTCACGGTGCCAAGCTGCGCTAACCTAGATCCCACAAAGGGTGTTGGTCGATTAAGGCAGCGGGGCGGTGGTCATGGAAGTCGAAATCCGCTAAGGAGTGTGTAACAACTCACTGCCGAATCAACTAGCCCGAAAATGGATGGCGCTTAGCGCGCGACCTACCGGCCGTCGGGGCAAGTGCGAGCCAGATGAGTAGGAGAAGCGCGGCGATCATTACAAAACCTTGAAGCGCGAGCGGCGGAAGCGGCCGTCGGTCTGGATCTTGGTGGTAGTAGCAAATATTCAAATGAGAACTTTGAAGGCGAAGAGGAAAGGTTCCGTGTGAGCGGCACTTGCACATGGGTTAGTCGATCCTAAGTCGGGGAACCCGCGAGATAAGCGCGTTGTAGCGTACTCGAAAGGAATCGGGTTAAAATTCTGAGCAGGATGTGGCGGTTGGCGGCAGCGTTAGGAAGTCGGAGGCGTCGGCGGGAACCTCGGGAAGAGTTATCTTTTGTTTAACACCTGCCCCACTGAAGCGGCTCGGTAGGAGGTAGTCGGCTGGAAGAGCACCGCCGCGTCGCGTGGTGTCGGTGCGCTCGGTGACCCGAAAATCCGGAGGACCGAGTCACGAATCCACACCGGTCGTACTCATAACGCATCAGTCTCGAGGTGAGCGACCTGCAGTCGATGGAACAATGTAGGCAAGGAAGTCGGCAAAATGGATCGTAACCGGAAAAGGATTGGCTCACGAGTGAGCACGGGGTCGATCCGAACCCGTCATTGTCGGCGGACTGCTCGAAGGCTTCGCGGCGAGGCGGAGTCGCCAGCGTCTTGGCCGAGAGGCAATTTGAGCAGTTCGCCGGGGCCTTCCGGCGTCGAGCGACGACTCGAGCTGAAATGCGGACAAGGAATCCATTGTTTAATTAAAACAAAGCATTGCGATGGTCCCAACGGATGTTTACGCAATGTGATTTCTGCCCAGTGCTCTGAATGTCAAAGTGAAGAAATTCAACCACGCGCGGGTAAACGGCGGGAGTAACTATGACTCTCTTAAGGTAGCCAAATGCCTCGTCATCTAATTAGTGACGCGCATGAATGGATTAACGAGATTCCAGCATCACTGTCTACTATCGGCGAAACCACGACCAAAGGAGCGGGCTTGGCGAGAATCGTGAGGAAAGAAGACCTGTTGAGCTTGACTCTAGTCAGACTTTGTGAAATGACTTGAGAGGTGTAGTATAAGTGGGGCGAAGGCGAAAGTGAAATACCACTACTTTTAACGTTATTTTACTTATTAGTGAATCGGAGGCGGGAGCCTTGCCCCTCTTTTTGGACCAGGCTTGCTTTGCGAGCCGATCGAGGCGAGAAGACATTGTCGGTGGGAGTTTGGTAGGCGGCACATCTGTTAAAAGATAGCGGTGTCTAAGATGAGCTCAGCGAGCAATCTCGTGTGGAGCGAAGGGTAAAAGCTCGTTTGATTACGATTTCCGATGTCACGAATCTGAGCCGTGAAAGCGTGGCCTAACGATCGCTAGACGCCGAATTGAAGCTAGAGGTGTCGAAAAAGTTACCACGAGGATAAGCGGCATGGCGACCAAGCGTTCATAAGCGGCGTTGCTTTTGATCCTTGATGTCGGCTCTTCCTATCATTGTGAAGCGAAATTCACCAAGTGTTGGATTGTTCACCCGCGATAGGAGCGTGGTGGGTTTAGGCGGTCGTGAGGCGAGTTAGTTTTACCCTGCGATGGCGATTAATATGATAGTAATTCAACCTGATGCGAGAGGCGGTTGATTCGCACGATTGGTCATCGCTTGGTTGAAAAGCGATGTGTGAAGCTCTGATGTCTTTGGATTATGGTGAAACGCCTCTAAGTCAGAATCCGGGCTAGAAGCGACGCATGCGCCCGCCGTCCGCTTGCCGACCCGCAGTAGGGGCCTCTGGCCCCCAAGGGCACGTGTCGTTGGCTAAGTCGCCGCGGCGGAAGAGTCGCGGCGACTGCCTTGAAGTACAATTTCCATCGAGCGGCGGGTAGAATCCTTTGCAGACGACTTAAATACGCGACGGGGTATTGTAAGCGGCAGAGTGGCCTTGCTGCCACGATCCGCTGAGATTCAGCCCTTTGTCGCTCCGATTAAATCCTCCCTCCCATCCATTCCATTTCTAGCTCTTTCGAATAGAGGTTTCGTTGTTGCTTCATTGAATCGCGCTAAGTGTTCGGATCTATACCGTCTAGGCCAAAATGGACGGCGGGCAACAACATAGGCGGCGAAGCGTAACATAGGCCGACGTCGACACAGGCAAAATGGGCCGACGTCCTAGCCAAGCGTGCAGCGACATAGGCCGACGGGCAGCGACATAGGCCGACGTCTTAGGCCAAAATGAGCCGACGCGCTGAAAATAGGCGACGGGCAAGCCAAGCGTCGCGGCGACATAGGTCGGCGTCTAGGCCAAAATGAGCCGGCAGCGAAAATAGGCGACGGGCAAGCCAAGCGTCGCGGCGACATGGGCGGCGTCCTAGGCCAAAGCGGCGGCCAGCTGAAATTAGGCCGGCGGGCAAGCCAAGCGTCGGCGACATGGCCGGCGTCCTAGGCCAAAATGAGCGGCAGCGAAAATAGGCGGCCGGGCAAGCCAAGCGTGCGGCGACATGGCGGCGTCCTGGGACAAAATGGTAAGCCTTGGCGAAATTAGGCGGCGGGCAAGCCAAGCGTCGCGGCGACATAGGCGGCGTGCTAGGCCAAAATGGGCCGACGGACAACAACATAGGCGGCGACGGGCAGCGACATAGGCCGACGGCGACATAGCCAAAATGGGGCGACATAGGCGGCGACATAGGCCAGCGTGCGGCGACATAGGCGGCCCAGCGACATAGGCCGGCGGCGTGCCGACTTGCGGCGACATAGGCCAGCGTGCGGCGACATAGGCGGCGAAGCGACATAAACCAAGCGTGCAGCGACTTAGGCGGCGAAGCGGCGACATAGGCGGCGTCCTAGGCCAAAATGGTAAGCGGCAGCTGAAAATAGGCGGCCAGGCGAGCTCGGCGTCTGGCGACATAGGTCGGCGTGCTAGGCCAAAATGGACCGGCGGGCAACAACATAGGCGGCGGGCAGCAACATAGGCGGCGTCGACATAGCCAAAATGGGGCGACATAGGCGGCGACATAGGCCAAGCGTGCGGCGACATGAGGCGGCGCGGCAAACTTGCGGCGACATAGGCCAAGCGTGCGGCGACATAAGCCGGCGAGCGGCGACATAGGCCAAGCGTCTGGCGACTTAGGCCGGCGGCGACATGGCCGGCGTCCTAGGCCAAAATGGGCGGCCTTGAAAAATAGGCGGCCAGGCGAGCTCGGCGTCTGGCGACATAGGTCGGCGTGCTAGGCCAAAATGGACGGCGGGCAACAACATAGGCCGGCGAGGCGCAACATAGGCCGGCGTCGACATAGCCAAAATGGGGCGACATAGGCGGCGACATAGGCCAAGCGTGCGTGACGACATAGGCCCAGCGGCGTGCGCGGCGACATGGCGGCGTGCTAGGCCAAAATGGGCGGCAGCGAAAATAGGCGGCAGGCGAGCTCGGCGTCTGGCGACATAAGCGGGCGTGCTAGGCCAAAATGGGCCGGCGGGCAACAACATAGGCCTACGGGCAGCAACATAGGCGGCGTCGACATAGCCAAAATGGGCGACATAGGCGGCGACATAGGCCAAGCGTGCGGCGACATAGGCGGCCCAGCGGCGCCGACTTGCGGCGACATAGGCCAAGCGTGCGGCGACATAAGGCGGCGAGCGACATAGGCCAAGCGTCGCAGCGACTTAGGCGGCGGGCGCGACATGAGCGGCGTCCTAGGCCAAAATGGGCGGCCAGCGAAAATAGGCGGCCAGGCGAGCTCGGCGTCTGGCGACATAAGCGGCGTGCTAGGCCAAAATGGGCCGACGAAGCGGCAACATAGGCGGCGAGCGGCAGCAACATGGCGGCGTCGACATATCCAAAATGGGCGACATAGGCCGGCGACATAGGCCAGCGTCGGCGACATAAGCGGCGGCGACATGGGCGGCAGCGAAAATAGGCGGCAGGCGGGGCGAAATGGGGCGACATGGCGACATGCAAAGTGAACATGCTCGTGCTTGACTTGTTAAGCATACATTCACAATCAAAGAATGTATAATATGAAAAATGAGGTTTTCGGTCCACGTCGTAACAAAGAACTTGAGACATGAACCAAATAGTCGCGCGTCTATTATGAGCGTTTTGACCAATGAGTGATCCCATTAGTTTTTATATAAAAATGTTGCCTTGGCGCTTCTAAGTCATTTATGAGCGAATCGGTTCCCTTTCGGTGCATGTTGGCACCTGAGCGCCCATTATGATTCTACGGCATAAACATATGCAGTCTGTCACTTGGATTTTTTTAAAGCATATATAAGGGTAGAGGTGTTGAAGGCACTTGAGGCGACTTTCGTTTTGGTGGTCATGTCTTGGCGCATAGTAGGGGCACACTTGTAGCGCATGGGCTCGTCCCGTGCTACGCTATCGGCGTCCTCAGCGCCGGCAGCGGCGACTCGCCGGCTGGAAGCGGGCGTGGTCGATCGTGGCGGATTATTAGTGAGACAAAGCGGCGCTTTCGTGTCGTGCGGTGAGTTCTAAACGCTGCTCCTCGTGGCAAGCTCTGGCGCGGCGCCGAGCTCGCCGGCGACCCGTCAGCGTCGTCTGGCCGGGCGGTCAGTGCCTTCTTCTCTACCCACGCGGCGAGCTGCGGGTTATCTATCGTGTCTAGCGGGACTTGCTCGACTTCCATTGTCGGCATTAGCGTGGCGCTCGGCATCGATGTCGGGCGTCGAAGCGGTGTTGGCAGCGGCGATAGAACGCATTGGGCGTCTGGCGCGTGAGTGGTGTTCGGCGTGTGCGGTTAGGTTGGATCCTGCTCGGCGGCGACCTCCTCGCCGCGTGCCATCTCGATTGTGGCGGCGGCGCGCTTGGGCTCGCTTCGGTCGGTTTCTGTCTTTGCATACCTAATGCCCGGCGTTATGCGTCTGTCGGTTGCCTTCGGCCTCGCATTCGTGTGCGGGTGAACGAAGCCGCCCTCGCGTCGCGTCGTCTCGCTTCGGTCGAGCGATGGCGCGGTAGCGGCGGTCGGACCCTCGGTTGATAAGCGCAGCGGGCATGGGGTCTCGCGGCTCACATGCGCCCGAGCGAGCAGCGCTCGCTACGGACGGCAGTCGCGCTCGCGTCGACCGGCGCGCCACGGGCGGAGTCGGGTTACGTCTGCAGCGACGCCGATGAGGATGCTACGGTTGATCACGCGGTAGTCATATGCTTGTCTCAAAGATTAAGCCCAGCATGTGTAAGTATGTACAAATTGGTGTGAAGCTGCGAATGGCTCATTCATCGATTATAGTTTGTTTGATGGTATCTACTACTCGGATAACCGTAGTAATTCTAGAGCTAATACGTGCAACAAACCCCGACTTCTGGAAGGGACGCATTTATTAGATAAAAGGTCGACGCGGGCTCTGCCCGTTGCTGCGATGATTCATGATAACTCGACGGATCGCACGGCCATCGTGCCGGCGACGCATCATTCAAATTTCTGCCCTATCAACTTTCGATGGTAGGATAGTGGCCTACTGTAACCCCCGTAGAATTCGGCCAGACGGGCGACGGACGGATGGGTGTCGATGGTCGTGATAGGCCTCGGCACTGGCCTATGTTGGCCAAGGCGCACGGCACCGATGAGGGCGTGCGTACTAAGGTCGTGGTTGACTCGGACAAACGGTTGGACGAGGGCAAGGCAGACCTTGGCAAGGGTCGTGTGATGCGACCAAGTCAAGGGGTGGGATGACTCGGCAGGCACGGGCTGGTCGAGGCAAGGCAACAACCTGGCAGAGGCGGTGCATGTGGGCAACGCATGGCACTGGCCGATGGCAGACGGACAAGGAAAGGACTCGACGGCATGGGCTGGTCGAGGGCCGAAGGGTGCGCAAGGTGTGGGCACGATGCGGGCAGGATGGCAAGGAAATGAGCCCAAGTGTTGGGGCAAAACCGCCTGAGGTGGGCCAGAATCATGGGCAGCAGAGAGGTGGGCCAGAGTCGGCCGAAATGAAGCGCGGATGTGGGACATGGCCGAGGCGTGCGGATCGGTGACCTGGCTGAGGCATGGATCGCTGAGATGGCAGCGGTTATGATCATGTGCGCCGCACATGGGCGAGGGTTATCCCCTAGGGCCCGCTCTTGCTGACGGTTATCTCCAAGTGCGGGCGGTTGAGGGAAACTGCCGAAGTGGGGAGTTGAGCTCCTGGTCATGGTCGACGGTTAAAGCACGTGTGCGCCGCGCGAAGCGGCAGTTATGCCAGTCGCGCCTTGGCGGCGATTCTGATCGATTCGCGGGTCATTGCGGGTGAAGGCGAAGCGTGGCGGCGGTTATGGAGCATGTCGCGGCACGTGGGGCAGTTACGCCCGTAAGCGCGCCGCGTGGCGGCAGTTTTCCCATTTTGGATGATTCTTGATGATGGGCAATGTGGCCTTCATTGTGGGCAAGTGGTTCCTTGATTTACGGCGGGCATGTGCACAGCGCCCTGTCCTTATAGCGCCAAAGGCAGATTTTCCCCTATAAATAGACTAGTGTGGGTAGGCATTAGTCATGAAGTCCAGAATTGGGAGAAATCTGAGTGACAAAAATGTAATCCTCCTAAGGGGGACCGAAATGGTTCCCCTAGGCACACAAATGGGTCGAGTGGCATAGATCAAAACGTAAGGGGTCGAGTGGCAGTATGTCAAGTGAGGGTCCATGGGGAAACTTACTTGTGTGGGCTGTGAAAGGCACTTACGGGTTGTGGGTTGTGAAAGATCCTAAGGGTTGTGTGTGCGGTTGCAGACCAGACTTGGTGGCAGCGGCCCAGGAGCCATGTGTATGGGCGCATAGCAGCGATAAAGTTCAAGCGGAGTCAGCCGAAGTCGGCTCTGGGCCGGACAGCGTCACGGTTGTCGGTGGACCAACGTGCGATGTTGGTGATGTTCGATCGACCTTGGGGCCAAACGGATTGGCCAGCCATGGGGTCGAAGTGTTCGGTCAGCCTTGGGGCTAAGTTGATCAAACGATCAGTGTGGGCGCGCGGCAGCGGAGAAATCAAAGTTGGTCGACCATGGGGTGAATTGCAAGGCAGTTGCGAGTTGGCGTCGAGGCGATTAGCGTGTTGAATGTCGATCGTTGTTCTTGTAGCCTCTGTACATAGGAGTCCTTTGTATTATTTTGGTAATAATAAAAGGTTGGGCTTTGCCGTAAACGTTGTGTTAGTTTATTTTACTTGCGCCTTAAAATGTTCTAAGTGTGGGGCCAGGAGTTTTGGAAAGTGAAGTTGGTGAAAAAGTTTGCCGTACAGGGTGAACTCGCGAAAAATCACCCCTGTAACAATTGGTATCAAAGCACAGGACGTCGGCATTGCGAACGTTGGCGGTTGGAAGTTCAAGCACTAGATCTGGGGCAGAAGCGAACGGAGGGAGGCGTTGGACGTAAAAGTTCAACAAAATTGGGGCAGTATGGTCTTCTTTGATGAGAGTACTGGCTCATTGGTGACTTTGGCTAAGATCTATGTTAAGATCGAAGCCAAGGTGTTGCACAACAAGTGTCTGGAATGCAGGCAAGGGCGGAATGAAGTGAAGGCAGAACTGGAGAGACCTTCCAAGAGCAAATTGCGGCTGAATAGCTCAATGTGGGTGATGCGGAAATTCCTAGGAACAAGGCGGAATTCGGCAAAGGTAAATTGCTGAACTTGTTTAGGCCTGGGTGGGCCGAGAGTTGTCCAAATCATGTTTTTGGGTTGTCGCAAGGTTGGCTGGAAACGTTCTTTATGGGAAGGACGGGGCATGGTTGCTGTTTTATTCAAACCGCACGCTAAGCGCAGGTTCAGATGGGAATGGACGGGAAAGTAGTAAGTGGTGATGGCGGGCGAAGCTACTTACACTTTCATCCATGTCCATGTTGCTGCAATATTCGGGCGATGAAAGAAGTCCGAAATTACAAGCGTTGGTCGCTTGTGGGGTCTGATTTTGGGAAACAAAATTAGGCTAAAATCTGCCTAGTTCGAGACGGAGGTAAGGGGCAAGGTTGCTGGCTTATAGTTTCGAAAGGCGTAGGAAACGCGGGCAGGGACGCAAATGAAAAAATTGCGTTGATCAAGTTGCTGGCTGTTTGAAGCAGAAGTTAGGGGCATGTGTGTTCTTGCTTTTGTTTCAAAAGGCATAAAACCTTGAGTGGTGGCGCATGTCGGTCGCGATGGAATCTACCTTGTTGCGAAGCTGGATTGGGCGACATGGTATATGTTCGGCCTCACTGTTTCGTAAGGCGTGGGATGCTGGCAGTAGCTTACACCGATATGCAATATCATGGTGTGTTGAACCTAGAAAAAAATGGTTCATACTGGACCAAGGAAGTGGTTCAGATTGTAAGTAATCTTGCTTACAACGTTGAAGTTGTCGGGATGAAGAGTAATTCCTTACTTTCCATGGGAGTTCGTGTAGCTTGTTGCGGATATGCTGAAAATCCGGGCAGGAATATTCGAAGAGGAGCCTTGACTGTGTGGCCAACAGTCTGGAGGGCAAGGTTCGAAGAGGGTCCTGGTCGTCGGTGCTTGGTATTAGACAAGGCGTACAGAACGTGAAGGCATGGGAAAGGGAGCAAATGGCATGGGCTGTTTGAGAGAAGGGTATTTCATCGGCGGCAATTCAATGGTTAAGGTGGAGCAAATCACCTTAAATCTGTTCGACGAGGACGTCGAGTTCAATTGGTGTGGGTGGTTTGTAACCCCCGTAGAATTCGGCCAGACGGGCGACGGACGGATGGGTGTCGATGGTCGTGATAGGCCTCGGCACTGGCCTATGTTGGCCAAGGCGCACGGCACCGATGAGGGCGTGCGTACTAAGGTCGTGGTTGACTCGGACAAACGGTTGGACGAGGGCAAGGCAGACCTTGGCAAGGGTCGTGTGATACGACCAAGTCAAGGGGTGGGATGACTCGGCAGGCACGGGCTGGTCGAGGCAAGGCAACCTTGGCAAGGGGCGGTGCATGTGGGCGCGCGTAGCCGGCGATGGCAGACGGACAAGGAAAGGACTCGACGGCATGGGCTGGTCGAGGGCCGAAGGGTGCGCAAGGTGTGGGCACGATGCGGGCAGGATGGCAAGGAAATGAGCCCAAGTGTTGGGGCAAAACCGCCTGTTGGCTGGGCCAGAATCATGGACAGCCTTGAGGTGAATGGCCAGTCGGTGAAAATGAAGCGCGGATGTGGGACATGGCCGAGGCGTGCGGATTGGTGACCTGGCTGAGGCATGGATCGCTGAGATGGCAGCGGTTATGATCATGTGCGCCGCACATGGGCGACGGTTATGCCCATGGGCGCGCACATGGCGACGGTTATCTCCATTTGCGGGCGGTTGAGGGAAACTGCCGAAGTGGGGAGTTGAGCTCCTGGTCATGGTCGACGGTTAAGGCACGTGTGCGCGCCGCGAAGCGGCAGTTATGCCAGTGCGCGCCTTGGCGGCGATTCTGATCGATTCTGCGGGTCATTGCGGATGAAGGCCGAAACGTGGGTGACGGTTATGGAGCATGTGCGCGGCACATGGGACGGTTACGCCCATGGCGCGCACATAGCGACGGTTTTTCCCCATTTTCGGATGGTTGCTGATGATGGGCGATGTGGCCTTCATTGTGGGCAAGTGGTTCCTTGATTTCTGGCCAGGCATGTGCCTGGCACGCCCCCTGTCCCCTTGTAACTGCCAAAGGCAGATTTTCCCCTATAAATAGACTAGTGTGGGTAGGCATTAGTCATCAAGTCCAGAATTGGGAGAAATCTGAGTGACAAAAATGTAATCCTCCTAAGGGGGACCGAAATGGTTCCCCTAGGCACACAAAGAGGGTCGAGTGGCAGAGATCAAAACGTGAGGGGTTGAGTGGCAGCATTTCAAGTGAGGGTCCATGGGGAAACTTACTTGTGTGGGCTGTGAAAACCTTACGGGTGTGCTGTGAAAGATCCTAAGGGTTGTGTGTGCGGTTGCAGACCAGACTTGGTGGCAAGCAGAACTGAGCCAGCCATGTGTATGGGCGCATGGCAACAGTAAAGTTCAAGGCGGGTCAGCCAAGAGTGGCTCTGGGCGGGACGGCGTCGGATTGTCGGTGGACCAACGTGCGATGTTGGTGATGTTCGATCGACCTTGGGGCCAAAGCGGATTGGCCACCATGGGGTCGAAGTGTTAGTCGACCTTGGGGCTAAGTTGATCAAACGATCGGTGTGGGCGCTGGCAGCGGAGAAATCAAAGTTGGTCGACCATGGGGTGAATTGCAAGGCAGTTCGAGTTGGCGTCGGGCAGATTGGCGTGTTGAATGTCAGTCGTTGTTCTTGTAGCCTCCTGTACATAGGAGTCCTTTTGTATTATTTTGGTAATAATAAAAAGGTTGGGCTTTGCCCGTAAACGTTGTGTTCTGTTTATTTTACTTGCTGCCTTAAAATGTTCTATGTGTGGGGGACCGAGTTTTTGGAAGGCTGAAGTTGGCTGAAAAGCTGGCTGCCGTGCAGGGTGAACTCGCGAAAAATCACCCCTGTAACACCTACCATGGTGGTGACGGGTGACGGAGAATTAGGGTTCGATTCCGGAGAGGGAGCCTGAGAAACGGCTACCACATCCAAGGAAGGCAGCAGGCGCGCAAATTACCCAATCCTGACACGGGGAGGTAGTGACAATAAATAACAATACCGGGCTCTTTGAGTGCAGTAATTGGAATAGTACAATCTAAATCCCATGCGAGGATCCATTGGAGGGCAAGTGCGGTGCCCGGTAGCGGTAATTCGGCTCGATAGCGTATATTTAAGTTATTTGCGATTAAAAAGCTCGTAGTTGGACTTTGGGATGGGTCGGCCGGTCCGCCTCGCGGTGTGCGTCGATGCGTCTCGTCCTCTGCCGGCGATGCGCTCTGGCCTTAATTGGCGGGTCGTGCCTCGTATTTATTACTGAAGAAATTAGAGTGCTCAAAGCAAGCCTACGCTCGTATACATTAGCATGGGATAACATTATAGGATTTGGTCCTATTCGTTGGCGCCGGGATCGGAGTAATGATTAACGAGGGCGATCGGGGCATTCGTATTTCATAGTCGGTGAAATTCTTGGATTTATGAAGGCGAACAAGCTGCGAAAGCATTTGCCAGGATGTTTTCATTAATCAGAGCGAAAGTTGGGGGCTCGAAGGCGATCGAATACCGTCCTAGTCTCGACCATGCGATGCGAGCCGAGGATCGGCGGATGTTGCTTTAGGACTCATGGCACCTTATGAAATCAAAGTTTTTGGGTTAGGGAGTATGGTCGCAAGGCTGAAACTTAAAGGAATTGACGGAAGGGCACCACCAGGAGTGGAGCCTGCGGCTTAATTTGACTCAACACGGGGAAACTTACCAGGTCCAGACATAGTAAGGATTGACAGACTGAGAGCTCTTTCTTTTTTTTTTTTGGGTAAATAAATGATATATTGCAAAAATCAGATGATAACATCGTTCATTGAGGGGTCTCAAGCCTCAACGTGGAAAACAACAATAAATAATAAACTCAAGGGGGGCGGGTACACTCAATGGTGTATGTACATGTGGGAAATAATCTGTAAATAACACGATAAGTAGCTAGCTTAACTCTAGCTATAACATCATCCTCAGTCGCGGAAGTCTCATCGAATATCAATGCATTCCTGGCCTTCCAAATCTCAAACACAACAATGCAAAAGGCAAGGAGTACAACCTTTGATCTCATCCTCGTTCGGTGCTCTTCTTTATCCAGCAGTCTTTCTCGGCCAGTGGACATCTCGCGTCTAATTCGGCCATGCGAATATGCCTCAAATCACTGCTGAGCAGCATTCAAAGAACAAATGAGTAGTGTCTCGACCGTGCTGCGAACCCGCGACTAACATCCTCGAGTTGAGATACGAGGCGTATCTCTAGTAGCTAGGCGTCTCAGCAAAGTAAGCCATCACAGTGAAAGAATACTTGGCGGGATGTATCCTTTCAAATCACGAGACATCCGGGGCTTGCGTTCCCTCTTGGGCGTAGGACATCATAGACAAGCCCGTATCGATGCGCCGTCAACCTGACACCTCTCTAGTCCGTCAATGTCGCCTCATGTTGCCAAAAATCTGCGTGAACTGTCCGGATACGCGTAACTTCTTGAGCGATGTGAGTCCTCGTACTGACGGTATAGCTCCATATCGAATGTCCCCTCAAATAATGCGAATTCACCCACTTCACCGCAAAGAATCCGGCGTTCTTGTGAAATAACCAAATGGGCCGTGATAGTAAGGCGCGGTTCCATGCTAATATCCGTGAGGCGAGACCACCCTCCGCTTGCGGAACACAAACATCATCCCAAGCGACACGGGCTAGCCTCCCCACAGGCGAAGACATGCTTTGAGCGTGCCTTATTAAGCAGTGGTATGAAGCGGAAAGGCCGGAACCAAAATCCTTCCACTCCACGAATAGCGGACCGAATGAGCTCAAGTTTCCGGCATAGGATAGTGAATGATGCCCCCGTTCCGTATGTACGGAAATGGCATCGATGAAGGCAAAGTGACCCGACTGAAGCGAAAGTGGAGCCAATGGTACCCCGGTAGCGGGAAATGACCCTCAGAATCCAACCACATCGATGATCAAATCGGCTAACAGTGTACTCTGCCAAATAAATAGAAGACTTGGCGGGATTCAGACAGACCAGAAACCGCCTCGAGTTCTCAAGACTCTCCATTAGTACATGACCAAGCGTGGCCCCACGGCAAATAACATGAGATCATCGCAAAGGCAAGATGTGTAATGCCCAAGCGCACTTAGGATGAAAGTTGAACCCGGATCTTGTAGTCTTCAACCTCAGCAACCTAGAAAAGTACTCAATACAAAGGATGAACAAAGTAGGGGACATAGGATCACCTTGCCTCGGCGCGTTCACCAGAAATAGCGTGAAGTTCACCATTTATGGATATAGAAAATGATGGCGTAGTGACACGTTCATGACCCGTCACAAATCTGTCAGGAACCCAAGACCACGCAAGCGAATCGAGAAAACCCGAATCTGTGTCAAATGCTTTAGGAGATCAACCATTAGCATCGCCTTGGTGAAGTCCGCGTCTGTTGTACCCGGCAAGTTCTGAGCAATGAACACGTTGTCTACCAAGTTCGTCGTACAAGCGCACCTTGGCACTCATTTACAATAGTGGGCATGAAAGCGGACATGCGGTTTGCAAGAATTTTGTAATGATCTTATAAACCACATTAGTAAGGCGATTGAATGAAATCACTAACGCCAGATTCGTCCGTCTTGGGAAGAAGTGCAATGATGGTGTGATTTAGTTGTTTGATAGGACACGTCGAAGAACTCGAACACGAACTCATCGCGTCAGGCCTCTCAGCGTGTCTTGAAAAATGCGAGCGAAAAACCATCGGGCGGAGCTTGTCATTACAATATCAAATAACGCATCATGAACCTCCTTCTCGATCCGCGGCTGTAGAGCATCACGGTCATCATCGCAAGTTTGACCCCGAATCAAATCGGCGGATCAATAGGCTCGATTCGCGAAGTACCAGCGGTTCTTGTAGAAATCAACAAGCAAATCGGCCACTCGTGAGATGAAGTGCGCGTGCCATCCTCCTTGACAAGATAAGAATAGCACTCCTCACATTGTTGCCTTAATCATCTTTGTGAAAGTACTTGGAGCTTATCACGCCGCCAAGTGCCTAGATCGAGCGTTTTGTTGCAAGAAGTGCCTTTCTGCTTCAATTAATACAGCGGCCTTGGCTCTCAAATCACCAACCTTAGCCTTCAAATTTTCATTCAAAGGATCATTCATATGCTCGTCTTGCTTGAACTCCAAATTTGCGCGTTGGCCTTTGAGCGATACCCCGTAAGCATTAGCATTGATTCCCAGCGGCTTTCAAAGACTTTAACTTCGTAACCGCCGTCTTGGCGGTCCGTCACGTATTGGTTCCAACGAGTCGGTATGCTATCAAAAGAAGGATGAGTAAGCCACATATTCAGAAACTTAAACGGACGATTACCTCTGGCAGAAGACGTGATCACGGAGGTTATCGCGAGGCGATGGTCGGCAGGTTCCATAGGCAAATAAGTGGTGAACAATCCAAGCTTAAATCACTCCAATCTTTGGTTCATCAAGACCTATCGATTTGGACCAAATGGAACCATTCGTCCAAGTGAAATCGACCACGAAGCGAGCATCGGACGATCCATGCAACATAAAATCACGAAGATCTTTGAGCGTGGCGAGAAGGCGGACCTCTACCTTGTCTGAGTGGAGCAATAAGAGTTAAAGTCACCTAGAATCATCCATGGCTCAACAATACTTGTACCTATGAGTAAGATGATCCATAGTTTCTTAGATCTGTGACACTATACAGGGTACACAAATGTGGCAAGAAGCGATACGAGTCACGGTACATCGTGCGTGAACATGGACATCTTTGTGAGTCCATACCAATCACCTCGACTTACTGGGCGGATCCCAAAGTAATAGCATTCTACCGCGTCTATGAAGTCAATATTGAACAAGATTTCCAAGCGGGAAATCTTTGGCGAAAGCGTCTTAAGTCTAGCTCGAGTGAACTTTGTCTCTATCAAACACCTATAGCCACCGAGTGTTCTTTGGGCAATCCTACACACTAGTGATTGTGTGGCTGCTCTATCGGCGTCATAAAGACCGGACATTCCAACATAGTACCTTCGTCTAGAAACAAAGGAGGATGTGGCTCCTCCGCCACTGGTGACTACTTTGCCTTTATTCTTTTGAAGTGACCTCCTGCCACTCCTTCGCGTTAGCACAGTCACAAATATCCATGCTGTCACGCCGTCCAGCTCGGATCTGCACTGTAATGGGGGTAGAAGTCTATTAGAACCCTACGGCACAGTCACCCAGTCACCTCTTGTCCTAACACCACTATGGTGGTATTAGCATCATTCTGTCACGTACTCCCATGACTAGTGTTACCTCTCGACCGCCGGCGAGGACATGCGGAATCGGACTTTGCGTACCTCGGAGGCGATCGGTGATTCGGCTTGTGGAGCAGTCTTGTTAGCAGCTGCATTCATGGAACCCTGTGGTATGAAGAGAGGGTTCGAAACAACCTCCATTCTGTCCGTGACCCCAGCAACATGCGATTACGCAAAGTGCGTGAATGTACAATTTCCATGACTCTCCGTTAACAACTTCTTGCAAGTGGTTATGTCAGAACATAGAACAATGATAGCAATAGTCGGATAATTCTCATACTTAACATACGAGCGTCGTCTGTTATCGGGCATACAAACTCGAACTCGTGGCGGGCTCGCACTTGCGTCGATCTCAATCAAAACACGTGCATAGTTCATCTTTGTTACGTCCTTAGTAAAATGATCCGTATAAAGGGCTTGCCTATCTGGCGCAATTTACTAAGTCGAAGCACTCGGTGATAGCGGGACATCTTTCAATTCTACCCAGCCGGAATGATAGTGAGCATGTCATCGGTGAGCATCGTGCCTTTTCAACCGAACTTTAACATCAAGGTCTTGCCATAGACCATATATGGTCCATGGAATACCTTGATCATATCCTCCTCTGCGTGAGCGAAAGATGGTCAACCTGCGCGTGGGTATGATTCTACACTTAACTCCCAACTTGACAATGGAATTGAGTGCATCTCTGCTGAAGCGGACGGTGAAACCCCGATGAGACAATGGCCCCAGTTTCAACAAAGGAACCGTCGGTGGTGTCAAGCTTAACATACTCATCCTTGCTCAATGAAGTCAAGTTTCATACCCTTCTCCTCTAACCTCGAACCCGCAAACATACCGGCATATGTTTTCTTAGTCTTGCCCACATTTGCATCAATAGTAGCCTTAGGAATATTCGTCAAATCAATAGCCATATCAGTGAGTTGATCATCGCATTATGTGTAGAATGATCCAAGTTACGCTCTGAGCTTGAACCGACCGCCATGACCCGTGACCGATGTGGGCCCGATGGGGCGAAGCCCATTCTTGCCTTCAGCGTGTTGGGCCCCGAGACGATGGCATCCGCCCGACAACCCGCTTCTCCTGGCGGTCATCACCGCTACTGGTCTGCCGACCGCCTTCCGCGACCGCGGGCCGCGAACCGATGTGGGCGAATTTCATCCGCGACAGGCGGCAACCTTATCCTCGCTCGGCAGCGCATTACAGCCCCAGCTCACCGCTACGACGTGACCTCGCGCCGGAATCACACAGGCCTGGCGTGCCGCGCTAACCCTAGGGTTTCTGCGCGCGCGCCGAACCACAGGGTTTCGGCGCGCCGCCACACCAACGCCAATTCCGTCGATCTAACTCGTGAGTTCAAGAATTGCATTCTTGATGCTTGAATCAATCAACTTCCATTGCCGTTGATAGGAGCGTTAATGGCGTCAAACTGCAATATTTTAGTGATTGCACCTTCGCCGCGTGAACTACGAGATTGTCGGTTTTTCCACCCACCACTTCCATTCCTTGAATATTCTCATCATGAACTGCTGAGCATTCATGCTACTTTGAGCAAAACTAGGAGCAAACACGGTGCGATCGCGTCGTCGTCGAAAGATCGTTGTTTGGGACACCTGCAACCATGTTTTTAACGTGCATGGTTTCGACTCTTTACCCGTTCATGTATCATCTTGATGGTATTATCATCAACAACCTTCTGAGAACAACTCTTCTTTCGGTGCGTGCACCATGGCCGTCGGATCCATGACTCGGGCGCAAATTCTCACCGCGTCGATCGGATATGTACTCATTTTCTTCTTAATGGACTTCACGCCATCGACGTACCCCCCTCACTAACACCGGAAACACCCTTAGACTTGCCCATGACATGAGACAAGTTTAGAACGTATCAAACTTCAACCACGGAACCAAACAAAGGGCGAAAAAACAAGAATCTTGAACTTCTTGAATATTAAGTGATTATCACGATGAATATTGTTAAAGATGGACAATAAACAACGTAAATAAACCACAAAATAATCTTCAAATAACCGCAACAAACAATAGGAAACCGTGTTCTTGAGTTCTTGAAATAATTCTTGAATCTTGAATTATTTCTTGAATCTTGAATGACAAAAACGCACGGATACCTTAACAAATTAAGAACCAAATCGAACCACTTCTTGAATCTTGATTCTTGGCCGAAATCTTGAACCCTAAAATTCAAGAACTTCGCGCAAACTTCACCAAAAGCGTGACCAAATTAAACAAGGAAAGTTCTATCAATCAATCACGCGTTCAATCCGTGATGAAGGGAAGGAAAACATGAAGATTACGTGACAAATTGGTGGAAAATCAAAGGAAAGAGACAATTTTAGTGTAAGCCCTAGGCAAAAGCGTTGAGGCGTTTTGTCTAGTGAGAGAACTTCTCTCTAACTTTACTCACGAGCTCTTTCTTGATTCTATGGGTGGTGGTGCATGGCGTTCTTAGTTGGTGGAAGCGATTTATGCAGTTAATTAGTTAACGAGCGAGACCTCGACTGCTAACTAGCTATGCGGAGGTATCCCTCATGACGACTTCTTAGAGGACTACGGCCTTTTAGGCGCGGAAGTTTGAGGCAATAGCAGTGCAGTGATGCCGCTTAGATGTTACGGGCGCCGCGCTACTGCGATGTATTCAGCGAGTTTATAGCCTTGGTAAGCGGGCGGGTAATCTTTGAAATTTCATCGTGATGGGGATAGATCATTGCAATTGTTGGTCTTGGCGAGGAATTCCTAGTAGCGCGAGTCATCGGCTCGCGTTGACTACGTCCACGCCGCTTTGTACACACCGCGTCGCTCCTCTGGATTGAATGATCGGTGAAATGTTGGATCAGCGGCGGCGGTTATTGCTGCCGCGGCGTCGCGAGAAGTCCATTGAACCTTATCATTTAGAGGAAGGAGAAGTCGTAACAAGGTTTCCGTAGGTGAACCTGCGGAAGGATCATTGTCGAAACTGCGCGTGAAGCGACCCGCGAACACGTTTTAGCAGGGGGCAGCGCGAAGCGGTCGCCCTCGCCCGCGCGTTCCCCTCCGTCCGGCCGGCCTTGTGCGGCGGCGACAACGAACCCGGCGGAAGCGTAAAGGAATAAATTGAGGGCGGCCGCCTCTCGCGAGGAAGGCGTGCTTCTTTGAAACTGAAGCGACTCGGCAGCGGATATCTCGGCTCGCGCCGATGAAGAGCGTGGCGAAATCGATACTTGGTGTGAATTGCGAGAATCCGTGAACCGCCGAGTCTTTGAGCGCAAGTTGCGCCCGGCCGTCGGGCGAAACGCGTCTGCTGGCGTCACGCATCCGTCGCCCCGCGCCGCGCCCCGCTCGAGGGCGCGGCCTTGGCGAAGCTTTAACCTCCGTGCGCCGGGCTCGCGGCTGGCCTAAATCACGAGTCCACGTCGGCGGGCGTCGCGGCATGTGGTGGTTGTGACCCGGCTCTCGTAGTCTGCGCGGCGTCGCGCGTTGAACTCCGGACCCTCTTTGCGCTCGCGCGCTCAAGCCGCGACCAGTCGGCGGGACTACCGTGAGTTTAAGCATATCAATAAGCGGAGGAAAAAGAAACTTACAAGATTCCCTAATGTGGCGGCGAAGCGAGCAGCCCGACCTTAGAATCAG
>JAQGDG010000335.1:137500-142500 GCA_029844215.1 Przewalskia tangutica
GAATTGAAGCTAGAGGTGTCGAGAAAAGTTACCACGAGGATAAGCGGCTTGTGGCGTGGCGTTCATAGCGGCGTTGCTTTTGATCGCCGATGTCGGCTCTTCCTATCATTGTGAAGCGAAATTCACCAAGTGTTGGATTGTTCACCCACGATAGGGAGCGTGGTGGGTTTAGGCGAGTCGTGAGGCGAGTTAGTTTTACCCTGCGATGGCGATTGTCGCGATAGTAATTCAACCTGATGCGAGAGGCGGTTGATTCGCACAATTGGTGGTCATCGGCTTGGTTGAAAAGCGATGTGTGAAGCTCTGATGTCTTTGGATTATGGTGAGCGCCTCTAAGTCGAATCCGGGCTAGAAGCGACGCATCGCCGCCGTCAGCTTAGGACCAGCGATGAGGCCTCTGGCCCCGAGGGCGCGTGTCGTTGGCTAAATCGCCTTGCGGAAGAGTCGGCGGCGCCTTGAAGTACAATTTCCATCGGCGGCGGGTAGAATCGCTGCGAGCGACTTAAATCTGTGACGGGGTATTGTAAGCGGCGAGTGGCCTTCTTTGCCACGATCCGTGGTCGACCACTGTCGCTCAGATTAAATCCTCCCTCCATCCATTCCATTTCTAGCTCTTTCGAATAGAGGTTTAGTTGTTGCTTCATTGAGATCGCGCTAAGTGTTCGGATCTATACCGTCCTAGGCAAAATGGACGGCGGCGCAACATAGGCCGGCGAAGCGTAACATAGGCGGCGTCGACGCCGGCAAAATGGTAGGCGTCTAGCCAAGCGTCGCGGCGACATAGGCGACGAGCGGCGACATAGGCCGGCGTCTTAGGCCAAAATGAGCGGCCAGCGAAAATAGGCCGGCGGGCAAGCCAAGCGTCGCGGCGACATGGGTCGGCGTCCTAGGCCAAAATGGTAAAGCGGCCTGAAAATAGGCGACGGGCAAGCCAAGCGTCGCGGCGACATAGGCGGCGTCTAGGCCAAAGCGGCGGCCAGCTGAAATTAGGCGGCGGGCAAGCCAAGCGTGCGGCGACATGGCCGGCGTCCTAGGCCAAAATGGTAGCCAGCTGAAAATAGGCGGCGGGCAAGCCAAGCGTCGCGGCGACATGGCCGGCGTCTGAGGACAAAATGAGCGGCAGCCTGAAATTAGGCGACGGGCAAGCCAAGCGGGCAGCGACATAGGCCGACGTGCTAGGCCAAAATGGACCGACGGGCAACAACATAGGCCGACGGGCAGCAACATAGGCGGCAGCGACATAGCCAAAATGGGGCGACATAGGCGGCGACATAGGCCAAGCGTGCGGCGACATGTGGCCCAGCGGCGACATAGGCCGGCGGCGCCGACTTGCGGCGACATAGGCCAAGCGTGCGGCGACATAGGCCGGCGGCGACATAGGCCAAGCGTCACGGCGACTTAGGCGGCGAGCGGCGACATGGCCGGCGTCTAGGCCAAAATGGGCGGCAGCGAAAATAGGCCAGGCGAGCTCGGCGTCGCGGCGACATAGGTCGGCGTGCTAGGCCAAAATGGGCCGGCGGGCAACAACGCCGGCGGCGAGGCGGCAACATAGGCGGCGTCGACATAGCCAAAATGGGCGACATAGGCGGCGACATAAACCAAGCGTGCGGCGACATAGGCGTGGCGGCGCCGACTTGCGGCGACATAGGCCAAGCGTGCGGCGACATAGGCCGGCGAGCGGCGACATAGCCAAGCGTCGCGGCGACTTAGGCCGGCGAGCGGCGACATAGGCGGCGTCTGAGCCAAAATGGGCGGCAGCGAAAATAGGCGGCCAGGCGAGCTCGGCGTCGCGGCGACATAGGTCGACGTGCTAGGCCAAAATGGACCGACGGGCAACATAGGCGGCGAGGCGGCAACATGGCCGGCGTCGACATAGCCAAAATGGGGCGACATAGGCGGCGACATAGGCCAAGCGTCGCGGCGACATAGGCCGTAGCGTGTGGCGGCGACATAGGCGGCGTGCTAGGCCAAAATGGGCGGCAGCGCGAAAATAGGCGGCAGGCGAGCTCGGCGTCGCGGCGACATAAGCGGGCGTGCTAGGCCAAAATGGGCCGGCGGGCAACAACGCAGGCCTACGAGGCAGCAACATAGGCGGCGTCGACATAGCCAAAATGGGGCGACATAGGCGGCGACATAGGCCAAGCGTCGCGGCGACATAGGCCGTGGCGGCAAACTTGCGGCGACATAGGCCAAGCGTGCGGCGACATAGGCGAGCGGCGACATAGGCCAAGCGTCGGCGGCTTAGGCGACGGCGGCGACATAAGCGGCGTCCTAGGCCAAAATGGCGGCGGCGAAAATAGGCGGCAGGCGAGCTGGCGTCGCGGCGACATAAGCCCGGCGTGCTAGGCCAAAATGGGCGGCGAAGCGGCAACAACGTAGACGGGCGGCAACATAGCCGGCGTCGACATATCAAAATGGGGCGACATAGGCGACGACGCAAACATAGCGCGACATGGCGCGGCGACATGGGCCGACAGCGAAAATAGGCGCCAGGCGGGGGCGAAATGGGCGACATAGGCCGACATGCAAAGTGAACATACTCGTGCTTGACTTGTTAAGCATACATTCACAATCAAAGAATGTATAATATGAAAAATGAGGTTTTGGTCCACGTCGCCAACAAAGAACTTGAGACATGAACCGAATAGTCGCGTAGTCTATTATGAGCGTTTTGACCAATGAGTGATCCCATTAGTTTTTATATAAAAATGTTGCCTTGGCGCTTCTAAGTCATTTATGAGCGAATCGGTTCCCTTTCGGTGCATGTTGGCACCTGAAGCGCCCGTTATGATTCTCTGGCATAAACGTATGCAGTCTGTCACTTGGATTTTTTTAAAGCATATATAAGGGTAGAGGTGTTGAAGGCACTTGAGGCGACTTTCGTTTTGGTGGTCATGTCTTGGCGCATAGTAGGGGCACGCTTGCGCGCATGGGCTCGTCCCGTCTTCTACGCTATCGGCGTCCTCAGCAGCCGGCGGCGACTCGGCGGCCCAAGCGGCGTGGTCGATCGTGGCGGATTATTAGCGAGACAAAGCGGCGCTTTCGTGTCGTCGCGGTGAGTTCTAAACGCTGCTCCTCGTGGCAAGCTCTAGGCGCCCGGCGCCTGAACTCGCCGGCGACCGTCGGCGTCCGTCTGGCCGGGCGGTCGAGTGCCTTCTTCTCTACCCCACGAGGCGGGCTGCGGGTTATCTATCGTGTCTAAGCGGGACTTGCTCGACTCATAGCTTGTCGGCATTAGCGGCGCTCGGCATACTGATGTCGGGCGTCGGGGCGGTGTTCAGCAGCGGCGATAGAAGCGTTGGGCGTCTGGCGCGTGAGTGGTGTTCGGCGTGTGCGGTTAGGTTGGATCCTGCTCGGCGGCGACCTCCTCGCCGCGTGCCATCTCGATTGTGAAGCGGCGCGCTTGGGCTCGCTTCGGAGTCGGTTTCTGTCTTTGCATACCTAATGCCGGCGTTATGGCGTCTGTCGGTTGCCTTCGGCCTCGCGCATTCCGTGTGCGGGCTGAACCAGAAGCCGCCCTCGCGTCCGCGTCGTCCTCGCTTCGGTCGAGCGATGGCGCGGCGGCGGCGGTCGGACCCCAGTTGATAAGCGCAGCGGGCATGGGGTCTCGCGGCTCGCATGCGCCCGAGCGAGCAGCGCTCGCTACGGACGGCAGTCGCTCGCGTCGACCGGCCGCGCCCTTTGGGCGGAGTCGGGTTAAACGTCGCGACGCCGATGAGGATGCTACGGTTGATCTGCGGTAGTCATATGCTTGTCTCAAGATTAAGCCATGCATGTGTAAGTATGAACAAATTGATTTGTGAAGCTGCGAATGGCTCGTTAAATCGATTATAGTTTGTTTGATGGTATCTACTACTCGGATAGCGTAGTAATTCTAGAGCTATCGTGCAACAAACCCGACTTACGGAAGGGCGCATTTATTAGATAAAAGGTCGGCGCGGGCTCTGCCGTTCTTTGCGATGATTCATGATAACTCGGCGGATCGCGCGGCCGTCGTGCGGCGGCGCGTCGTTCAAATTTACGCCTATCAACTTTCGATGGTAGGATAGTGGCCTACCATGGTGGTGACGGGTGACGGAGAATTAGGGTTCGATTAGGAGAGGAGCACGGCGGCTACCACGTCGAGGAAGGCGGCGTAGCGCAAATTACCCAATCGACGCGGGAGGTAGTGACAATAAATAACAATCTGGGCTCTTTGAGTGCAGTAATTGGAATAGTACAATCTAAATCCCTTGCGAGGATCCATTGGAGGGCAAATGCGGTGCCCGGCGCGCGGTAATTCGGCTCGATAGCGTATATTTAAGTTGTTGCGATTAAAAAGCTGCGTAGTTGGACTTTGGGATGGGTCGGCGGTCCGCCTCGCGGTGTGCATCGATCGTCTCGTCCTGCTGCCGGCGATGCGCTCACGGCCTTAATTGGCGAGTCGTGCCTCGTATTTGTTACTGAAGAAATTAGAGTGCTCAAAGCAAGCCTACGCTCGTATACATTAGCGTGGGATAACATTATAGGATTTGGTCCTATTACGTTGGCGCCGGGATCGGAGTAATGATTAACGAGGGCGATCGGGGCATTCGTATTTCATAGTCGGTGAAATTCTTGGATTTATGAAGGCGAACAAGCTGCGAAAGCATTTGCCAAGGATGTTTTCATTAATCAGAGCGAAAGTTGGGGGCTCGAAGGCGATCGAGATACCGTCTAGTCTCGACCATAAGCGATGCCGAGCCGAGGATCGGCGGATGTTGCTTTTAGGACTCATGGCGCTTATGAAATCAAAGTTTTTGGGTTAGGGAAGTATGGTCGCAATTTGAAACTTAAAGGAATTGTGGAAGGGCACCACGGGAGTGGAGCTGCGGCTTAATTTGACTCAACAGAAACTTACGAGTCGGACATAGTAAGGATTGTGGTGAGAGCTCTTTCTTGATTCTATGGGTGGTGGTGCATGGCGTTCTTAGTTGGTGGAAGCGATTTATGCAGTTAATTCCGTTATGAGCGAGACCTCG
>JAQGDG010000335.1:147500-165000 GCA_029844215.1 Przewalskia tangutica
AGCGTCGCGGCGACTTAGGCCGGCGAGCGGCGACATAGGCGGCGTCTAGGCAAAATGGGCGGCAGCGGCGAAAATAGGCGGCCAGGCGAGCTCGGCGTCGCGGCGACATAGGTCGGCGTGCTAGGCCAAAATGGGCCGGCGGGCAACAACATAGGCGGCGGGCAGCAACATAGGCGGCGTCGACATAGCCAAAATGGGCGACATAGGCCGGCGACATAACCAGCGTCGTGCGGCGACATAGGCCCAGCGGCGCCGACTTGCGGCGACATAGGCCAAGCGTGCGGCGACATAGGCGGCGAGCGGCGACATAGGCCAAGCGTCGGCGACTTAGGCCGGCGAGCGGCGACATGGCCGGCGTCTGAGGCCAAAATGGGCGGCAGCGAAAATAGGCCGGCAGGCGAGCTCGGCGTCGCGGCGACATAGGTCGGCGTGCTAGGCCAAAATGGACGGCGGGCAACAACATAGGCGAAGCGGCGGCAACATAGGCGGCGTCGACATAGCCAAAATGGGCGACATAGGCGGCGACGCAAACCAAGCGTCGCGGCGACATGGCCGGCCCAGCGTGTGGCCCGGCGGCGACATAGGCCGGCGTGCTAGGCCAAAATGGGCGGCCAGCGAAAATAGGCCGGCAGGCGAGCTCGGCGTCGCGGCGACATAAGCGGGCGTGCTAGGCCAAAATGGGCCGGCGGGCAACAACGCCGGCCTACGGGCAGCAACATAGGCGGCGTCGACATAGCCAAAATGGGGCGACATAGGCGGCGACATAGGCCAAGCGTGCGGCGACATAGCCGGCCCAGCGTAGCCGACTTGCGGCGACATAGGCCAAGCGTGCGGCGACATAGGCGAAGCGGCGACGCCATAGGCCAAGCGTCACGGCGACTTAGGCCGGCGAAGCGACATAGGCGGCGTCCTAGGCCAAAATGGTAGCGGCGCTGAAAAATAGGCGGCCAGGCGAGCTCGGCGTCGCGGCGACATAAGCGGCGTGCTAGGCCAAAATGGGCCGAAGCGGCAACATAGGCGGCGAGGCGGCAACATAGGCGGCGTCGACATATCCAAAATGGGGCGACATAGGCGGCGACGCAAACAGCGTCGACATGGCGGCCCAGCGACATGCGGCGACATGGTAGCCAGCGAAAATAGGCGCGAGGCGGGGGCGAAATGGGGCGACATAGGCGACATGCAAAGTGAACATGCTCGTGCTTGACTTGTTAAGCATACATTCACAATCAAAGAATGTATAATATGAAAAATGAGGTTTTAGGTCCACGTCGTAACAAAGAACTTGAGACATGAACGAATAGTCGCGTCTATTATGAGCGTTTTGACCAATGAGTGATCCCATTAGTTTTTATATAAAAATGTTGCCTTGCGCTTCTAAGTCATTTATGAGCGAATCGGTTCCCTTCGGTGCATGTTGGCACCAGAGCGCCCATTATGATTCTACGGCATAAACGTATGCAGTCTGTCACTTGGATTTTTTTAAAGCATATATAAGGGGTAGAGGTGTTGAAGGCACTTGAGGCGACTTTCGTTTTGGTGGTCATGTCTTGGCGCATAGTAGGGGCACACTTGTAGCGCGCATGGGCTGCGTCCATGCTACGCTATCGGCGTCCTCAGCAGCCGGCGGCGACTCGCGGCTGGAAGCGGCGTGGTCGATCGTGGCGGATTATTAGCGAGACAAAGCGGCGCTTTCGTGTCGTCGCGGTGAGTTCTAGGCGCTCCTCGTGGCAAGCTCTGGCGCCCGGCGCCGAGCTCCGCCAAACGACCGTCAGCGTCCGTCTGGCCGGGCGGTCGAGTGCCTTCTTCTTCTCTACCCCAGGCGAGCTGCGGGTTATCTATCGTGTCTAGCGGGACTTGCTCGACTTCAGCGTCGGCATTAGCGTGGCGCTCGGCATCTGATGTCGAGCGTCGGGGCGTGTTCAGCAGCGGCGATAGAGCATTTGGGCGTCTGGCGCGTGAGTGGTGTTCGGCGTGTGCGGTTAGGTTGGATCCTGCTCGGCGGCGACCTCCTCGCCGCGTGCCATCTCGATTGTGAAGCGGCGCGCTTGGCTCGCTTCGGAGTCGGTTTCTGTCTTTGCATACCTAATGCCGGCGTTATGGCGTCTGTCGGTTGCCTTCGGCCTCGCATTCCGTGTGCGGGCTGAACGAAGCCGCCCTCGCGTCCGCGTCGTCCTCGCTTCGGTCGAGCGATGGCGCGGTAGCGGCGGTCGGACCGGTCAGTTGATAGCGCAGCGGGCATGGGGTCTCGCGGCTCTGCATGCCCGAGCGAGCAGCGCTCGCTACGGACGGCAGTCGCGCTTCGCGTCGACCGCGCGCCCACCGGGCGGAGTCGGGTTCGTCTTGGCGACGCCGATGAGGGATGCTACCTGGTTGATCCTGCCAGTAGTCATATGCTTGTCTCAAAGATTAAGCCATGCATGTGTAAGTATGAACAAATTCAGACTGTGAAACTGCGAATGGCTCATTAAATCAGTTATAGTTTGTTTGATGGTATCTACTACTCGGATAACCGTAGTAATTCTAGAGCTAATACGTGCAACAAACCCCGACTTCTGGAAGGGACGCATTTATTAGATAAAAGGTCGACGCGGGCTCTGCCCGTTCTTTGCGATGATTCATGATAACTCGGCGGATCGCGCGGCCGTCGTGCGGCGCATCGTCAAATTTACGCCTATCAACTTTCGATGGTAGGATAGTGGCCTACTGTAACCCCCGTAGAATTCGGCCAGACGGGCGACGGACGGATGGGTGTCGATGGTCGTGATAGGCCTCGGCACTGGCCTATGTTGGCCAAGGCGCACGGCACCGATGAGGGCGTGCGTACTAAGGTCGTGGTTGACTCGGACAAACGGTTGGACGAGGGCAAGGCAGACCTTGGCAAGGGTCGTGTGATGCGACCAAGTCAAGGGGTGGGATGACTCGGCAGGCACGGGCTGGTCGAGGCAAGGCAACCTTGGCAAGGGGCGGTGCATGTGGGCAACGCATGGCAGCGGCGATGGCGACGGACAAGCGAGGACTCGGCGGCATGGGCTGGTCGAGGCGGAAGATGCGCAAGGTGTGGGCACGATGCGGGCAGGATGGCAAGGAAATGAGCCCAAGTGTTGGGGCAAAACCGCCTGGTGGTGGGCCAGAGAATCATGGGCAGCTTGAGGTGGGCCAGTCGGCCGAGAAATGGGCGCGGATGCAGGACATGGCCGAGGCGTGCGGATCGGTGACCTGGCTGAGGCATGGATCGGTTGAGATGGCGTGATTATGATCATGTCGCCGCACATGGCGGCAGTTATGCCCGTGGCGCGCTCGTAGTGCAGTTATCTCCATTTGCGGGCGGTTGAGGGAAACTGCCGAAGTGGGGAGTTGAGCTCCTGGTCATGGTCGACGGTTAAGGCACGTGTGCGCCGCACAGGGCGACGGTTATGCCCAGGTGCGCGCACTGGCGACGGTTACGGTCAGTTGCGGGTCATTGCGGGTGAAGGCCGAAACGTGGGCGACGGTTATGGAGCATGTGCGCGGCACATGGGACGGTTACGCCCATGGCGCGCACATAGCGACGGTTTTTCCCCATTTTCGGACGGTTGCTGATGATGGGCGATGTGGCCTTCATTGTGGGCAAGTGGTTCCTTGATTTCTGGCCAGGCATGTGCCTGGCACGCCCCCTGTCCCTTGTAACTGCCAAAGGCAGATTTTCCCCTATAAATAGACTAGTGTGGGTAGGCATTAATCAAGGCATCAAGTCGAAATATAGGGAGTCAGAAATGTAATCTTCCTAAGGGAAACCGAAATGGTTCCCTTAGGCACACAAAGAGGGTCGAGTGGCAGAGATCAAAACGTGAGGGGTTGAGTGGCAGCATTTCAAGTGAGGGTCTATGGGGAAACTTACTTGTGTGGGCTGTGAAAGGCACTTACGGACTGTGGGCTGTGAAAGATCCTAAGGGTGTGTGTGCGGTTGCAGACCAGACTTGGTGGCAAGCAGAACTGAGCCAGCCATGTGTATGGGCGCATGGCAACAGTAAAGTTCAAGGCGGGTCAGCCAAGAGGTCGGCTCTCTGGACGGACCGGCGATGCGGATTGTCGGTGGACCAGCATGCGATGTTGGTGTTGTTCGATCAGCCTTGGGGCCAAACGGATTGGCCAGCCATGGGGTCGACGTGTTCGGTCAGCCTTGGGGCTAAGTTGATCAAACCAGTCAGGTGTGGGGCGCCTGGCAACGGTGAAGTCAAAGTTGGTCAGCCATGGGACTGAAGTGCAAGACAGTTCGGCGAGTTGGCGTCGGGCAGATTGGCGTGTTGAAAGTCAGTCGTTGTTCTTGTAGCCTCCTGTACATTGGAGTCCTTTGTATTATTTTGGTAATAATAAAAAGGTTGGGCTTTGCCCGTAAACTTTGTGTTCCGTTTATTTTACTTGTTGCCTTAAAACGTTCTAAGTGTGGGGGACCGAGTTTTTGGAAGGCTGAAGTTGGCTGAAAAGCTGGCTGCCGTGCAGGGTGAACTCGCGAAAAATCACCCCTGTAACAATTGGTATCAGAGCACAGGACGTCGGCGTTGCGAACGTTGGCGGTTGGAAGTTCAAGCACTAGATCTGGGGCAGAAGCGAACGGAGGGAGGCGTTGGACGTAAAAGTTCAACAAAAATGGGCAGTATGGTCTTCTTTGGTGAGAGTACTGGCTCATTGGTGACTTTGGCTAAAGATCTATGTTAAGATCGAAGCCAAGGTGTTGCACAACAAGTGTCTGAAATGCAGGCAAGGGCGGAATGAAGTGAAGGCAGAACTGGAGAGACCTTCCGAGTGCAAATTGCGGCTGAATAGCTCAATGTGGGTGATGCGGAAATTCCTAGGAACAAGGCGGAATTCGGCAAAGGTAAATTGCTGAACTTGTTTAGGCCTGGGTGGGCCGAGAGTTGTCCAAATCATGTTTTTGGGTTGTCGCAAGGTTGGCTGGAAACGTTCTTTATGGGAAGGACGGGGTATGGTTGCTGTTTTATTCAAACCGTATGCTAGGTGCAGATTCAGATGGGAATGGACGGGAAAGTAGTAAGTGGTGATGGCCGAGCCGAAGCTACTTACACTTTCATCCATGTCCACGTTGCTGCAATGTTCGGGCTATGAAAGAAGTCCGAAATTACAAGCGTTGGTCGCTTGTTGGTCTGATTTTGGGAAACAAAATTAGGCTAAAATCTGCCTAGTTCGAGACGGAGGTAAGGGGCAAGGTTGCTGGCTTATAGTTTCGAAAGGCGTAGGAAACGCGGGCAGGGACGCAAATGAAAAATTGCGTTGATCAAGTTGCTGGCTGTTTGAAGCGGAAGTTAGGGGCATGTGTGTTGCTGTCCTGACTGTTTCAAAAGGCATAAGACGCGGGTGGTGGCGCATAATCTGTGCGATGGAATCTACCTTGTTGCGAAGTTGGAGTGGGGGACATGGCATATGTTCGGCCTCACTGTTTCGTAAGGCGTGGGATGCTGGCAGTAGCTTACACCGATATGCAATATCATGGTGTGTTGAACCTAGAAAAAATGGTTCATACTGGGCCAAGGAAGTGGTTCAGATTGTAAGTAATCTTGCTTACATGGTTGAAGTTGTCGAGATGAAGAGTAAATCCTTACTTTCCATGGGAGTTCGTGTAACTTGTTGCGGATATGCTGAAAATCCGGGCAGGAATATTCGAAGAGGAGCCTTGGTATGTGGCAGCGATGCGGAGGGCAAGGTTCGAAGAGGGTCCTGGTCGTCGGTGCTTGGTATTAGACAAGGCGTACAGAACGTGAAGGCATGGGAAAGGGAGCAAATGGCATGGGCTGTTTGAGAGAAGGGTATTTCATCGGCGGCAATTCAATGGTTAAGGTGGAGCAAATCACCTTAAATCTGTTCGACGAGGACGTCGAGTTCAATTGGTGTGGGTGGTTTGTAACCCCCGTAGAATTCGGCCAGACGGGCGTCGGACGGATGGGTGTCGATGGTCGTGATAGGCCTCGGCACTGGCCTATGTTGGCCAAGGCGCACGGCACCGATGAGGGCGTGCGTACTAAGGTCGTGGTTGACTCGGACAAACGGTTGGACGAGGGCAAGCGAACCTTGGCAGGAAATCGTGTGTCTGACCAAGTCAAGGGGTGGGATGACTCGGCAGGCACGGGCTGGTCGAGGCAAGGCAACCTTGGCAAGGGGCGGTGCATGTGGGCAACGCATGGCACTGGCCGATGGCAGACGGACAAGGCAAGGACTCGACGGCATGGGCTGGTCGAGGGCCGAAGGGTGCGCAAGGTGTGGGCACGATGCGGGCAGAATGGCTTGGAAATGAGCCCAAGTGTTGGGGCAAAACCGCACGGCTGAGCTGGACCGAGAATCATGGGCAACGCGCAGGTGGGCCGAGTCGGTAGAAATGAAGCGGATGCAGGACATGGCCGAGGCGTGCGGATCGGTGACCTGGCTGAGGCATGGATCGCTGAGATGGCAGCGGTTATGATCATGTGCGCCGCACATGGGCGACGGTTATGCCCATGGGCACGCTCATGGTGACGGTTATCTCCATTTGCGGGCGGTTGAGGGAAACTGCCGAAGTGGGAAGTTGTGCTCCTGGTCATGGTCGACGGTTGTGGCACGTGTGCGCCGCACATGGGCGACGGTTATGCCCATGGGCGCGCACTGGCGACGGTTACGGACGGTTGCGGGTCTTTGCGGGTGAAGGCCGAAACATGGGCGACGGTTATGGAGCATGTGCGCGGCACATGGGACGGTTACGCCGTAAGCGCGCCGCGTGGCGGCAGTTTTCCCCATTTCGGGTACGGTTCGCGATGATGGGCGATGTGGCCTTCATTGTGGGCAAGTGGTTCCTTGATTTCTGGCCAGGCATGTGCCTGGCACGCCCCCTGTCCCTTGTAACTGCCAAAGGCAGATTTTCCCCTATAAATAGACTAGTGTGGGTAGGCATTAGTCAAGTGATCAAGTCGAAATATAGGGAGTCAGAAATGTAATCTTCCTAAGGGAAACCGAAATGGTTCCCTTAGGCACACAAAGAGGGTCGAGTGGCAGAGATCAAAACGTGAGGGGTTGAGTGGCAGCATTTCAAGTGAGGATCCATGGGGAAACTTACTTGTGTGGGCTGTGAAAGGCACTTACGGACTGTGGGCTGTGAAAGATCCTAAGGACTGTGTGTGCGGTTGCAGACCAGACTTGGTGGCAAGCAGAACTGAGCCAGCCATGTGTATGGGCGCATGGCAACAGTAAAGTTCAAGGCGGGTCAGCCAAGAGGTCGGCTCTCTGGACGGACCGGCGATGCGGATTGTCGGTGGACCAACATGCGATGTTGGTGATGTTCGATCAGCCTTGGGGCCAAACGGATTGGCCAGCCATGGGGTCGAAGTGTTCGGTCAGCCTTGGGGCTAAGTTGATCAAACGATCAGTGTGGGCGCTGGCAGCGGAGAAATCAAAGTTGGTCGACCATGGGGTGAATTGCAAAACGATTCGGCGAGTTGGCGTCGAGGCGATTAGGCGTGTTGAATGTCGATCGTTGTTCTTGTAGCCTCGCATACATTGGAGTCCTTTGTATTATTTTGGTAATAATAAAAGGTTGGGCTTTGCAGTAAACATTGTGTTAGTTTATTTTACTTGTTGCCTTAAAAGCGTTCTAAGTGTGGGGCCAGAGTTTTGGAAGTGAAGTTGGTGAAAAGTGATGCCGTGCGAGGTGAACTCGCGAAAAATCACCCCTGTAACACCTACCATGGTGGTGACGGGTGACGGAGAATTAGGGTTCGATTCGGAGAGGAGCACGGCGGCTACCACGTCGAGGAAGAAGCGGTAGCGCGCAAATTACCCAATCGACACGGGAGGTAGTGACAATAAATAACAATCACAGGGCTCTTTGAGTGCAGTAATTGGAATAGTACAATCTAAATCCCTTAACGAGGATCCATTGGAGGGCAAATGCGGTGCCGGCGGTAGCGGTAATTCGGCTCGATAGCGTATATTTAAGTTGTTGCAGTTAAAAAGCTCGTAGTTGGACTTTGGGATGGGTCGGCCGGTCCGCCTCGCGGTGTGCATCGGTCGTCTCGTCCTACTGCCGGCGATGCGCTCCTGGCCTTAATTGGCCGGGTCGTGCCTCGTATTTGTTACTGAAGAAATTAGAGTGCTCAAAGCAAGCCTACGCTCGTATACATTAGCATGGGATAACATTATAGGATTTGGTCCTATTCGTTGGCGCCGGGATCGGAGTAATGATTAACGAGGGCGATCGGGGCATTCGTATTTCATAGTCGGTGAAATTCTTGGATTTATGAAGGCGAACAAGCTGCGAAAGCATTTGCCAAGGATGTTTTCATTAATCAGAGCGAAAGTTGGGGGCTCGAAGGCGATCGGATACCGTCTAGTCTCGACCATAAGCGATGCCGACCGAGGATCGGCGGATGTTGCTTTTAGGACTCATGGCGCACCTTATGAAATCAAAGTTTTTGGGTTAGGGAAGTATGGTCAAAGCTGAAACTTAAAGGAATTGTGGAAGGGCACCACGGGAGTGGAGCACTGCGGCTTAATTTGACTCAACAGAAACTTACGAGTCGGACATAGTAAGGATTAATGGTGAGAGCTCTTTCTTGATTCTATGGGTGGTGGTGCATGGCGTTCTTAGTTGGTGGAAGCGATTTATGCAGTTAATTCCGTTAACGAGCGAGACCTCGGCTGCTAACTAGCTATGCGGAGGTATCCCTCGCGGCTTCTTAGAGGACTACGGCGCTTTTAGGCGCGGAAGTTTGAGGCAATAGCAGTGCATGATGCCCTTAGATGTTACGGGCGCCGCGCGCTACGCGATGTATTCAGCGAGTTTATAGCCTTGGCCAAGCGGGCGGGTAATCTTTGAAATTTCATCGTGATGGGGATAGATCATTGCAATTGTTGGTCTTGGCGAGGAATTCCTAGTAAGCGCGAGTCATCGGCTCGCGTTGACTACGTCCACGCCGCTTTGTACACACCCGTCGCTCCTGCCGATTGAATGATCGGTGAAATGTTGGATCAGCGGCGGCGGCGGTTCGCTGCCCGAGACGTCGCGAGAAGTCCATTGAACCTTATCATTTAGAGGAAGGAGAAGTCGTAACAAGGTTTCCGTAGGTGAACCTGCGGAAGGATCATTGTCGAAACCTGCGCGTGAAGCGACCAGCGAACACGTTTTAGCGCCGGGGGCAGCGGCGAGCGGTCGCCCTCGCCCAGCGTTCCCCCTCCGTCCCCGGCCTTGTGGCGCGCGGCGACAACGAACCCGGCGGAAGCGCCAAGGAATAAATTGAGGGCGGCCCGCCTCTCGCGAGGAGGCGCGTGCTTCTTTGGCCCGAAGCGACTCGGCAGCGGATATCTCGGCTCTCGCGCCGATGAAGAAGCGTGGCGAAATCGATACTTGGTGTGGTGCGAGAATCCGTGAACCGTCGAGTCTTTGAGCGCAAGTTGCGCCCGGCCGTCGGGCGAACGCGTCTGCTGGCGTCACGCATCCGTCGCCCCGCGCGCGCGCCCGCTCGAGGCCAGCGGCCAGCGGCGAAGCTAACCTCCGTGCGCCCGGGCTCGCGGCTGGCCTAAATCACGAGTCCACGTCGGCGGGCGTCGCGGCATGTAGTGGTTGTGACCCGGCTCTCGTAGTCTGCGCGGCCGTCGCGCGTTGGACTCCGGACCCTCTTTCTTGCGCTCGCGCCTCAAGCCGCGACCAGTCGGCGGGACTACCGTGAGTTTAAGCATATCAATAAGCGGAGGAAAAAACTTACAAGGATTCCCCTAATGCTGGCGAAGCGAGCAACAGCCCAGCCTTAGAATCGGGCGGCCCCGTCGTCCGAATTGTAATCTGGAGAAGCGTCCTCAGCGGCGGACCGGGCCAAGTCCCTGGAAGAAGGCGCGGAAAGTGAAAGCCCGTTGTGCCGGACCACTGTCGCACCACAGTATCTCTGGTCGGGTTGTTTGGGAATCTGACCAATCAGGCGGTGAATTCCGTCGAGGCTAAATCTGAGCGAAGGCGGATGGCGAACAAATCTGCGAGGAAAGATGAAAAGGACTTTGAAAAGAAGTCAAGAGTGCTTGAAATTGTCGGGAGGAAGCGGATGGGGCGGCGATGCGCCCGGTCGGATGTGGCAGCGACTAAGCGGTCCGCCGATCGACTTCGAAGCGCGGACAGCGTGGATTGAAGCGGCCAAAGCCGGGCTCGATCGCCGCGAGCGCCGTCCCGCCGATTGTGGAAAGCGGCGCGCCTCGGCGTGCCGGCATCTGCGGCGCTCGGACGGCACTGTGGGCTCCCGTTCGACCGTCTTGAAACACGGACCAAAAGTCGACATGTGTGCGAGTCAGCGGGCGAAGTAAACGTAAGCGTAAGGAAGGCGATTGGCGGGATCCACGAAGTGCACGCCCGGCCGACCTTGATCTTACGAGAAGGGTTAGTGTGAGCATACTGTCGGGACCGAAAGATGGTGAACTATGCTGGCGGGCGAAGCGGAGAAACTCTGGTGGAGGCCATGGCGATCTTGGCGATGCAAATCGTTAAATCGACTTGGGTATAGAGGCGAAAGACTAATCGAGCCGTCTAGTAGGCGGTTCCTCGAAGTTTCCCTTAGGATAGGCTGGAGCTCGCGTGCGAGTTCTATCGGGTAAAGCCAATGATTAGAGGCCTCGAGGCGCAGCGCCCTCGACTATTCTCAAACTTTAAATAGGTAGGGCCAGTGCGGTGCTTTGTTGAGCGCCACGGAATCAAGAGCTCCAAGTGGGCCATTTTTGGTAGCGAGCTAGCGTCACGGGATGAGCGGAAGCCGGATTCTGATTGCCAAGCTAGCGCTAACCTAGATCCACAAAGGGTGTTGGTCGATTAAGGCAATGGGACGGTGGTCATGGAAGTCGAAATCCGCTAAGGAGTGTGTAACAACTCACCTGCCGAATCAACTAGCCCCGAAAATGGATGGCGCTTAAGCGCGCGACCTACACCCGGCCGTCGGGGCAAGTGCCAGGCCCCGATGAGTAGGAGGGCGCGGCGATCGCTGCAAAACCTTGAAGCGCGAGCGGAAGCGGCCGTCGGTCTGAGATCTTGGTGGTAGTAGCAAATATTCAAATGAGAACTTTGAAGGCGAAGAGGAAAGGTTCCATGTGATCGGCACTTGCACATGGGTTAGTCGATCCTAAGTCGGGGAACCACATGAGATAAGCGCGTTGTAGCGTACTCGAAAGGAATCGGCTTAAAATTCCTGAACCAGGATGTGGCGGTTGACGGCAACGTTAGGAAGTCGGAGGCGTCGGCGGGAACCTCGGGAAGAGTTATCTTTTACGTTTAACGACTGCCCACCACAGAGCGGCTCGGAGGTAGAGTCGGTAGTGGAAGAGCACCGCCGTCGCGTGGTGTCGGTGCGCTCCGTGACCGCGAAAATCCGGAGGACCGATCACGTCCACACGGTCGTACTCATAACGCGCATCAGTCTCAGGTGAGCGACCTGCAGTCGATGGAACAATGTAGTCAAGTGAAGTAGGCAAAATGGATCCGTAACTTCGTGAAAAGGATTGGCTCACGAGTGAGCACGGGGTCGATCCGAACCCGTCATTGTCGGCGGTGCTTTCGGCTAACGGCGAGGCGGGTCGCCAGCGTCTTGCCGAGAGAACGGGTGAGCAGTTCGCCGGGGGCCTTCCGGGCGTCGAGCAGACTTCAGGCTGAAATGCGGACAAGGGAATCCATTGTTTAATTAAAACAAAGCATTGCGATGGTCCCAGCGGATGTTTACGCAATGTGATTTACGCGATGCTCACGAATGTCAAAGTGAAGAAATTCAACCAAGCGGAGTAAGCGGCGGGAGTAACTATGACTCTCTTAAGGTAGCCAAATGCCTCGTCATCTAATTAGTGGCCGCGTGAATGGATTAACGAGATTCCCATCCTGTCTACTATCCAGTGAAACCACGGACCGAGGAGCGGGCTTGGCGAGAATCGTGAGGAAAGAAGACCTGTTGAGCTTGACTCTAGTCAGACTTTGTGAAATGACTTGAGAGGTGTAGTATAAGTGGGGCCGAAAGCGAAAGTGAAATACCACTACTTTTAACGTTATTTTACTTATTAAAGTGAATCGGAGGCGGGAGCCTGCCCCTCTTTTTGGACCAGGCTTGCTTTGCGGGCCGATCGAGGCGGAAGACATTGTCGGTGGGGAGTTTGGTGAGGCGGCACATGTTAAAAGATAACGCGGTGTCTAAGATGAGCTCAGCGAGCAATCTCGTGTGGAGCGAAGGGTAAAAGCTCGTTTGATTACGATTTCGATGCGAATCTGAGCCGTGAAAGCGTGGCCTAACGATCGCTTTAGACCTTGAATTGAAGCTAGAGGTGTCGAGAAAAGTTACCACGGGGATAAGCGGCTTGTGGCGATGGCGTTCATAGCGGCGTTGCTTTTGATCCTTGATGTCGGCTCTTCCTATCATTGTGAAGCGAAATTCACCAAGTGTTGGATTGTTCACCCGCGATAGGGAGCGTGGTGGGTTTAGGCGTCGTGAGGCGAGTTAGTTTTACCCTGCGATGGCGATTATCATGATAGTAATTCAACCTGATGCGAGAGGAAGCGTTGATTCTCACAATTGGTCATCGCGCTTGGTTGAAAAGCGATGTGTGAAGCTCTGATGTCTTTGGATTATGGTGAGCGCCTCTAAGTCGAGAATCAGGGCTAGAAGCGACATCGCGCCGCCGTCCGCTTGCCGACCAGCGATGAGGCCTCTGGCCCCGAGGCGCGTGTCGTTAGCTAAATCGCCTTGGCGGAAGAGTCGCGGCGGCGCCTTGAATACAATTTCCATCGGCGGCGGGTAGAATCGCTGCGGGCGACTTAAATCTGCGACGGGGTATTGTAAGCGGCGAGTGGCCTTCTGCCCACGATCGTGGTCGACCACTGTCGCTCAGGTCGTCCCTCCTCCCGTCCATTCCATTTCTAGCTCTTTCGAATAGAGGTTTAGTTGTTGCTTCATTGAGATCGCGCTAAGTGTTCGGATCTATACCGTCCTAGGCCAAAATGGACGGCGGGCGACAACATAGGCGGCGAAGCGATAACATAGGCGGCGTCGACGCCATAGGCAAAATGGGCGGCGTCTAGCCAAGCGTGCGGCGACATAGGCGGCGAGCGGCGACATAGGCCGGCGTCTTAGGCCAAAATGAGCAGCGCTGAAAATAGGCCGGCGGGCAAGCCAAGCGTCGCGGCGACATGGGTCGGCGTCCTAGGCCAAAATGGTAGCCGGCCCGAAAATAGGCGGCGGGCAAGCCAAGCGTCGCGGCGACATAGGCGGCGTCCTAGGCCAAAGCGGCCAGCCGGCGCTGAAATTAGGCGGCGGGCAAGCCAAGCGTCGCGGCGACATAGGCGGCGTCCTAGGCCAAAATGAGCCGGCAGCGCTGAAAATAGGCCGGCGGGCAAGCCAAGCGTCGCGGCGACATGGCGGCGTCCTAGGACAAAATGAGCCGTAAGCGCTGAAATTAGGCGGCGGGCAAGCCAAGCGTCGCGGCGACATAGGCGGCGTCCTAGGCCAAAATGGACCGACGGACAACAACATAGGCGGCGGGCAGCAACATAGGCGGCGGCGACATAGCCAAAATGGGGCGACATAGGCGGCGACATAAACAGCGTCGCGGCGACATAGGCCGGCGCGGCGACATAGGCGGTAGCGGCGCCGACTTGCGGCGACATAGGCCAAGCGTGCGGCGACATAGGCGGCGAAGCGGCGACATAGGCCAAGCGTCTGGCGACTTAGGCCGGCGAAGCGGCGACATAGGCGGCGTCTGAGCCAAAATGGGCGGCAGCGGCGAAAATAGGCGGCGCCAGGCGAGCTCGGCGTCGCGGCGACATAGGTCGGCGTGCTAGGCCAAAATGGACGGCGGGCAACAACATAGGCCGGCGGGCAGCAACATAGGCGGCGTCGACATAGCCAAAATGGGGCGACATAGGCGGCGACGCAAACCAGCGTGCGGCGACATAGGCCGTGGCGGCGGCGCCGACTTGCGGCGACATAGGCCAAGCGTGCGGCGACATAGGCGGCGAGGCGGCGACATAGGCCAAGCGTCGGCGACTTAGGCGGCGAGCGGCGACATAGGCGGCGTCCTAGGCCAAAATGGGCGGCAGCGCTGAAAATAGGCCGGCCAGGCGAGCTCGGCGTCTGGCGACATAGGTCGGCGTGCTAGGCCAAAATGGGCCAAGCGAACAACATAGGCGACGGCGCGGCAACATAGGCGGCGTCGACATAGCCAAAATGGGGCGACATAGGCGGCGACATAAACCAAGCGTCGCGGCGACATGGCCGGCCCAGCGTGGCCCGGCGGCGACATAGGCCGGCGTGCTAGGCCAAAATGGGCGGCCAGCGAAAATAGGCCGGCAGGCGAGCTCGGCGTCGCGGCGACATAAGCGGGCGTGCTAGGCCAAAATGGGCCGGCCGGGCAACAACATAGGCCTACGGGCAGCAACATAGGCCGACGTCGACATAGCCAAAATGGGGCGACATAGGCCGACGACATAGGCCAAGCGTCCAGCGACATAGGCCGACTCGCAGCGGCGTCGTGCAGCGACATAGGCCAATCGTGCAGCGACATAGGCCGAGGGGCCGCGACATAGGCCAAGCGTCGCGGCGACTTAGGCCGGCGAGCGGCGACATGGCCGGCGTCTGAGGCCAAAATGGGCGGCAGCGAAAAATAGGCCGGCAGGCGAGCTCGGCGTCGCGGCGACATAAGGCGGCGTGCTAGGCCAAAATGGACCGACGGGCAACAACATAGGCCGACGGGCAGCAACATAGGCCGACGTCGACATATCCAAAATGGGGCGACATAGGCCGACGACATAGGCCAAGCGTCCAGCGACATAGGCCCGTAGCGACATGGGCGGCCAGCGAAAATAGGCGGCCAGGCGGGGGCGAACTGGGGCGACATAGGCCGACATGCAAAGTGAACATGCTCGTGCTTGACTTGTTAAGCATACATTCACAATCAAAGAATGTATAATATGAAAAATGAGGTTTTTCAGTCCACATGCGCCCAACAAAGAACTTGAGACATGAACCAAATAGTCGCGTCTATTATGAACGTTTTGACCAATGAGTGATCCCCATTAGTTTTTTTATATAAAAATGTTGCCTTGGCGCTTCTAAGTCATTTATGAGCGAATCGGTTCCCTTTCGGTGCATGTTGGCACCTGCGAGCGCCCGTTATGATTCTCTGGCATAAACGTATGCAGTCACATCACTTGGATTTTTTTAAAGCATATATAAGGGTAGAGGTGTTGAAGGCACTTGAGGCGACTTTCGTTTTGGTGGTCATGTCTTGGCGCATAGTAGGGGGCACACTTGTAGCGCGTGGGCTCGTCCGTCTTCTGCTATCGGCGTCCTCAGCAGCCGGCAGCGGCGACTCGCCGGCGAAGCGGCGTGGTCGATCGTGGCGGATTATTAGCCAGGACAAGCGGCGCTTTCGTGTCGTGCGGTGAGTTCTAAACAGCGCTCCTCGTGGCAAGCTCTAGGCGCCCGGCGCCGAGCTCGCCGGCGACCGTCGGCGTCGATGCGGCCGGGCGGTCGAGTGCCTTCTTCTCTACCCCGAGGCGAGCTGCGGGTTATCTATCGTGTCTAGCGGGACTTGCTCACGACTTCGCAGCGTCGGCATTAGCGTGGCGCTCGGCATCTGATGTCGGGCGTCGGGGCGTGTTCAGCAGCGGCGATGGGAGCATTTGGGCGTCTGGCGCGTGAGTGGTGTTCGGCGTGTGCGGTTAGGTTGGATCCTGCTCGGCGGCGACCTCCTCGCCGCGTGCCATCTCGATTGTGAAGCGGCGCCGCTTGGGCTCGCTTCGGTCGGTTTCTGTCTTTGCATACCTAATGCCCGGCATTATGGCGTCTGTCGGTTGCCTTCGGCCCTCGCATTCCGTGTGCGGTGAACGAAGCGCCCTCGCGTCCGCGTCGTCCTCGCTTCGGTCGAGCGATGGCGCGGCCTTGTGGCGGTCGGACCACCGGTTGATAAGCGCAGCGGGCATGGGGTCTCGCGGCTCTGTCTGCCCGAGCGAGCAGCGCTCGCTACGGACGGCAGTCGCGCTCGCGTCGACGGCCGCGCCGCTTCGGGCGGAGTCGGGTTAAATCTGTGACGCCGATGAGGATGCTACGGTTGATCTGCGGTAGTCATATGCTTGTCTCAAATATTAAGCCATGCATGTGTAAGTATGAACAAATTGAGTGTGAAAGCTGCGAATGGCTCATTAAATCGATTATAGTTTGTTTGATGGTATCTACTACTCGGATAGCAGTAGTAATTCTAGAGCTAATCGTGCAACAAACCCGACTTACGGAAGGGCGCATTTATTAGATAAAAGGTCGGCGGGCTCTGCGTTCTTTGCGATGATTCATGATAACTCGGCGGATCGCCGCGGCCGTCGTGCGGCGGCGCATCGTTCAAATTTACGCCTATCAACTTTCGATGGTATGATAGTGGCCTACAATGGTGGTGAGGGGTGTCGGAGAATTTGGGTTCGATTAGGAGAGGAGCACGAAGCGGCTACCACGTCCAAGGAAGGCGGCGGTAGCGCAAATTACCCAATCGACGCGGGAGGTAGTGACAATAAATAACAATCAAGGCTCTTTGAGTGCAGTAATTGGAATAGTACAATCTAAATCCCATGCGAGGATCCATTGGAGGGCAAATGCGGTGCGGCCGTAGCGGTAATTCGGCTCGATAGCGTATATTTAAGTTATTTGCGATTAAAAAGCTCGTAGTTGGACTTTGGGATGGGTCGGCAGGTCCGCCTCGCGGTGTGCATCGATCGTCTGCGTCCTGCTGGCGATGCGCTCACGGCCTTAATTGGCGGAGTCGTGCCTCGTATTTGTTACTGAAGAAATTAGAGTGCTCAAAGCAAGCCTACGCTCGTATACATTAGCATGGGATAACATTATAGGATTTGGTCCTATTCGTTGGCGCCGGGATCGGAGTAATGATTAACGAGGGACGATCGGGGCATTCGTATTTCATAGTCGGTGAAATTCTTGGATTTATGAAGGCGAACAAGCTGCGAAAGCATTTGCCAAGGATGTTTTCATTAATCAAAGCGAAAGTTGGGGGCTCGAAGGCGATCGGATACCGTCTAGTCTCGACCATAAGCGATGCGAGCCGAGGATCGGCGGATGTTGCTTTTAGGACTCATGGCACCTTATGAAATCAAAGTTTTTGGGTTAGGGAGTATGGTCATGGCTGAAACTTAAAGGAATTGACGGAAGGGCACCACCAGGAGTGGAGCCTGCGGCTTAATTTGACTCAACACGGGGAAACTTACCAGGTCCAGACATAGTAAGGATTGGCAGACTGAGAGCTCTTTCTTGATTCTATGGGTGGTGGTGCATGGCGTTCTTAGTTGGTGGAAGCGATTTATGCAGTTAATTCCGTTAGCGAGCGAGACCTCGACTGCTAACTAGCTATGCGGAGGTATCCCTCCGGCGACTTCTTAGAGGACTACGGCCTTTTAGGCGCGGAAGTTGAGGCAATAGCAGTGCAGTGATGCCGCCCAGATGTTACGGGCGCCGCGCGCTGCGATGTA
>JAQGDG010000335.1:170000-182651 GCA_029844215.1 Przewalskia tangutica
CGACATAGGTCGGCGTGCTAGGCCAAAATGGGCCGGCGAAGCAACAACATAGGCGGCGGGCAGCAACATGGCCGGCGTCGACATAGCCAAAATGGGCGACATAGGCGGCGACGCATAGGCCAAGCGTGCGGCGACATAGGCGTGGCGGCGCCGACTTGCGGCGACATAGGCCAAGCGTGCGGCGACATAGGCCGGACAGGCGACACGCAAACCAAGCGTCGCGGCGACTTAGGCCGGCGGCGACATGGCGCGGCGTCTGAGGCAAAATGGGCGGCAGCGAAAATAGGCGGCAGGCGAGCTCGGCGTCGCGGCGACATAGGTCGGCGTGCTAGGCCAAAATGGGCCGACGGGCAACAACATAGGCGGCGAAGCGGCATAAGCGGCGTCGACATAGCCAAAATGGGCGACATAGGCGGCGACGCATAAACCAAGCGTCGCGGCGACATAAGCCCGTAGCGTGGCCCAGCGGCGACATAGGCGGCGTGCTAGGCCAAAATGGGCGGCAGCGGCGAAAATAGGCGGCAGGCGAGCTCGGCGTCGCGGCGACATAAGCGGGCGTGCTAGGCCAAAATGGGCCGGCGGGCAACAACATAGGCCTACGAGGCAGCAACATAGGCGGCGTCGACATAGCCAAAATGGGCGACATAGGCGGCGACATAGGCCAAGCGTCGCGGCGACATAGGCGGCGGCGGCAAACTTGCGGCGACATAGGCCAAGCGTGCGGCGACATAGGCGACGAAGGCGACATAAACCAAGCGTCTGGCGACTTAGGCGGCGAAGCGGCGACATAGGCGGCGTCCTGGGCAAAATGGTAAGCCTTGAAAAATAGGCGGCCAGGCGAGCTCGGCGTCGCGGCGACATAAGCCGGCGTGCTAGGCCAAAATGGGCCGAGCAACAACATAGGCGGCGAGGCGGCAACATAGGCGGCGTCGACATATCAAAATGGGCGACATAGGCGGCGACATAAACCAGCGTCGGCGACATAGCCGGCGGCGACATGGGCGGAAAATGAAAAATAGGCGGGCGGCGGGCGAAATGGGCGACATAGGCGACATGCAAAGTGAACATGCTCGTGCTTGACTTGTTAAGCATACATTCACAATCAAAGAATGTATAATATGAAAAATGAGGTTTTTGGTCCACGTCGTAACAAAGAACTTGAGACATGAACCGAATAGTCGCGCGTCTATTATGAGCGTTTTGACCAATGAGTGATCCCATTAGTTTTTATATAAAAATGTTGCCTTGGCGCTTCTAAGTCATTTATGAGCGAATCGGTTCCCTTTCGGTGCATGTTGGCACCTGAGCGCCCGTTATGATTCTCTGGCATAAACGTATGCAGTCCTGTCACTTGGATTTTTTTAAAGCATATATAAGGGTAGAGGTGTTGAAGGCACTTGAGGCGACTTCGTTTTGGTGGTCATGTCTTGGCGCATAGTAGGGGCACACTTGTGCACGCATGGGCTCGTCCCGTGCTACGCTATCGGCGTCCTCAACGCCGGCAGCGGCGACTCGCGGCGGCTGAAGCGGCGTGGTCGATCGTGGCGGATTATTAGGAGACAAAGCGGCGCTTTCGTGTCGTCGCGGTGAGTTCTAAACCAGCGCTCCTCGTGGCAAGCTCTGGCGCCGGCGCCGCGAACTCGTAAACGACCGTCAGCGTCGATGCGGCCGGGCGGTCGAGTGCCTTCTTCTTCTCTACCCACGAGGCGGGCTGCGGGTTATCTATAGTGTCTAGCGGGACTTGCTCGACTTCCAGCGTCGGCATTAGCGTGGCGCTCGGCATCTGATGTCGGGCGTCGGGGCGTGTTAGCAGCGGCGATAGAACATTTGGGCGTCTGGCGCGTGAGTGGTGTTCGGCTTGTGCGGTTAGGTTGGATCCTGCTCGGCGGCGACCTCCTCGCCGCGTGCCATCTCGATTGTGAAGCGGCGCGCTTGGGCTCGCTCGGTCGGTTTCTGTCTTTGCATACCTAATGCCGGCATTATAGCGTCTGTCGGTTGCCTTTCGGCCCTCGCATTCGTGTGCGGGCTGAACCAGAAGCCGCCCTCGCGTCCCGCGTCGTCCTCGCTCGGTCTGGCGATGGCGCGGTAGCAGCGGCGGTCGGACCCTCGGATTGATGCGCGCAGCGGGCATGGGGTCTCGCGGCTCGCATGCTGCCCGAGCGAGCAGCGCTCGCTACGGACGACGGTCGCGCTCGCGTCTGACCCGGCCGCGCCCTTTAGGGCGGGTCGGGTTCGTCTTGGCGACGCCGATGAGGATGCTACGGTTGATCTGCGGTAGTCATATGCTTGTCTCAAGATTAAGCCATGCATGTGTAAGTATGAACAAATTGATTTGAAGCTGCGAATGGCTCGTTAAATCGATTATAGTTTGTTTGATGGTATCTACTACTCGGATAGCAGTAGTAATTCTAGAGCTAATCGTGCAACAAACCCGACTTACGGAAGGGCGCATTTATTAGATAAAAGGTCGGCCGGGCTCTGCGTTCTGCGATGATTCATGATAACTCGGCGGATCGCGCGGCCGTCGTGCGGCGCGCATCGATCAAATTTACGCCTATCAACTTTCGATGGTAGGATAGTGGCCTACTGTTACGCCCCTAGTTTGGCTATGACGGACGTTGGCAAGGGACTGGGCTAAAGGGCTTATATTATGCCCTTGGCACTGGTCGAGATTGGCAAGTCGTGGTCGTGAGATGGCTCGGACAGGCGTGAGTGTTGGCACGGCTGGCCGAGGGCAAGACTGACTCGACGGATGGCATTGGGTTTGCACGAGGTGCGAGCCGCGGCATGAGTAAATCTCGGAAGAGTGGCGAGACAATGGTCGAGACGTAGGCATGGTTGTCTTGATAGGCGAGCAATGGTCGCACGGTGGTCGAGACGAGCGATGGCGGAACGATGGGCAAGCAAGAAGCGAGCCATGGTGGCTGGCCAGAAATGCGGGAAACCTTGGCTGGGCCAAAGTCGGCCGAGATGTCTTGTATGAATCGTGATCTGGCGGCCTTGCGGTCGTGGCAGGGCGATCTGTGAATCGTGACTTAGCGAAAAGCCTTGCGGATCGATGAAATTGGCCTTGGAATCGGCCCGAGATAAGCGTGATTGGCGCATGTCTGCGGCATGTCACGGCAGTTGCGGCTGATCTGCAGCGCATTTGCGAAGCGATTCTGGCGATTCGCGGATCATGGGGCGATGTGCCCTGAATGTGCTGAAGTGGTTCCTTGCAATCTGGCGAGCATGTGCCACTGCGCCACGCCCAGCGCCCAGCGGTTATAGCGCCTTGGGCAGAATTTCCCCCTATAAATATAGGAGTTGGCTAAGGCTTTGGGCATTCAGAAAAAGTGAGAGAGAGTAAAAACGAGCAAGTGTTTAGCTCTTCCCTTTTGATTGAAAGTCAGTTTTGTGTGCCTTTGTAAAACGTGAGTTCCTTTGTTTATTGAGAATAAAGAAAGGTTGGGCTTTGGCCTGTAAACGTTTGTGTGTTCTTTCTTTCTGCCCTAAATAATTCTGAGTGTTAAAGCGAGTTTGAGAGTAAGGCTGAAGTTGGCTGAAATAGTTGACTGCCGTGCAGGGTAACTCGAAAAAAAATCACCCCTGTAGCAATTGGTATCAGAGCCAGGTTCTACGTTTCTGACAATGGCTGGTGGAAATACTAACACTGAATTGCGGGCAAGGATTGATCGTTTGGAGGCACTGGTTGGCTTTACTGACGATGCTGAGGGTCTGGTTGATCTTATAACCCAGATCCATGGTGTCAATTCTGAATTGGCTGCTCATAAGGATGCGGTTACGGTTCAAATGGCGGAGTTGCTGAACCACCGTGCGGCGGCTGACCTTCAAATCGAGGATTTGAAGGCTGAAAATGAAAATCTGCGCACTGAAGTGACAATCTTGCGCCGGGCTGTGGCTTCTACTGGTCATGGCGGTGAGGAACGAACCAAGGTGAAGATCCCTGAACCCAAAGCTTTCATGGGGTCCCGTAGTGCAAAGGAACTGGAAAATTTCTTGTGGGATATGGAACAGTACTTCTCTACTGCCCGTGTTGCCGAAAATGATAAGCTTAATATCACGACTATGTACTTAGCCGGTGATGCTAAGCTATGGTGGAGGACACGGGATGCTGATGATGTGAGTCTTTGGCGGACCAGGTGATTCATGGGTCAAGCGAAGAAGAAATGCGAGACCGGTTTACGCCTGCAATTCGTCTTGGATTGCTAGGGGCCAGATTGAAAAAGCTAAGGCAGACGGGTTCGGTTCGTGACTACATCAAGGAGTTCACCTCTCTGATGTTGGATATTCAGAACATGTCTGATGAGGACAAATTACACAACTTCATATCTGGAATGCAGGCTTGGGCCCAGAATGAGTTAAGGAGGCAGAACGTGAAGGACCTCCGCAGTGCGATTGCGTGGCGGTCATTTGGTTGACTTCCGTTCAACCCACACCTCTGAAAATCCTTCGTCTTCTAGGCCTAAGAAGAAGTCGGATAAGAAGGGGGAGTGGAAGAAGGAGGCCAGGAAGCCTGATGCTGGCAAAGGAAAATCCGTTGCCGAAGATGGAAAGGGCAAGAAACATTCAGCGACTGACAAGGGTTGCTGGACTTGCGGCGGGCCTCACTTGGCCAGAACTTGTCCAAACCGGGAGCGGGTAAATGCTATGATTGCGGGAGCGCTCCACGGAATGAGGCGAGGTGTTATTCTTTGCTTTGTCTAACCAGCTGGGTTTACTACTGACTAATCATATTTCTTTAGTGAATGCAGTGGGGGAGTCGTCGGGGAACCCACATGCAAGTCTGTTGCATATCCAGATGATGGTAGATGGTAAAGGGGTCGTGGCCATGGTTGATACTGGAGCCACGCACACCTTTATTGATGTGAAGTTGGCTGCGAAATTCGGACTCAGGCTGACTAAGAGTCCGAATTACATGAAGATGGTGAATCGGTAGCCAGTTGATAGGCGGGATGGCCTATGGTGTGAAGATGTCGGTGGGACCGTGGTGGAAAGCCGCGACGATGGTGATTCCTTTAGGAGCGTTCGATGTTATTCTTGGCATCGACTTCCTAGAAATATTGCTTTGCCGATGCCACACTTGGGCGGAGTGATGGTCATGCAAGAGGAATGGCGGGGTTCATAAAAATTTGTTCATCGGAGGAGAGCCGCGAAAGTAAGTAAACACAAGAGCCCTTTAATTTCCGCAATTTCTGTTGAGAATGGACTGAAGAAGGGAAATGAAACCTTTCTTGCTGCATTGGTGGAAATTAAGCGGACGTGTTTGATGAAGTACGGTGTGTGGGTGAGTTCTTTGGGACAGTATAGTGATGTTATGCCCCCTGAACTGCCCAGACACTTGCCACCACGGAGGGATACTGACCACAAGATTGAGTTGTTGCCGGGTTCTATAGCCCCTGCTCAAGCTCCTTACCGTATGGCTCCTAAGGAATTGGCTGAACTGAGGAAGCAGCTCAATGAGTTGCTTGATGCTGGTCTGATTCAGCCTTCTAAGGCTCCTTTTGGTGCCCCTGTTTTATTCCAAAAGAAGCAGGATGGGACGTTAAGGATGTGTGTGGACTATAGGGCGCTGAACAAGGTGACTATCAAAAACAAGTATCCGGTGCCGCTGGTTCAAGACTTGATGGATAGGCTTAGTCAGGCGAGGTGGTTCACTAAGCTGGATCTACGTTCGGGCTATTGGCAGGTTAGAATAGCAGAGGGAGATGAACCTAAAACGACATGTGTTACTCGTTATGGTTCATATGAATTTCTTGTAATGCCGTTTGGGTTGACTAATGCCCCGGCTACTTTCTGTAACTTAATGAATGATGTCTTGTTTGAGTACCTTGATGACTTCGTAGTAGTCTACTTAGACGACATCGTCATTTATAGTCACTCATTGGATGAACATGTAAGACATTTGAGTAAGGTGCTGTCTCGTTTGAGAGAGTACAAGCTCTATGTCAAGAAGGAGAAATGTGAGTTTGCCAAGGAGGAAATCAGGTTCCTTGGGCACTTGGTGAGTCAGAATCAGGTGCGGATGGATCCAAAGAAGGTGCAAGCTATTGTTGATTGTACGCGCAAGTGGCGTGAAAGAGTTGCGGTCGTTCCTAGGGCTGGCAAACTATTACCGCAAGTTCATTGCGGGTTATTCAAGAAAGCGACCGTTGTGGTTCTTTGAAGAAAGATGTCAAGTGGTGCTGGTCGGATAAATGTGAGGCGGCTTTCAGTTCTTTGAAAGAAGCCATTGCCTCAGAACCGATACTCAAGCTGCCTGACTTTGGGTTGCCTTTTGAGGTGCACACTGATGCCTCTGACAAAGCTGTTGGTGGTGTGTTGGTGCAGGAAGGCCATCCAGTGGCCTTCGAAAGCAGGAAGCTGAATGAGGCGGAGCAAAGATATTCGACTCATGAGAAGGAGATGGTTGCTGTGGTTCATTGCTTGCAGATATGGCGTGTTTATTTGCTGGGAACTAAGTTTGTGGTGCGGTGATAGCGTCGCCAAATCGTTTTCAAAGCATAGCGCAAGCTTAGTCTAAGCGAGCGATGGCAGGAGTTTCTGGCTGAGTATGACTTTGTATGGGAGCATAAGCCAGGCAAACACAACAACGTCGCAGATGCATTGAGTCGCAAAGAGGTATTTGCTGCCGTATATTCAATTTCAAATTTGGAGTCTGATTTTATTGATAAAATTAGACTGTGTGCTGCGAATGACTCGTTATATGAAAAATTAATGGGTCAAGTTCGGGATGGAATTGTGAGGAGGTACTGGATCGAGGACGATCTTCTCTACTTTAAAGGGGGGAGAATCGTAGTACCTCAGGGTGGTGGACTGCGCAAAGACATGTTGAAAGAAGCGCACGACACTACTTGGGCGGGTCATCCAGGGGTAGAAAGGATGCTTGCCTTACTGTCTCGGGCTTATTTTTGGCCTAAAATGGAGGAGGACATTGAAGCTTATGTGAAGTCTTGTCTAGTATGTCAATTAGATAAGGCGGCGTAGAAAAAGCTGGATTGTTGCAGCCTCTTCCAATTCCGGAAAGGCCATGGATGTCCGTTTCAATGGACTTTATTAGTGGGTTCCCTAAGGTCAAGGATATGGCGTCGGTCATGGTGGTGGTCGACAGGTTCTCTAAGTATGCTATATTTGTTGCTGCTCCAGTGGTGTGTTCGTCGGATATTGCTGCTGAATTATTCTACAAAAATGTTGTGAAGTTCTTTGGAGTTCCAGGCGATATAGTGAGTGATCGTGATGCTCGCTTTACTGGTCGGTTCTGGACTGCCTTGTTCAACTTGATGGGGACGAATTTGAAGTTCTCTACTGCAAATCATCCCCAAACTGATGGACAAACAGAAAGAATCAATCATTTGTTGGAGGAATATCTGAGGCACTATGTGACGAGCCAAAGCTAGGTGGATTTGTTGGATCTGTGATTTTGCTATAATCTACACAAGTCGTCGATGAGAGATGAGCCGTTTGAGATTGTCTTTGGGCGAGCGACCTATGACTCCTCTGGATGTTGCAAAACAGAAGAGTCAAGGTCGATGCCCTGCTGCCTATCGCTATGCGAGGGACAAGCATGAAATGCTTCTTGAAGTATGAGCGACTTGCGTAAGGCCGAAGGAGAATGAAGAAGTATGCTGATCAACATCGAAGGTCGGTTGAGTTCAATGTTGGTGACAAAGTCTTTGAAGCTCACACGATTTGGAAACAAATCGTGAGTAGCTTGTCGGCATAGAGTCTAATTCCCAAATATGATGGACCGTTTGAAGTGGTTCGGAAGGTAGGCGAATTACAAATTGAAAGGCTAGGAAAGGTTGAAATTACATCCAACCTTCCATGTGAGTTTTCTTAAGCCTTACTTTGAGGATGCTGAGGATTCGGAAAGGAACAAGTCGAAAAGGGCGCCGGCTGTGGTGCGCACACAGTTTGATGCCGAAATAGAAAAGATACTTGATCATCGGGTTCTTGGTATGAGCAAGAAGAACAGGGGGACAGAGTTTCTGGTTCAATGGAAGGGTAGACAAGAAGCTGATGCTACTTGGGAGAAAAATTCATCTTTATGGCAATTCGAGAAGGAAGTCGAGGACTACTTAAAAACAGTCTCGACGAGGACGTCGAGTTCAAGTGGTGCGGGTGGTTTGTTACGCCCCTAGTTTGGCTATGTGGACGTTGGCAGGGCCCAGGCTAAAGGGCTTATATTATGCCCTTGGCACTGGTCGAGATTGGCAAGTCGTGGTCGTGAGATGGCTCGGACAGGCGTGAGTGTTGGCACGGCTGGCCGAGGGCAAGACTGACTCGACGGATGGCATTGGGTTTGCATGAGGTGCGAGCCGCGGCATGAGTCGTCTCGGAAGAGTGGCGAGACAATGGTCGAGACGAAGGCATGGTCGTCTTGATAGGCGAGCAATGGTCGCCGCGGCTGGTCGAGACGGCGATGGCGAACGATGGGCAAGGCAAGAAGCGAGCTTATGGTAGCTGGGCCAGAAATGCGGGAAACCTTGGCAGGCGGGCCAAAGTCGGCCGAGATGTCTTGTATGAATCGTGATCTGGCGGCCTTGGTCGTGGCAGGGCGATCTGTGGATCGTGACAGCGAAAAGCGCGCGGATCGATGAAATTTGTTGGCGCGGATCGAGATAAGCGTGATTGGCGCATGTCGCGCGGCATGTCACGGCGATTCTTGGCGATCTTGCGCATTTGCGGCGATTCTGGCGGTTGCGGATCATGGGGCGATGTGCCCTGAATGTGCTGAAGTGGTTCCTTGCAATCTGGCGAGCATGTGCCACCTGCGCCGCCCAGCGGGCGATTTATAGCCTTGGGCAGAATTTCCCCCTATAAATATAGGAGTTGGCTAAGGCTTTGGGCATTCAGAAAAAGTGAGAGAGAGTAAAAACGAGCAAGTGTTTAGCTCTTCCCTTTTGAGTGAAAGTCAGTTTTGTGTGCCTTTGTAAAACGTGAGTTCCTTTGTTTATTGAGAATAAAGAAAGGTTGGGCTTTGGCCTGTAAACGTTTGTGTGTTCTTTCTTTCTGCCCTAAATAATTCTGAGTGTTAAAGCGAGTTTGAGAGTAAGGCTGAAGTTGGCTGAAATAGTTGACTGCCGTGCAGGGTAACTCGAAAAAAAATCACCCCTGTAGCACCTACCATGGTGGTGACGGGTGACGGAGAATTAGGGTTCGATTCCGGAGAGGGAGCCTGAGAAACGGCTACCACATCCAAGGAAGGCAGCAGGCGCGCAAATTACCCAATCCTGACACGGGGAGGTAGTGACAATAAATAACAATACCGGGCTCTTTGAGTCTGGTAATTGGAATGAGTACAATCTAAATCCCTTAACGAGGATCCATTGGAGGGCAAATGCGGTGCGGCGGCCGCGGTAATTCGGCTCGATAAGCGTATATTTAAGTTGTTGCGATTAAAAAGCTCGTAGTTGGACTTTGGGATGGGTCGGCCGGTCCGCCTCGCGGTGTGCATCGATCGTCTGCGTCCTGCTGCCGGCGATGCGCTCTGGCCTTAATTGGCGGAGTCGTGCCTCGTATTTATTACTGAAGAAATTAGAGTGCTCAAAGCAAGCCTACGCTCGTATACATTAGCATGGGATAACATTATAGGATTTGGTCTATTACGTTGGCGCCGGGATCGGAGTAATGATTAACGAGGGCGATCGGGGCATTCGTATTTCATAGTCGGTGAAATTCTTGGATTTATGAAAGGCGAACAAGCTGCGAAAGCATTTGCCAAGGATGTTTTCATTAATCAAAGCGAAAGTTGGGGGCTCGAAGGCGATCGGATACCGTCTAGTCTCGACCATAAGCGATGCGACCGAGGATCGGCGGATGTTGCTTTTAGGACTCGCATGGCACCTTATGAAATCAAAGTTTTTGGGTTCGGGAAGTATGGTCATGTTGAAACTTAAAGGAATTGTGGAAGGGCACCACGGGAGTGGAGCACTGCGGCTTAATTTGACTCAACAGAAACTTACGAGTCGGACATAGTAAGGATTGTGGTGAGCTCTTTCTTGATTCTATGGGTGGTGGTGCATGGCCGTTCTTAGTTGGTGGAAGCGATTTATGCAGTTAATTCCGTTAGCGAGCGAGACCTCGACTGCTAACTAGCTATGCGGAGGTATCCCTCGCGGCCGGCTTCTTAGAGGACTACGGCGCTTTTAGGCGCGGAAGTTTGAGGCAATAGCAGTGCAGTGATGCCGCTTAGATGTTACGGGCGCCGCGCGCTACGCGATGTATTCAGCGAGTTTATTGCCTTGGCCGACCGGCCGGCGTAAACTTTGAAATTTCATGTTGAAGGGGATAGATCATTGCAATTGTTGGTCTTGGCGAGGAATTCCTAGTAAGCGCGAGTCATCGGCTCGCGTTGACTACGTCCACGCCGCTGTACACACGCGCGTCGCTCTGCCGATTGAATGATCGGTGAAATGTTGGATCAGCGGCGGCGGCGGTTCGCTGACGTCGCGAGACGACCATTGAACCTTATCATTTAGAGGAAGTAGAAGTCGTAACAAGCTTTCAGTAGGATAACCTCCGGAAGGATCATTGTCGAAACTGCGCGTGAAGCGACCGCGAACACGTTTTAGCCGGGGCAGCGTGGCGGTCGCCCTCGCCCGCGCGTTCCCCCTCCGTCCGGCCTTGTGCCAGCGGCGACAACGAACCGGCGGAAGCGCTAGGAATAAATTGAGGGCGGCGCCTCTCGCGAGGGCGGCGCGTGCTTCTTTGGCGAAAGCGACTACCGGCAGCGGATATCTCGGCTCGCGCCGATGAAGAGCGTGGCGAAATCGATACTTGGTGTAGTGCGAGAATCCGTGAACCATCGAGTCTTTGAAGCGAAGTTGCGCCGGCCGTCGGCGCGAGCACGTCTGCTGGCGTCACGCATCCGTCGCCCCGCGCGCGCCCGCTCGAGGCCAGCGCCGCGCGGCTAACCTCCGTGCGCCCGGGCTCGCGGCTGGCCTAAATCACGAGTCCACGTCGGCGGACGTCGCGGCATGTAGTGGTTGTGACCCGGCTACCGTAGTCTGCGGCCGTCGCGCGTTGGACTCCGGACCCTCTTTGCGGCGCTCGCGCTCTCAGCCGCGACCAGTCGGCGGGACTACCCGTGAGTTTAAGCATATCAATAAAGCGGAGGAAAAAGAAACTTACAAGGATTCCCCTAATGCTGGCGAGCAAGGAACGACCCGACCTTAGAATCAGGCGGCTCAGTCGTCCGAATTGTAATCTGGAGAAGCGTCCTCGGCCGGACGGGCCAAGTCCACTGGAAGAGCGCGGAGAAGGTGAGCCCGTTGTGCCGGACCACTGTCGCGCAGTATCTCTGGTCGGGTTGTTTGGGAATCTGACCCAATCGGGCGGTGAATTCCGTCGAAGGCTAAATCTGGCGAGAGGCCGATGGCGAACAAATCTGCGAGAAAGATGAAAAGGACTTTGAAAGAAGTCAAAGTGCTTGAAATTGTCGGGAGGAAGCGGATGGGGGCGGCGATGCGCCCGGTCGGATGTGGAGCAGCGACTAAGCGATCGCCGATCGACTTCGAAGCGCGGACAGCGTGGATTGAAGCGGCCGGCCGGGCTCTCGATCGCCCGTGAGCGCCGTCCCTCGATTGTGGAAAGCGGCGCGCGCCTCGGCGTGCCGGCATCTGCGGCGCTCGGACGGCTGTGGGCTCCCGTTCGACCGTCTTGAAACACGGACCAAAGTCGACATGTGCGAGTCAGGCGGAAGTAAACCGTAAGCGTAAGGAAGGCGATTGGCGGGATCCCGACGAAGTGCACCGCCGACCGACCTTGATCTTACGAGAAGGGTTGAGTGTGAGCATACTGTCGGGACGAAAGATGGTGAACTATGCACGGCGGGGCGAAGCGGAGAAACTACGGTGGAGGCGCGGCGATCTTGGCGTGCAAATCGTTAAATCGACTTGGGTATAGGCGAAAGACTAATCGAGCCGTCTAGTAGCTGGTTCCTCGAAGTTTCCCTTAGGATAGCTGGAGCTCGCGTGCGAGTTCTATCGGGTAAAGCCAATGATTAGAGGCCTCGGGGGCGCAACGCCCTCGACCTATTCTCAAACTTTAAATAGGTAGGGCCAGTGCGGTGCTTTGTTGAGCCGCGCCACGGAATCAAGAGCTCAAAGTGGGCCATTTGTGGTAAGCAGAACAGGCGATGCGGGATGAACCGGAAGACGGGTTACGGTGCCAAACTGCGCGCTAACCTAGATCCCACAAAGGGTGTTGGTCGATTAAGACAGCAGGACGGTGGTCATGGAAGTCGAAATCCGCTAAGGAGTGTGTAACAACTCACTGCGAATCAACTAGCCCGAAAATGGATGGCGCTTAAGCGCTCGACCTACACCCGGCCGTAGGGGCTAGTGCGAGCCCGATGAGTAGGAGAAGCGCGGCGGTCATTTGCAAAACCTTGAAGCGCGAGCAGCGGAAGCGGCCGTCGGTGCGGATCTTGGTGGTAGTAGCAAATATTCAAATGAGAACTTTGAAGGCGAAGAGGAAAGGTTCCATGTGAGCGGCACTTGCACATGGGTTGAGTCGATCCTAAGGGTCGGGGAACCCCGCGAGATAAGCGCGTTGTAGCGTACTCGAAGGAATCGGGTTAAAATTCTGAGCAGGATGTGGCGGTTGGCGGCAGCGTTAGGAAGTCGGAGGCGTCGGCGGGAACCTCGG